>JALJCO010009575.1:0-317801 GCA_023101725.1 Atherinomorus stipes | reverse complement strand
AAAATTCTTGATGGGAAGCAGAGTCTTGATGGACTTGTTTATTTCAATAACCAAACACGAGAGAAGAGATTTAAACTTGCGTCATTGCCATGAGGCCTGTGAGACGTTGGTGGCACCGTTACAGGTTTAGCGCTCCTATTGGCCAAAAGTTACTTGGTATAACTAAACAAAAATCAATTTAATACATAATATCCCCATCCTCCCCTCGCCTACTACAGTAATGTCACTTACACAGTCCATAAGAAACCAGGCAAAAACTGAAAAGAAGAAAAAAAAGAGAAAACAATAATGAACAAAGTACATTGTTTCCACATCTTGCATAAAGCGCAGTCCATATTCCATGACATGCACCGGCATACAGAAGTGGTGGAAGATAAACTGGCACATGTACATGGAAATGAAGGGCAGCTGGTAGATATGAATGAAAGCTTTGATTGGGGCAATTTTCTGGAACAAACTATCCGTTCTTTTTGTAATAGCAGCCAGTTTCTCATGTGTGAGAATATTAGTCAAACACACTTTCAGACAAGTAAGAGGAGCTTCTCAATAAGTTTGTATTTAGATGCAGGAACTTGTCGTACCTTGGACGGAAGGCCAACATGAAAAACACTTTCTTTGTCGAAAGTTCAATAATCTTACTTCTTCCTGATTATTTTAGCAATGTGTGGCTAAAATCTACAGACAAGTCTGCACTCTCTAATTCAGAGGGAAGGTGCAATGCTGTTTATTTTAGCAAAGATGCAACCTATGAAGTGTCTTCTACTGAGTTTCTCTCAGACTATGACAGGTAAATGTTCTTATTTGTTACATGGGCACTCAATAAATTCAGTGTCCATTTACGGAGGATGTTGGGTAACTCACATGTGTCTTGGGAAAGCAATTGAGATTAGAAAACAGAAATAAACCCCTTTAAAATTCTACAGTTCAGAAGAAATGTTAAGTACAGAGCGGTAGGGAAATCAGAAGGGAAGATGGAAAGTTTCTTACTTGCAGCTGAAGTAATGTTTCTTGGGACTTCTGCTGAAAGAATGTAAAGACATTGTCTTTAAATAACTGTAAAGTGCATGAATATTCTTATCTCGCCTACAGAAAACCACTGGATAGCAAACCAAACATTCACCACAGGTCTTGTCCTTAAAGGATTTTGGAATTTTGAGCCTTACTGTATGTTTGAGTTCGCCCGAGTACTATTTAACACTGGAGACAGTTTCAACATATCTCATCCCATTATTCTAGTTGCAGGAGGTCACCGATGTTAATGCTAGCACAAGTCAGTAGGATCTCCTTCCTTCTCCTTTGGCAGATGGTAGATATATTAGGCGAAACAAAAAAATTTGGGAGTTGGTAGGACTGGTATTAACGGATCTGTTTATAAGAACCGTTGGTGAATGAGGCCCACGGTCCCAACTCCAGCTAAGGCTGAAGCGTTTAGTAGTCCAGGGCGGACACCATCCGGTCAAGGCCTTCACCTTGAAGTCTGTGATATTTTACAACCCAGATCTGGCTTGTTTCCATTTTTTTTCCTTCTCACTCCCAGAAGTCTTTGTTTTTCATGTTCAGCAGCTTTTTAGGTCACTGATGATCCAGGGCTTATTACTGGGGAAGCGCCTCGCTGTCCTTCAGGGATGGTTTCCACACAGAGGTTGATATAACCTTTCACACTCATAGCTAGATGTTAATATCATCTCCATGTGGCTCGCAGAGTGCATTCTAGTCTCTGGCCCTCAGAGTTTCTCCTCACAGTTCTTCTGACTGCAGGTTGCCAGTGGACAGCAGGTGAAGAAGAACACTACATTTTGTCTTAGCTTTCTGGAAGATGAGTAATGTTGCCACAGTATCATCTGTGTACAAGTTAGAGTAGTCAAAATTGCAGAATACTTATTCTGTTTTGTTTGTTTTTTTTTTATATATATGATATTGGCCCGGGTCACATGATGTTTTTTATTCAGAATGACTTATTCCTATTTTAATAATTTGTAACTAAAGTATTATCCTTCATGTTTACATTGAAATAATAATCTGAATTAAAATTGACATGGAAAACACGTTTATTTGATTCTGCTTTAGATCTGGTGGTTGGGAAGGGTTCAGACGTCATGTATTTACATCTGTTTACGTCTACCCAGAAGTAAAAAAGCCCAGGTTCCTGCTCCCTTTTGTTTCGGCTACAACATGGAAAACCACATCACAGATTTTCACTTTGATTCTGATTGAAGTTTTGTAGCAGCAGCTCAACACTAATATACTATTTCATTTCCACCAGAGTGCAGTGAGTCCACTGCTTGTTTCACGTGCGCTTCATCGCCCGCCATTACAACAGGACAAGAAAAGTATCATTAATAAATGGTCTCTTTACCATTTATAAATGACGGTTATCGTAAAGTGTTACCAAATTATTTTATTGGGAATTAAAAGAGGAGTAAAGCAATCACGAAGTTCCGAATTAGGGGGTTGGTCATTTTTAAATCTTCATAAAGCGGAATTAACTTTGAATCAGAATTAAAGAGGAATTAAAAATCACAAGTGATGGCAGTCAATATGGCTGACTTGTTAAGGAAGGAGTTTAAATGTGCTCAATATGTTTCTTTAAACATTAAAAGAGAAAGAGAGATGATGTAAAAACAACCTGCAGAGAAATTATCATCATGCTTTAATAAATCAAGTAGACTTGTTTTGTTTTGTTCTGTTTTTTTTGTAAGTTTCCTCTGTTTAAATGGTCCTGTTTGATTTTTTTTTTTTTTTTTTCCCCATGATAGTAGGGTCTCCGTGCTTCCCATTAGGCCTCAGTAGTGAATTAGACAGTGCTATCTGAAATAAAAAAGTGAAAATGATCTGGCAATATAAACATGCATACAGCAAGGAAGAGTTGATATAAGTTATATTCAGGTTAAAGCTCCTGAATTCCCTCATCATTAGGAGTTTGTATTATGATTTTTATGAATAGGTTGGTTTTTGTTCCTTTGAAAGAATCAAAGCTAAAACATGGACCAGTAAGCAAACTGATGAAATCATGATCCGTTAATTGACAAATAGAAACATAAAGTAGAAATCTGCAATATCTGAATGGTTTAAACAGAGAATAACTGTGATAGGTTAAATTTAGTAATGAATTTATACAGACTGAGTCCGGTTGATGCTGTGGTTTTGTAAAAATATCCTGACATGTACAGGATTCCTCTTCTTGCTGTATGCAGTTTTGATGTACCTGCTTTCAGTCGAAATTCCTCAGATCAACAAGCTTACGTCGGCGTGCAGGTAAATCTGCTTCATTTCTGAAGTGGTTTTAATCTTATAACCTCTGCATAAACATTGAGGAAAGCCTTGATTTGAAAGTAAGAGAAAGCAGAATGTGCCATTCAGTCAGTGACTGAGCATTATAATAAAACACTGTTAATCCGTTCAGCTGCAGACCAAGTTAAAAGGAGAGACACAGCTTAGTTCTCCAGTTCAGGCTATTTTAAGACATAAGAGACCTCATTTTCAAAGGAACTATAAAATGAGAGAAGAGGTTGGGTCCTGAGCAGAGGGATAATTAGCTATTCTCTGCTACATTAATTATCCTTGTTGTTTTTTGGCAGCAATAGAAGTGAGGGCTTGTCTTGCTTTCCTTCCTACTCTTTGCAAATGTATATCTCTTCTCATCTTGTTCATAGGAGCACTTCATCATCTGGTGCTTTTAAAGGAGCCTGGTGCTTATTATCCCACTTGTCTATAAAGGGATCCATACACCACAACATGAATGATGAGCAAATACCACTGGCAAAGCTCATAGATGTAAACTCGCATATATCTGGGAGAATAGCTGATAACCTACAAGGGGTACATCTACTTCTTCAAACTTTTCAGGATAGCAGATATGAGAGCATCAATCCAACATTCACCTGCTATCGGCCTGTCTGTCTCTCTGTTTTGCCTTAAAAGGAATGATAAAATAAGCTGTTTTGGTTGTTCAACAGTTCTCGAGTAAACCAGAGATCAATTTTGTGAGGATGATGATGAATTGAAGCGGACTGGCTGTCGAGCTGCTCCAGTTAAAATCAGCTGACTGATGGGCTGCATTGTTTGCTACTGATAACAGTTAAAGCTCGAAGGAAAAGACCCTGCATGCGACATGGTGGGTTGTAGCGGTGAAGTACACCAGTTTCACACATTCGTGTTGATTTTACTCCTACTCAACTAGCAGCTGAATACGTCCTCTGTTAAAGATGTAGGCTCTATTCAGAACATCCACCCACCCACTGTTTCATCCAGTATGACTCAGCCGTTGCACCATGACAGTCTCCAGCTGTAAAACCTGCAAGGCTCCATGCTGGTGCATTATATACTCTATATGGTCCTGGAAAACACCAGTCTGCGCCAGTACGGTTTATAAAAGTCACAGAGTATATTGCTTCAATTTGTAACAAGGGATTGAATTACGTTTGTCCAAATTCCTACTGAATATGGAATTCTCATCACTCTTTTATTTTTGTACAACTGACTGTTAGCAAAACCCCACCCTCAATTGATGACTGTCCAATCACAAGTCAGTTGCGTCTCTGACTGTAAGCTAGGTCCGATATTTCTTGGATGGTGAAATGATGCACCTATGGATTATGTAAATCAGACAGTTGGTATCCCAAGAGTTTGTTGGGGGGGGAGTCGTGTTTTTCCCTTCCTAAAGCCAAAAACACGACTGGAGCAGAGCTTACAGTGGATTAAATGTCATGTCTGCTTAAAGGTAAGGTTCAGTTCAGTTCAGTTGAGATTTATTCAGTCACATATGCAAACAATAAATTATGAATGTTCAATAAAAAACAACATACTGTATAAGGTGACTTAAAAGGCACAGGCTCTTGTATAATGGTTATATCTAAGCTACTCATGATCATGCATATTTTTACAAAGAAAAGAGCAAATCAAAAAAATATCAATGCATTTTATTAACCAAGTCACCTAAAGTAAAATTAATGACACAAAATCATAAATAAAACTATTCCTGTGCGGAATTATATTTCTTTCAGTCGTCCAATTGTTTATATGCCTGTGATTTATCATCAGTAAACCTCCCATGTATTTATTTTCTATTAGCTTATTTATTTTTGATAACAGCATTCTTCCTGTTGTATCTTATTTTGGTGGATTTACCTATGTGGTTCCATCCGCACTTGTTTCCTGCCGGATCTCCTTTCATACGGACATTGCTGTTTGGACTAGTGAAGCTGAGCTGGTGAGCGCTGAATATTAATATTAAAACCTGTGATTTCCCTGCTAATTCCTAATGTATACGGATCATAGAAGAGATAACATGTCCTTGTTATTAATGTTGTGGGTTTTGTTTGTTTTCTGTGTTTCAGTTGTTTACCTGGCTAACGACACGGTTACTATACTGTGGCTAGTTCAGTTAGCATGGCGTGCATGTTAAATGTGTGAATGCTGTGCCAATAAAACTGATGAGACAGTTACCGGATGTAAGTGAGACACTGTTTCACCAGCCAAGCACACCCTGTGCGGTGGGAGTAATTTAAGCCTATGGGCCCATGTATGGGCCCATGAACTTGAACCAAGAACCAAGAATAAGCGCATATTCAACAATTATTAAACAGGGCACTTATGTGTATTTCAACTGTTACATGAAGCTTCGACCCTAATGTGCTCAAAACATGATCAAAAGTGTATTTTAGTGCAAAAATAGTTTATTAATGTTTAGAAATGACTTTTAAACTTAATGGGCGCTGTACGAGACATTTAAAGGTTGAATATGGAGTACGGACAGAACAGCGACATCATGTGTGTCTAAGTTGTAGTTGCAATGGCAGAAAAACAACTCCAGCTGCTGGGATGCCAGGCTCACTGCCGATACGCAAGTGACCAACAGTCTGCAGCATGTTCAACAAGTAATGCAGAGGAGTTTATAACTGACAGCTAACGTTAGCCATGTTAGAAAACAAGCTAGCTTACCAATCCAGGAGAAAAGTCGCCATTTTTGTGTTTTGACTCCGTGGAAAACGTTTATGAGGGTCCATTTAGTCTAGTCTTCACCTAAATTTACTCCAGGTTTTGCTCTTCTTAGGTCACTTCTCCTCAGAAACAGATAACAACATCTCCAGGGCTCTGAAGCAGCTGCTTCACTTGACGTCTCCACTGTTTCCTCCTGTACCAGCCCGACTGTGCCCAAAATATTGTTTCCACACAGAGATCGTATTTGACAACCAGCAATGGCGGCATGTATTGGCTTATAGACGTAAATATAATGCCATTATCGAATCTGTAAAAATGTATTTTATTTATTTTTAGGCTAAAAATATTTTTTCTAGAAAATGTTGTACTTTCATTCTGTACCCCCCCCCCCCCCCCCCCCCCCCCCAAACGACCAGTGGAGGTATTATTTTTTTCTAAAAATATAGCTTTTAGAAAAATTTGTTCCATATTCAACCTTTAAGACGTTAAATTGGCAGATATTAAAGGTTTATATTGCTATCAAACTTTGCTGGAGCATGGCGGATTTTGTAGTCCTAAGAAAGCAAAGAAGCTACTGAATCAAATGATACCAAGGTTTTTTTGAACTACATTACCCAGGTAACCTTTCTCTGTGGCTAAATGACTGGAGGTTGTTGCACAATAGGGCTTTGACGCAGAGCGGAAGGATAAGTATGACGGACCGGTGTTTTGTTTGTGTCTGCCGGATATTTTTGTTGGATGGTTTTATTTGAAGTTTTATATCGTTTGGAAAACAACATTTGGTTGGGAAAAAAAAGATGTACATCACTAAGACAGTGGAGATATTAGCGGAGATACAGCAGCAGCCAGATATTGAGTTACCAGACCCTCCTGACTCAGACAGCTGCAACTTGTCAGTTCTAATGGAGATATTTTTTCCCACGTGAAATTTGGACGGTCTATGAGTGAGTTCTTGAACTCTTTTTAAATTGTGATCACTTTTGTTGATAACCTTTGTGATTACATGCTAGTTGACATGCTAATTTGTGTTGACATGCCAGTTATTTATCTTTTTATATGAACATATCACCACAATATAGCACTAAACCAAGGCAATGTATGATTCTACTGAATACACTTTTCATATTTTCACTGCATTTGTCTCTTTAGGTTTAATGTATATATTTCATAATGTATTCACTCCTATATCATAGTGACTGTCTTCCGTTCATAGCTTGGTGTATAACTGTGCCAAATTGAAACAATCCAGTGTTGCCAACTCTTTGTGAAGAGAAGTCGCTATTGGCTGACCTAAAAGTCGCCAAAAGTCGCCAAATGACGTCGCCCGCCCATTAAAACAGTCACACGCATGCGCAAAGTCTCATGATTAGTTCACTTCCATTTATTTTTGACACACAATAATGGCAATTTACAAGGGTACTAAAGAGGTGACATACACGTTTGAGTCATGGTGCAAAGAAGACCCAGTTGTGCCCACAAGGCATCATGGGAAATAGATGAGGCACATACTATTGGCTCAGGAGGGCTGCTGTCTGCAAATGAACAGCGGAAGTAGTGAGTGAGTGCCGGGAAACGGGGAAGGGAGGGGCTGACGGAAGGCAGCTCCTGATGAACGGGTGGAGCGATATAAACTATCTGTCTCCATGATCACCAGGAAAAGTCGATAGGATTGTCGCTAGTCGCTTTTTTGAAAATAAGTCGCTAGAGGGGTCTGAAAAGTTGCTAAATATAGTGACAAAGTTGCTAAGTTGGCAACAATGGAAACAATCTGATTCCTGGTGGATTTGAACTGGTAAAGGCTTTCCTAAAACTTGTGTAAAATCGTTTTTTTTTTTTTACTCAAACTTTTTCAAATTTGCTACATTTGCTGTCAAGGAGCAACTGAAGGTAATAAATATCATCTGTCTTCATGAAATCATTATTGGCATGGTGTTACCATCCGCCAAATAATAAAAAACAACAGGTTAGCATAGAAATTTCACAATTTTCCTCTATATTATTGTAATTTACTAGTAACAGACTAGCAACATTTTTAACACTGGAAACACATTCTCTGAAGTCTCCAGATGTCCCTAGATACCAAGACCATGAAAATCAACCTTAATATTGTGGAGCAATTCTTCATTTTACTTTGTGTACGTCTTGTTAGGCATTTTTTTCTGAAAATGTGGCTAGGGCTTAAGAGGTTAATGGTAGTTAGTTGAATAAAACTGTACAATTCCATTGCAAATTATAAATTCTTATAGCCCTCAAAAATAGTTTCAGCAACCATCCTTTTGAAAGCAAAAAATGTTCCACAGCATCGTTCCATCAAACCCCAACAGCAGATAAACATCTCTTTTTAATTTCTTTTCTTGCCTTTGGTACAATAAATGTATAGATATCTCTAAAATCATACTTTGTCTCTTGAAATGGAAAAAAAAAAAACTTTGTAAATTGACTGAAAGTCGCTTTGACTTAGCTCTATAGATTATTAGCAGTGCTTTGAAGTATACCAGATCCTTGAGCATGCAATTTCATAAACAGCAACTGCCACATCTATGTGGCAAGTTACGCAACGAGGGCCCTGGCAGGATTGCATCCCACAGACTCCCGAGTGAGAGTCATGCACACTTATCAGTCAGCCGAAGGGATATCCCTGTGGCCAAGTAGCCAGATCTATTGGAAGCATGGTGACAGGACCCGTCACATCTCTGCCCCTCTTTCCACAAGCACGTCCTCGTGCTTCACACAGGCTGCCACCAATTTTGAATCCATGGACTGTTTACCAGCGTCATATGGATCCTGCCAACAACGCCAGAATGTGGCAAGTTACGCAATGAGGGCACGAGCGGGATTCGATAGACTATGGAGTGAGAGTCATGTGCGCTTACCAAAGGGATATCCCCATGGTCAAGTTGTCAGGGCGCATGATCTATCAAAGGCATAGTGGCAGGACCCCACACTGTCACAATTGCTTGACCCAGTGCACCCAAGAAATCGCGCCTCAGCACGGTGGTGTGCATGACCAGTCGGCAGAGAGGAGGTGGGACCAGCAGAATGATGATGAGGATTTTACAATCCGATTTGTTGAGCATCTCCGCAATTAAGAGAGCCATGCAGACTATGCATGCAAAAATGATCTGTGGTGTAGCTACTGCCACTCTGAATTAAATTATTTATTTATTTGACGAAGGTGATGATGCTGAGCACCGGGGTCCCAGATTCCAACCCTGAGGTGACAGAGCTATGTTCCGGCCCACCTTAACCTCTGACTACACCAGTAGCTTTCCACCTATATATTCCTAGTATCACTACATTAGTGTCACTACATCAGCATATTTTCCACCAGTCTGAAATTAACATTAAAGTACTTTTAACTACAACATTCTATAAAAATGTTTCCATGTGTCCACATCTCTAAAAGGTTGTGGTTCTCTCCGGGTATGACGGTCTCTTCCCACAGTACAACAGCATACGTGTTAAGTGGACTGGTGATTGTAAATAGACCCGAGGAGTGAGTGTGATGGACTAGCGACCCATTCAGGCTGTACCTTGCTTCTAGCTTGATAGCAGATCACCTGAATTGGATTAAAAAGGTGTAGAAAATGTACTGACAGGCATCTGATTATGGATAATTAAACAATGCCACGGATATTGTTTTCATTGAGAACAGAGACTAAATATGTATGTTAAACATTAATCTAAGCCAGGCCAATGCCATTTAAAAAAACAAAACAAAGCCAGTATGTTGAGCAAATGCAACACTGCATGTGTGCGCAAACTAAATGCCATGCATGGTAACACATTAGCAAAGCTGAGCACTTCTCAGCTGCCAGCATTACTCCACAGTCTCGTTTAAATCTGTCTCTTGTGACTCTGCTGACTTAATAAAAAATGAAAAGTCAGCTGTTAAAGTACAGCAGGGGTTGAACACATCTAATTTGTGATTCGCTCTCTAACGTGATTTATAATTCCTGTATGACTTGAGGAACTTCTGTTCATGGAAAGGCAACCTCTATTAGCTAATGAGACTATACTCACCAACACTGCAGGGATGAACAACAAGGGGGAAAAGGGCAAGTTTGAAGTCAAAGCCTCTAAATGTAAATACAGTATCTGAGGCAAAAGGGGGCTTTACCAAAATTAAGGAGCTTTACAGTGAATATTTGGTTTATTCATCCCAGTCTCAATCTTCTTATAGAAGCTTTCTGGCTTTTCATGAAATGCAATGGAAAATACTTTATCTCAGAAGGGAAATTCAGTATTGTGGTTGTCGTGTCCCCCCCCCAATAAAAACAATAATCATAATAATAATAATTAATCAAGAGTATTGTTCCAGAGGAAAAAAACTGAAAAAAAAAACCCACTTGACACTTGTTTCTTCATTGTGTTGTGTAGAGAATGAATACTCCATCATCATCTTCATCAGCTTGTGCAGCATCTTTTCTGAACAATCAGCTCCAGCGGCTCCAGAGTTTTCCCCAGCACAGAACCAGCTCTCTGGATCAGCTTGCTTGGTCTCTTCAAGTCTCTGGTTCTGATGCTGCTGCCCAGCAGATGCTGAAAAGCTGATTGCACTTTCCATAACAGACTTATAGGGGTTGAAAAGGCACGTGGCATTTCGCAAAGCATTGTGGGCTTTATGGGCAAGAGTTTTGGTTTATTTAGTGTACTGCTGCGAGACACAGACTCAAACTCATGGAAAAGTGGATCAAATAAAAGAGAATGTTGCAGTTGCATTGCTGACTGCTGTATCACTCTCCTGTCTCCTTTGGTTGAAATCTGTCATTATCTACAGCTTTCACCTATGTGTGTCCAAGATATACTGATAGTCCCCATTCTAGACAGGTTTCATTCATTTTATATGCAGGTCTCCCTCAAAGACACACACACCCATTATTACTTTTAAAATGAGGTCAGTTATAATGAACTCTAAAAGTCAATCTGCTATGACTGGGGACGTTTACGATATAAACCCAAAAGAAATCTATGAGTGGAGGAAAGAGTATGAGGGTGTCTGCTTTTACTTAGTTTGTGCCCTCAGCTAGCTTGGCTAACACTAGCAGCCAACTAAATGCTACATGTGAAACAGCATAACACTACCAACGCCACAACACACGAGTAACAGAACAGAACTTACCAGTTTGAAAATGCTGTGAACACACCAACATGTGTCAGGTGATGGCGTTGAAAGTGATATTTGGTCGCCTCACAGCTGCTATCCAGGCCATTCGACATCTCTTCGTTAGCTCACATATCTCAGCTCCCTTGCTTTGCATTGGAAATAAGAAGATCTCATTTTTTTATTGGAACAATTGTGTGAGCTTTTGTGGCAGTTCATGTCAACACGACTAGACCATGTTTTAACTTGTAAAAAAATTGTAAATTAAAAGAAAAAGAATGAGGGCAGCACTGGGCAGGCAGTCAGCAAAAACAAACTTGACAATTGACCATAAAACCCACAAGGCATTGTGGTTTTCCCAGTCCCCTATGTCACCCTTTTGAGTCCTATAAAAGATATGCAACATCTTGGTGCAGACGTTGAATGATCTCAGCTGTCTAAGTAATAGGTAACAGCTTAAAGGGGACACATTATGCACTTAATTCCCAATCTGAAACAATTCTCTCATATCTGAATGACATGTCAGAGTCTTACTTTGGTCAAATTGGCTCATAGTTTGAGTGCAGCAGCTCTTCTCTGCGCTCATAAAACAGCCTCTTCAGGCCTCAGTCTAATGAAATTGATGGAGAGATCAGGAGCAGCAGACTCCACCCATCACTCCACCCTGTCTTCTTGAAGGTGGGTCTTTGTCCAGGTGATTAACAGCTCAGGCTTCCATGATGAAAACGGCTGATTGCAAAAACAAGAGACAAGAACAGGAGCTTCTGGAACCAGAGTGAGCGAGAAGCTGATCCTGAAGCAGCTGGAGTTTGAAGACTTCACCAGGACGACGTTGGTGAAAAGTTAGTCTGACATGTACAGATGTTCGTTTCTAGTTCTTCTAGAAAATCTGCAGCAATCATAACAAACAGCAGAAGTGATATATATATATATATATATATATATATAATTATTATTACTATTATATATCTTTGGAGAAAAAAAGAAGTGAGACAGTTTTATTACAAAATTGAATTTCCCTCATGGGATAAATAAAGTATTTTTCATTTCATTATTATCTGAGACTTCAGGAGCTTCTAAACCAAAGAGCAGGTGGAGGTGGACCTGGTCTGAAGCAGACCTGGACTGGATCCATTTATTCCTCTCATAATGTGTATTTACCATCCACAGAGCAGATTATGGGCCTCCACATGTCAGAGGAACAGAGCAGCTACTTTCTTTATAAGATGAAATTGATCACTTTAGTACAAAATTATTTACATGATATTTCATTATTCCCTTTTTTGATTAAACAGTTCATTTCGTTAAACAGTTCTGTTCTAACGGTGAGAGAACAAACAGCTCAATACTTGGACCAAAGTTTTATTTTAAATGATGAACAAGAATAAAAACAAAACTTTGTGATTGAAAACATCAACACTGTCCTGATGAAATAAACAATTATCTCCCAACTTCAAATACTTTTTTATTTTCATATTTCATCCCAGCAGATGGAGGATAAAATAAAGGGACAGTGACAGAAATGTTCCTCATCATTTACTATTCAACAGTATAATAATGTTCCAGGACCGCAGGAGTTCTGCAGCTGCTGCTGGAACTTTCTAGAAGAACCTGAGAGGTTCTGTCCTCCAGGTCTGGGTCTGTCTGCAGGTCCATCCAGGACGTGGATCCACCGGGTCCAGACCAGTCCTGCTCTGTGTCTGCAGGTCCATGATGCAGGACGTGGATCCACCGGGTCCAGACCAGTCCTGGCTTGAAGTTGGACATGTAATCACCTCGAGCTTGTCCAGATAATCAGACTCTAGCAGCTCCACATCTGGGTGATGGATCATGGAAGATAAAACACAGAATAATCAGATCCAGGTCCTCAGATTCTCTCATCCAGAAATATCGTCACATACAAACTGCTGACATCATGTTGGAGGTAATTTGGCTGCATGATGTCAGAATAAAGCTAAAACCCACAACAACCTTTACAGGTGAACATGATTTTATTTCCTCTAGAATTTTGAATACACATGTGAATACACATTTGAATACATAGGCCTACAGGTTAGAGTGGATTTTAGCTTCATTCTGACATCATGCAGATACCAGAATATTTTAACTTTGTAAAGATAATAAAACTAACAGGCAGATATGCATAGATAAGAGAGATATAGTACATCCAAAGCAATCACAGGTAATAGTATTATCTGCATACGATGTTGTATAAATGCTAATTATTTGTTTCGTGCTTCAGTAAAATGAGAATAAAAGGCTAAAACTTACTGAAGGTTCCACTTCATCTCAGGTCTGCAGGAGATGATCAGAGCTGACAGCCATGTTGTCTGGAAGATGAACACGGAGATGAAGATTTAAAGGTGTCATAACCTAGAGTTTTACATACACAATCCTTCTTAAAAAACATTCTGATGCAACCACACAGCCGTTTTCCGTCTCCATACGAGACGTTTATAGTAATCGGTGTAGCTGAATGTTTATGACCCAGCACCTACATGCAGAGTTGCAGCATATCTCAAGATAAAGCTGCCTGTAATTCCAGGCTTGTATTTATGTGTGCACAAGCATCTATAATTATTTCTGTCCATGTATGGTCTGTCTGTGGGGTTTCAGGATGGTTTACATTTATATTTGGTCAATAAAACCGTTTTATTCAAGCCTTCTCACCCACCAGTAGCCCTGGTGGCTAACAGCTTAGCCTAACCGGCTAACAGACAGCTAAGTTTCTGAGTGGGAGAATCTCAAACACACATCCTGCTCAGCTGCACGCCGTTTTCCGACTCAGACTCGGTGGTTTAACTTAAATTCACAGAGTAAATAAGGCATGACGCGACGTGCACATGACGTTCAGAGTAGTAACTTCTCCTAGCTTCAGAGGCCGCTAGCATCAATATTAGCCGTTAGCATAGGTATTCAACACAGCAAATATTAGAAATATCAGAACAATTCCCCAAATACTTACGTTTTCCTGGTCTGATATTAATCCAGCCTCTGGAGCTGAGTTTCTTCGGTGTGATATGTTGTAGAGTCCTGGTAGAACTGGTCTAGGTTGTTGATGAACAGAGTGCTGCAGATCGGCAGTTTCTCCGTTTTTTGTCCAGCTCCCAGCTCTTTGGGAATCACCTGGTTGCCACAGAAACCCTATTTTCCATCTATCAGAATTTGGCCTCTTTCCCAGATGAAACTTGGGACAAAAATGTGACAAAATATAAAGATGGAAATGTAAGGACTGATTTTACCTACATCCCAGAAGAAAAACAGACTCAGAACTGTGCAGTGCCTTTTTCATCATATCTAAACTTCCTTTCAAGAGACCACATGTTGGGCGTGAAATTGGTTTAATTTTCCATATGGCTCTGTGAGAAACACAACTTTTTTCTGGTGTTTAAAGAGTGGAAGTAAATCGAACAGGAAGCCTATTAACTTTACTTTTTAAAGGTAAAATCAATATTGAAATTTTTTCAGTTTAATTTCATATTTATTTATAAATGTATTTATTTGAACTTGCCTGTGTATAGTGAGGGAAGCTAAGCGGCAGGATGTGAGAGCAAGTTGAGTTCTCTTTTATTAAACGCACAGAGCATTTGCTCAGCAAGCACACATGGCTTTTTTTTTCCATCTCACCTGCTCTCATTATTTTAATAGACTGGTAAAAAAAAAAAAAGAAAGAAAAAAAAGTCAGTTTGTTTGTCTTTGAGCAAAGAGATCAGTGATGTGACTCATCATACTAGAATAAATGCTCCACTTCACCCAACCTGGTTACACTTTAAAGCAAAGCAGATCCCACACATGTCATACATCTAAGGCTTCCCACATTGTGTGTTGATGTAATTGGATGATTAAAAACAGGGTTCTGGAAGTTTCTGCTCTACAATGCAAATTTGTGAAATACAAAATCTTTTCTATCTTCTCACTTGGAAAGCTATTGCTTTTTTTGACAAAGGACAGATGCATCTTCCAATATACAAACCAGGAGGTCATGAAAATGCGTAATGCATGACTTATAAACACGTCAACCACCTTGTATGTAACTGGGTACTCAGATTTAATTTGTGCACATATCATCTTGCATACATGAAGGATGGTCAGACTCCTTTCATGCATCTGGATTTCTCACAGCTCCATAATACATGATGCCTTTAAGTGCTGCTGCATCGACTGCACTGTAAATTGCATTTAGGCATTTTTGTTGTCCCAATGTGTCCCAATTATTTTATGTCAAATTAACAAGCTCCTGGTATGTTGTTGTTGTAAATTAAGTTACTTAAACACATATTAAACACAACACAACTTTTAGAGCTTAAAATTTGCGTTTCTGACTCGTGTTGATGGCACACCAACATTCATCAAGCGCATTTTTGAGCCGTCACTGCCCAGAGGCATCCCGGGGCTCAGAAACAGCAGTATGTAAGTTTCCCATCTTGGACGCGACTGTGACGTTGCAGCCGACTATTGGTTGCACACCGCATCACTTACTAGCATACCGATATGAACCAGATACGAACACTGTGGGTGTTTTGAACACGCATCATGTCGGATTTGGTAAAGAATCCGACATGGAAACATTACCGGAGGACCATCAGGA
Source organism: Atherinomorus stipes (assembly GCA_023101725.1). Lineage (NCBI taxonomy): Eukaryota > Metazoa > Chordata > Actinopteri > Atheriniformes > Atherinidae > Atherinomorus > Atherinomorus stipes. The sequence continues at coordinate 302,169 of JALJCO010009575.1, read as the reverse complement.
GGTGCTTGCAGTTTTATACCTAAAAGGGTGGAGTTGACATGTTTTTAGGGGGTGGTGGTAATCAATTGTTTGATTTTGGTGATTGACACTTATATTGACCAATCAGAATAGTCAGAGGAGTGGATCATAGCAGTGTTTTTTTTTGTTTTTTTTTTTTTTACCAGTATCAGTTTTAACCACAAATAGAAAAGATGAGACAAGTTTTAATATTTTCAAATAGATTTTGTGCTTTTTATTGTGCTTTGTTTAGCTCTGCTCTCCTCAGGTTGGTATGCTAAATGCTAATAGCCTACTAAATGCTAATAGCCTACTGCTGCTTCTCAATGAGCACATATATTGTTTATGCTGCACACATATGTAATGCTGGGCTCCTTTAAGGTTGAGAAGCACTGCTGTAAGGGTTGCTCAGCCGCCTCGTATTGTGCTGGTGGAACCGTCAATATCTTCACCTGTGTTGACTTTTCCTACTCTGAAGCAGGTAGTTACTTTAATGTTTGTATTTAATCTAAATGTTCTTTTCTACGCATGTTCTTTACTCAAACAAGACTCGGGTATGCTCATTTTTATGGAGGCCAACAACCTTGATTAAATGGTGGGAACTACATCCTGTCATCCTGCTATCAGCAGCTCTTTTGACCTGCAATGATCCGAAAGCAATTTTGTATTTTTTGTATGTGATAGTCACTTTAATGGGACTCCGTACAACAATCCAACCTCATGTTTGACACTTTATTGGAACATAATCAGCAGAGCGTTGAGCAGGACAGCTAAGCAGCTTCTTCTGGTTTGTCCAACAGCTGGAGCTGTCAGGAACCATTGATCCCTCCAGCTGGAGGTCACCAGAAAACACTCTGGTAGCTCAGTTTTTTACATATAAAATGTACTAAACCAAGAAGATATCTCTGACTTTTCCCTTTAACTGGTGTACAAGGTACGGAGTTAATTTACTCCCCTGAGTTGTTATCTGTTTCCCTGGCTATATTTTTGTTGTTGGTTCCATATTATCTGTCACCGCTCTGAACCTGCTTGCAGTTGTTTATTCTCAGTGACTATGAGTGACTGCCGCTTGAAGCAAAGCCAGGATCAGGAATAATTCATCCTCCAGCTGCCCTTCTGCTCCCATAGACTGCCACAGTACTGCTGCTGTCAACACGCAAGGACTCGTCTTTCCAGCCCCGGTGTCCAGACTGTCTGACATCAACAGTGTCACTGATAGGAGGTAATAATGGCTCCAACCATGAAGGTGACATTTTATGGGTGGTGATGCTGTCTCGTCATTAGCAGTGAGCCTCTGTCAGTATCTCTGCACGTCTTTCCTACATTGCTTGTGTTTACATTTCAAAGTTGCTTTCTAGGTTTCGATCATTAATTCATTGAAGCACAACCAGAATAATGGTGGGTATCACCAGGTACCATACGAAACAATACTGTTACGATATTTTGCCTGCGATAACAATAATATTACGATACAGCTATTCTGCAATAATTGATATACTCCAATAAATTTAATCTACGATACACACCACAATATGTCACTGAAGACTTTCTGAATTTATTGACCAAACAGAATCCATCTGAAAAGAATTACAGAATACAGACAGACAATTTCACACAAATGACATTAATTTATGTCAAATTAGTAAAACAGTAAAACAAAGTGCACAGTGCTTCTTCTTAAAGGCATATGCCATCCCTGGGGGAAATTTAGACCCCCCTCCCCGCAGCCCCCTGATTTGGACAAGTGGGTAGAAGCATTTTCTAGCCAACCCAGTCATTCTCTGAATCTGGCAGCACTGACTTTAAAGGCATATGCCACCTCTGGGTGAAATTGAGCCTCCCCCCACAGTCCCCTGAGTTGGTCAAGTGGGCAGAAGCGCTTTCTAATCGACGCAGTCATTCTCTCAAACTTGCAGCACTGACTTTAGCTTAGCTTAGCATAGTTGCTGTAATCGAGTGGTTTTTAATAGCATCACTTGGCGAAAGTGAACTAATTAACTAAAATTTTTTTACAAATTATGTTTCGTGATCCGCACATTCTGATCGATTACAAACGAGAAGCCGATTTCACATCAAAGGACTGACTAGACGGCATTCAATAGGGAACTATATACTGCGGAAGTCGAGAGGCGAAGCACCTCGGATAGTAGCAAAGGCAGCACGCATGCGCAACATCCCCAACTTCCGTAAACAGGGTGGCCACCGGATGTTGCGCATGCGTGCTGCCTTTGCTACTATCCGCGGTGCTAAAGTGGTGCTAGTTGAATACGCTAGATTACAGCAACTACGCTAAGCTAAGCTAAAGTCAGTTCTGCTGATTCAGAGAATGACTGGGTCAGCTAGAAAACGCTTCTGCCCACTTGTCCAACTCAGGGGACTGCGGGGGGAGGCTAAATTTCACCCAGGAGTGGCACATGCCTTTACAGGAGCACTAAAATGTAAGCATTTGAGAAATAAACATTTCAGTCAGTGCATTATAATCACAAACAACTGGTTGGTCTATGAAAACGTGGTCATACATTTTAACTTTTACTTTCCACTGTGTCTAAAGTTTAACCTGAACTTGCAGTCTCCACATTAATATCAGTGCTAAAGCTGTGACTTTTCTACATGCTGGACCAGCAACATGATTTCACAAGATTTCTTAAGGAAACAACAAGATCTCGCGAGATTGCATTAGTAAAGATTTTGATGCAGCGTTTTTAAAGTCGATACAATATCGGGACATAAAATATCTCGATTCCAGAGATGGGCGTACCGACTGATTGTACCACTTAGCCTCTAATGTTGAGACAAATTGAGTCAGGATCTAGAATAGGTTCTTCTATCAGGACAATGGTCTATCCCAGCTCACACTGGGGAGGGGCTAGTTGCAGCAGTCACATGTCAGTTTAGAATGAGGTATGTCATTGTCAGGAGAAAACAAGAACTGAGACGACAACAGGGCCACTAAAATTAAATTCATGGGAAGTTGAGAGATATTTCATTTCACTAGCTGTGAGTAACTTTTTACTGAAAAAGGAACTCTAGACATAAAAGCATTACATCTAATATCATATGCTGTTAATTTACACTGGATTTAGTGGAATATATTACATGTGGTTGACTGAAATAAGACTACAAATGAGATGATTCGGGTGGATTAATAATAACTGACAATTTAGTCAAAAAAACTGATCAAAACTGAATAAAAATGTGTTGTCAAGATGAACTTCAATGAGCAGAAAATCAGACATACTCAGTACAGGTGAAACAACATAACCAGCTGTATCAGTGGATCCAATAACATTGATCCAAACTGAAAATATTGACTGAAAATGTGTATTTGCAAGGTACTGGTCGGGTAGAATTTGTGGATCTGTTTCTATTTCTTTTTCTTTTCTGACAACCACCATGTCTGACTGTAACCTCATGATTAAAATGTGGTGGGTAACTGTGACAAAATCAGACTAAGTTGTCAAAATATTTACTTGGCATCTCTAGATAGGAGTAAGGTTTAGGGCATGGTCTCATGGGTTTCCTCAAACGAACTAGACTTAAAGGATCAGGGGTCTGTTGCACGAAGCAGGTTTAAAGGGACATTGTGTAACATTGTATATCGCAAGCAACTCGCACGTACTTTTCATGCTGCGTTCGCGTGAAACCGGGCAGACACATGACAGCCGCGGCATGTAAAGGCATAAACAAGCCTCTATGTGAAGACGTGGTCTGTCAGTTACAGTGACTTCAGTCCACATCCGATATGTTGTCATAACGATGTCGTATTGTTTTCCCTGACTCATGTTTTACTGTCTTTCTCTCGGCTTCTGTGATTTAAATTACATCTGTTTCGTTACTGACGGCCGTCTGCCCGACTGCACGTGAACCCAGCATCAATGTAACGCTCGGTAGTGCCCTGCACGGGCCTAATATCTGAGTCCGAGTCTGGCCCTGGCCCAAAGGGGTGGAGCCCCAGCCCGGCCCGGCCCGACAGATTTTCAAAGTTCTCAGGCCCGAACCCGATTAAAGCCCAATTTTTTTCATTAAAACATGTTCAATGGGGATCTTTGCGTGATATTGCGCTTTTTTCATAATATATATATTTTATAATCAAAATAAAGTTAATGAATTGATTTAACTCAATGACTACATTATTTTATTATGAGAATTGGTGCGTATAGATGCAGTTATAGGTAGCCTACACCTCCGATCTTATCTGAGAACTTTTATGGCACAAGTGGGTATATTTCGTTTCCTTTCAATATTAAGATTAGTTTGTAAAGTGTATTCAGCATTTTGGCTGGTGTTTAATTTATGATTTTGTGTTTTTTTTAAATGACTCAGTGATGCAACTGCAACAGCGCTCGGAAATTTGACCTACATATCGCAGTCATAAGACACAATAGCCAACGCACTTAAACCGTATCTCAGTGTCTATTATTATGATGACGTAGCAAAAGCTCATCAGTAGTGTATTTTCTTTGGGTTTTGGCTTTTTTTTATTCAAAGTAGCTATCTTCTATGAAGGCACATATCTGAGAAAGAAACAGGGAACCAAAATAAACAAGTCCAGAGTCCAGAGCATCATGGGCCATCTATGGGTCACCAAACCAACAATGAACTTTATCTAAAAGGAAATTTTCAAGTCAAGTTGGCAGGTTCATGAAGTGAACATTTCAATAGGGGACAAGGCTCAATTTGCAGAATGTGGTTCAGTCTATTTTTGTTAAAAAAGCAAATTGTCTTTAATATAAAATCTCTCACATAATTTTGTTGACAGAGCAGGGACAGTGAAGGTCCATTGTATGATCAAATTGGAACCAAAAGCCACATATGCCCTCTCTGCTCCATGTTGAATTCCCCTCCCATTGAGGGACAAAGGCAGAGCAGAGCCTGAGGCCACGGGAGTACAACCCAAGGTCACCAGGCTCACAGTGTGCAGGGCAGCTGGTTGCAAGCCAGGTTCACAGGAGAAACTCAGACTGGGTGGATTTGACATCCATGAATAAGTGGGTCAAAATTGGCTTTTCATATTTTAGTTGAATTTTGGGATTTATTAACTGAAGAAATTGTGTTAAATCAGCATGTGATCAAATTAATATCTCTGGATCCTGAAGCTGCTCAGGCAGAATTTGATATGAACAAACATTAAGGGTTTATCCATTGAATTATAAAGATATTGTGAACAGACCTCTGTTAAAGGCCTTCATGCAGTTAAGACATTCAGACAAAAGCCAGAACTCTACAATTCATCTCAACTACATATGTAAAGGGACTAAGGTCATTTTCATATATATTTGGGTCGAGCCAGGTGCTGCCAAAGCAGTGAAAAGGTTACAATGTTTCAATTTTCAATGTATACGGCTCCATTTCACATAGCTTTTTTATCATCGTGCCCAGCAGTCGCTGTACAGACTGGAGTGTTGTGTATCCATGGCAACCAGATGTAAGTAGAAGCGTCCCAGCAAAGTGTGGCTGTGTTATAAACAAAACACATGTGAATGATGTAGTCGACTACTACACAACTGGCGTGTTCACACAGATCCAGTCGCGCCGTGTTCGGTACCAAAACCCAGACAGGATGACCTAAATGGGTCCTGTGTGAAAATGACCTACAGTAAGAGCGGTATTTTACTGCTTACACTTAGAAGTGAGAAATAGCTGTTGCACACGACAGTATGTGTGGTGACCAAATCAAAGGGCCAGTCCCAATACACCCCCGATCGCAATCGTTAACTCCATGTGGCTGCTGGGTGTGCTGGTATGGTGAGACGTATGTGCAAATGTAACTACGCAGTTGGTTATGTGCCCGAACATAAACTATGCAGCGATGTAGTGAGGAGTGTCCCATTTCCTAGAGAAGATTACAAAGCTTTTCCCTTTATGGCTTCATTTCGAGGGTGTAGTGGTAGTGGCTGAGGGTTAGTGAAAACTGGGATTGGGCCAAAGTGTGTCATGATTGACAGTTTTTGTCAGTTTCATACTCCACAAAAAGCAAGCTTTTTTTTTCTGTGGTTCTCAAGGCAACTCATGGACCTGATTATTGTGCGACTGGTGGGACATTTGAGCTATTTGAATGACTGAATAAATTGAATGAACATTTTATGGATGACTGTAGCTATCAGTCTTCTGCATAACAATGACACCGCCATGCTGGGTACATTTACCCAGTGGTGATATTTATGATGGGCTGTTTTTTCTTGTTTTGCTTTTATTTTCAAGAAAGAACATGAGCGAAAGGGTGCAGCTCTATTAATTCTTTTAGTCTATTGTTTTATTGTACTTGAGGCCTTGCAGCAGTGTCCTTGGCTACCACCCATATGGCCGATATGCCCAGAGCCAGCTCTAACTCCCAGCATGGTCTCAACAGCTTTCTTCCCCTATTTATATATAAGATGACTCCTCCATCTGAGTGGGCTGTCCACACTTTCCTGACTGATGACCATGGCCTGAGACTTGGACGTACTGATGGACTGATGCACATCCCAGCTGCCTCCCACTTGGCTGAAAACTGCTCTGGTGCCCATGGGAGATCTCCAACTGATCAACTGATGAAGCCAACAGGACCACATCATTTGCAAAAAAGCAAAACGGCATTCCCAAGCCAAGCAAACTGGAAATCACCCAATCCTTGGCTGCAAGAAGAAATCCTGTTACTAATTGTAATGAAGAGAACTGTATCAAACAGCAGCCAGGGCATCGTCCAGCAGCACCTACAGACAACTTTCACTCTGAAAAGCGCACAGAGCTGCCGTTTCATGTGACTGCTTTTCTGTTCAACTACCGCGTGTTTGCAGGTCTAAATGTTATTTACAGCAGTTATCTTTTAACACACCTCATGTAATCAGAATATACACCCTTACAGACCTCGTCACAGTTGCCTTACTTCTGTTCATAGCTCTCTAAGACAGGATATGGTGTTATTGCAAAACACATTCCTTTTATACTTCTAAACCTCGCTTCAAACTTTAGAAAAGTATACTGTTACTCTAAATAAAGGATTCTTCCATTAAATTTTAGACGAATTATGACTGTGAGGCTCCATACATGGCTTTTAAAGTATAAAAAATAAATGCTTGAAAAACACAAAGTCATGCAGTCAACAGATGTGGGATCAGTCAGAACTCATAAGTTGTTTACCATGGCAACAACATGTCTGGACTGAGAATAGACTCTACCTCCTTCCATACGAATTACAGTGATGGTGGTGAAGAAAGGAACCTGCATGGACGGATGTGCAGAGGAAAGAGGAAGACTGCAGCAAGGCTATTTGAAATAAGGATGAGTTTACAACTGTGACCAACTTAATTTAACTTTTGAATCAAGCTAGCTGGTGAGTTCCAGATCAAGATTAAACTGGAAAGCAAGCAAACAAATCTCCAGAGTATGTTTGTGTTTGCTCATCTGACCAGTTCCTGGCTAAAACATTAAAAAATGCAACACCAAATAAAACATACAGCATACAAATGTAACACAAAACATTGTGTTGGTCAGCTGGTCAACTGAACATTAAGATTCTCACAGACCTCACATAATGACACGCAAGGGTAAGTCAAAGTAAAATGGTTGACAATAACCAACAAAAGATTCAAACTAATTAAGCCTGAGAAATCGCTACATAGTGTAGTGACACATGGTAGGCCCCGATGAGTCTGAGAGGAAGCTCACCCCCACCATGGTAACGGAAAAAATAAAGAAACAGGCCTCAATTCCAGAATATAATGCATGCAGCCTCCCATCACTACAGAGTGTGGTCTCCACAATATCAATGCAAAATAATGAAGACAATGACTAACTGATAACATGTCTGTAAAGTAAACGTATAGTGGAGAGATTGAGATGAGTTTGAAGCAGTTCCAACGTGAGGCTTCAGTCATCACACATCCTGGACAGGTAATCAGGATAACTGGACAGGTCAGTTTCACAAGCAGCTTCCAAAAATGATAATGACTGTGTATGATTATTCTACACGATGGAGAGGTTAGTGATGAAAGTTAGTTAGATATGAAAGTTATGGGGACGGCATAAAAACACTCAGTTCGTATTAAATCTATGTTTGATGTCAGAGTAAACAGGCTACTCTGGACAATAAACGAAATCGCAGTCATTTCAGAATTTGTGAAAACAGGCGACATCATATTGCAGACTTCAACAATCTGATTGTTTGTCTCCATGTGTTGACCTAGTGGCAGAATAGCAATCTGTCTGGGTCATGAGCAGGTGTCTGTGGATGGATTATCCGTCTGTGAGGCTGTAATGAATGATTCATTAAATATTAATAATGTAATCATTTAGTTTGTAGACTAAACAAATGCTCATGCAGGGATTTCCCTGAGCTGGCAGCTGAAAGCTTCATTTATCCGCAGAATTACAGTATAAAGGGAGATGGATAGTTAGAATGAGCTTTATTAAATTTATGGGTAAACTATGCATGTAATTATTACTGTGGATAATGTTCAGGAATTAATGATAAAGCACTGTATATTAAATTCTGATACAGCTTGTTTAAATGAACAATGTTAAAATTGAAAGAGAACTTTTTAACCACATTCATCCTTTTCTCTGTTTGTCTTTTAACAAGCTCACATTTACAAGACAAATATTTTAATTTTCACTGAAGTCTGTTTTCTCTTAGAGAAATACAACCTTGTAGTTGATGTTTAACAGAGAAAACACAGGGGTCTTTCTGGACTGGATGGGGTGATGTAATGTTTTCATATAGAGGTTGAAAGGTGGGTGACAAAAAAATCAGCACTTTCAGTCATTCATTGTTCTATTTTATGATTTCAGCTGATGTTTTATTCCAACTCCTTTTGATTTCATGACATTTTTGTTTAGGCTGAGGCACTGTTTTTTCCTGACTAAGTTTTGGGAAGCCAAATGAGTTGGTTAGGTTTAGGTAGAGGATCATAGTTCAATCCAGAATGCACTGACTGACTGATGATCTGGTGTGATGGAAATCCCTGAAGTTTCAAATTGGAACAGATTTACCCTCATCTCATTCTTTCCACAATACTGTTGCCATACAGACATGCTATCAGTTAGTCATTTCATTATTTTGCATTGATGTGGAGACTCAAATCTAATCAGTCACTTACTGTAACAAAGGAATTTGTTAGCATTTAATATAAGCTCTTATGAAGAATGGCTACATAGCATTAGCTGTTGTATATAAAAAGTCCATAACCAGAACACTACTTACCTGGGGTCTCATTTATAAAGCTTGCTTACGCACAAAACAGGGCCTGAAAATGGCGTAAGTAATTTTCCACGCAAAGTTTCAGATTTATAAAAACAAACCTGGCGGGAAAATGTGCGCACCTGTACGCAAACTCTGAACCTTGCGCACGAACATTTTGGAGACGGGAAACTGGCGGCACCGCTGGTAAGATGATGAGCTGAAGCCACGATCATGCATTTAACCATCATATCAGGCTGGAGACCATCGTAAACCCCCGTCTGTTCCTGGATTGAGCTGTACGATCCATCAGCCTCATTTAAGAGAGCTACAGTAGGCTGCAGCTTCAATTATATAGGATGACAGTTATTGGTAGGTTACCTGTAACAAGGTGTGGAGGCTGATTGTAATTACTGAGGAAACGGTGACACTCGTACATAATGCTTCACAATGGACGCGCTGCACTGCTGGAAGATCATGGAAAGAAGAGGATAAAGATGGAGAGAGTTTTTAGAAACCACGTATATTCCCTGGGCCATGATTACTGACTGATGCCGATAGATTCCCCTGAGCAACCTTCCCGAACTGGGGATTCTTAGATCATTTCAGAGGGTCGCCAGACGATTGTAATCGCTGTAAACTAAATACATTTAGAATTTTTAGGGTTGTCAAAATAAATCTGTTAATGCAGGAGATTAATCTGTAGGAATATAAACGCATTAATTTTCTAATAAATAAATTAGAGCCTAACTCATAATAAAAAATTGCAATTTAGCAATATGTTGCAAAAGCCCCTTCTCATATCTTGGTCAGCTAAGTTGTTTTTTTTTTTTAAATTATTATCATGTTAATAAAATACAATCCAAACATTGAATTTATCTTCTGGGAATAATAAAGTATTTTTCATTTCATTTCATTAATAATCCACCAAACCCCCATTATCCCCTTAATTCATGAAGATTCTGACAGTTTTCCAGCCTCACATGTAGATGCTGCAGGATGATCTGAAATGTCGCACAAAAAAGAGCTCAGCTGTTGCGGGGGTCAGGAACAACAACGTCTGGTATCTGGGGGGGTCGTAGCTCAGAAAGTTTGGGAACTCCTGGATCTGTGTGTTAAACTGGACTCGACCGACCCGCCGAATCCGTTTAATCCCGGTGCGCAGTTGTTGACCACAACGCGCTCCGGTGTGCAGCGAGCCGTTGTTTTCATTCTCCGCTGCAGTAACGTGCTGTCACTTCTGTTTATCTGCGATTCCACTGTGAAGTCCAAATATAACGTTCTTTCAACGTTTCACCTCACCAACAAGCTCCTCCACTTCATTCTCCATGAAACTGCGTTTTCTCGTCTTCTCAGTCGCCACGATCAAGTTTAAATGCCTCAGATCAGCTTATTTATATGCAAAAATATCCATGAGGTGCTTTGCATTGACCCTTCATGGTAGAAAGTGGGCGTGTAGGGGGCGGGATATGAGCCAAATTCACCTGCGCAAACTTCCAAGGAGAGTGTGATTTATAAAGGGGAAATTTCTTGGATTTTTGCGTACGCCCGGTTTTATAAATCTGAATATTTTTCGGCGTAAGCAAACTTTGGGTTTTTGGCGCACGTACACTTTTAGTGTAGATCCTGCGCACAGTTTTATAAATGAGACCCCTGTTCTTTAACCAAAATCATTTTCTTGATAACACATTTTTGGGTTAGCCCAGCCAGCCGTGTAATATCGATAGTTGCTTTTGAAAACTTTCAGGGTTTATCCTGTGTATCAGGTAGATGTATTGTGGAAGGAAAAATCAGGTAGCATGTCAGTCCATGTTAGATGTTTGAAAACTTATACAGGGACTCCATATGGGTTGCATTCAATGAAAAATATTTTTCCATTGTATCATTTCAGTTCTCTAGGGCTAAAATGATACTGTAAATATCCATAACCTTGCTCTACCTGAGCCTCACTTTAGCTCCACTACAGCACATTTTCTGCTCTTAGTTTGATACTTATTATGGCAGTAAGGTGGAATGCATAGGTAACGTCACTATCTAATCGGGACAGCACTTGCACTTCGCGGGGAGTGCGCATTTTTTAGATTGAAGGTTAAGATTGAGGGTTTAGACAGGAATTGGAATTCATCCAAAGTCCGCACTATTACTGCTTTCCAGAGCAAGGGTAAATTCCAATTCCTGTCAATCTTAACCCTCAATCTCAAAAATGCGCACTCCCACGAAGTGCAAGTGCTTTTCCCGATTCTCAGAAAGTTAAATTGAGGGGCAATTTTGAGGACTGAATCGCCCTTAATATTGAGATTCTCTGACACCACCCTTGTGAGTAAGGGCTACCCAGAATGCAAGCAGCAAAGGAGAGCTACAAATCTTAAGTATTTTCTTTGTTCATGTTGATATAAATATTATGAAAACCACTGTATTATCTCAGTTTATGCCCATTATATGGATTAGTTACCTCATTGTTGCATATGTTTATTGTTATTTTACGATCTTTTGTCAATAGCGGCCAGTGCGGTCAAGCCATGTTGCTATTGTTTAAGTTAGTTAATGTTACAAAATGGTCCTTTTTCTTGGCTGTAATGTCGTTGTTTTATAACGTACTTGTGCCGATAACAGTATAAGAAAACCGGGCTGATGTCATCTCCCGTAGTCGCAGAGTTATCTAACGATAGTTCTGTTTCATTCCTTCTGTAAACAAAGCTCCTCACGCTCTTCGCAGGTTGAGTCCTAATGACAATTGTCAATCAGATGACGTGCAGGCCAGCTGACTGGCAGTCATCCAGGAATTCACAGAACCACAGTTACCCAAGTAATTTTCGATATAGCTGGTGTTTACCTTTCAATAAGCCGAGGTATGCGGTGACAGCTGAATATGTCCACGGTTTGGGGATAACAGTGCAAATAAATGTAAATGAAGTTTATTCTTTTTCTTCTTCTTCTGAATTGACAGACTGAATGCCGCTTTGGTGTAATGCTGCCCCCCACAGTTTAAAGACGTATCTGCATTTAAAGGTGTCCCATTTCCAAGTCACAAAATAGCCCTTAACACTTGGTTTCCAGGGCTACTAATATTGAGGGTTGAGCTTGAAGGTTAAGATTGAGGGTTAAGACAGGAATTGAAATTGGCCCCAAGTCTGAAAGGTGCTTTGCTGTACAAATTATTTGCCTCTTCCACTAATATCTCTTTAACATATCTTACAACTCTCTTGCTTTCCTGAACTTTCCATGGCAAAGCAACCAGGAGCAATCCAAGCATATTTCCCTCCAGAGGTCTAAGTAATGGAAGGAAGATGCTTTGATTTCCAAGATAGGTGAACGTTTTTCAAGACATCTGACTGGAAAGGCAACACTGAGATTCCGAGGGGTGACAGAGATTTTATTGCTTGGGGAAGCTTATACAGTATTGTACAGTGTTTGTTGCATTATATTATTTTAGACTTGGGTAGAGTATATATTTTCCTCTGCAGTTATTTGTCAGGCAGCAGTGTCAGAGTGGATGAATAAACTAATTAAGAAAGCTGGATCTGTGCTGGGGATTGATCTGGAGGCCACGGAGCTGATTGTAGAGAAAAATCCTGTACAAGTTGCTCAACATGATGGAAAACTCACACAACCATGTGATTTAACATGAGACTGTTGAGCAAGTGCAAACCCCGGTGGTAAAAAGTGAAGTTGATGTGGAAGTGTGAAAAATTGCAGTTCACCCATCCTCCACTAGGGGCTAGCTCCAAAAGAGAGTCAATCCTCATAGACTCCCATGTTAAGAAGGCAAACTTCACAACTGAAATGAACATGTTTATAGCCTGGTTCAAAACATCATTTTAGGTTTAATAGGTCAAGTTTACCTTCATGTAAGCTACGAGGAGGGTGAATTTTTTTGTAACTCATCCATTTAGATGTTATTTAACCCTCTAGGCGCGAAAGTTGCATTATTGCGACAGGCGACATTACTGAATATAACAGACCTTATCTTTAAATATATAGCCTTGTGCCGTTACTACTTGGTTTTACTGCATTGCCACGACATACAGCGTCAGTCCTGACATAATTTTTGAGTGTTTTTCTATGAAAAAACCAGAAAAAAAAGGTTTTAAATCCGACACCTGCTGTCTGCGTGCATAGCTGCAGCACGCAGGACAGCAGAGCAAGAAAGCAAGAGCAAGAGCAAGAGCAGAGAAAGAAAAGGCGGAAGCAGCAGCGTGTTGGAAAGAGTGAGAGACAGATAGCGACTTTTATAATAAAAAACTAAATGCCCAGAAGCCTTTACAGTGCAGACGAGGTACTGCACTGATCTTTGCTGATCAGGATTAGAAGGGGACGATCAGCCCTCTCGCTTGCCAGACGAGTGACGACGCAGCGCGCTCTCGCGCTGCACAAACTGTCAGAAAGCACACTGATCACGGTGGAAGTTTTCTCTACCGCGGTGATGGAAGAAGGAAAGAGGGGACGTGTGGGCGGAAGACGGGATAATAAAAATAGGGCAGTAATTGATAATAGCTGGGAATGTTTGAGAGTTGAGGAAGTGATCCATGAATGGATCACAGACTCTGACGAGCCTGTGTGGCATATCGCAGAGACGAGGATGTCACAGATGCTCGTGCATGTGATTTCCTGTCTCTGTTTTCGGATGAAGATTTCTGGAACCTCATTACAAATGAAACAGATACGCTCACTAGTACCTAAACACACACCAACTCCAGCCAAACTCCAGATTTCACAGCTGGTATGATGTCACCATCCCTGACATGAAAGCATTCATCTCACTGCATTTGTGCATGAGGCTTGTTAAAAACCTGGGATTGAGGACTACTGGGCAACATTTTGGCCAGTTTACACACCTGGCTTTGGCAAAGTGATGATAACGAACAGATTTGAAATGAGATCATCCTACCTTTCCTCCACTTTGCAAATAAAGATCCTGTTGAGAGGGGTCAGCCAGGTTATGACAAATTATAAATCTATAAAAACAAAAAAGAAAATAAAACATAAGAAAATATCATTTTACCTGTTGATATGCAAATAAGATTAGCAAATATACTCCTGTCAGATTTCTGTTAATTTATTTTGAGGATGAGGATGAAAAAGGATCAGTGAAAAAAAATGAAAAAAAATCTACTGAGTAAATATGATTGGAATTCTGTTTTACTGAATTGTACCTGCTGATATACATATTAGATTAGCAAATTTACTCCAACCAAACTCCTGTTTCTTTATTTTGAGCATGAGATGACAGTGTAATTTTTTTCCTGTGTACAAATATGTTAAAAAATCTGTTTTTTTACTGAAAGTTACACAATCCAATATGGCAGCTACTTGATGACGTCACAATATGCAAATTACAGTTAATTTACTCCCATCACAAAATTTAGGTCTTTATGAATATTTTTTCTCATTTACATTATGGATCTATGTCTCACCACCTCCAGCATTTTGAAATCCTAAAGTCCAAACAATATTTTCCAAATAAACTCTGGCGCCTAGAGGGTTAAAGGAGTCATCACACGGAAATCACACTTTTTCATGTTAAAATGTGTGTATTGGAGTAGGACCTCAGTTAAAATGTGCCACAAAAAAGTGGCGTCATCTTTGAGTGTGCGCTCTCACACCACACTTGGTCACAAAAGCGTGCACTCCACAGTACGCAACTGTGTTTCTCCTCTGAGGATGACGTCATCCACAGAAGCTGCTAGCTGCTAAGCTTACCTCTTTAGCACTACCTGAAGTCATGACTTATTACCTGCCACAGAGCAGTGATTAATGATGATGACCCCCCCCCCACAAAGGAAAAGAAAAAAGCCATGCTCAGCTCAGAGAGCAGTGAATTATATTTATTCAGTGAGGATGTGCAGTCGGTAGTGTTGCTGCTTGTGTAACTTATTTTTTGTGTAAGGCACCAGCAAACGATGTTAGATGAATGGTGACAAGCTGCTAATGTAGCTACAAAAGCTAACACACTTGGCAGATTATATTAATTAAAAACCACCACACTTTCTTTACATATGATGCAAACTGCACGGTCCTTACACGGAACAAAAAAATAAGCGGTGGTCCGCTGTTCTTTGAAGGCTCTGCACTCTCTGTCAACTTTTTGTTTAACGCTAGCCATTTTGCTGTCCTGAACGCTGACAGTTATCTGCGCACGTGCTATTGATGCACGCTCTGGAGAATGGGAAATGGGAATAGGTATGGGAAAATTCATTCATTCATCATTTCCTATACCGCTTATCCAGTTCAGGGTCGCGGGGATTCATATTTTTTTATAACTAAATATCAGCTGGGGGCCGGTCAAAGGGGGGTGGTGGGCCGGAGTTGGCCCGGGGGCCGTAGTCCGGTGACCACTGCACTAGGTTATGACACCTTTAATCTTGAAATTACACATAATTAAGCACCTGTCCTTTTGATTGACAGTGGCTAGCTCCCTGCTTGCTTGAAGCCTCAGCCAGTAGAAGAGCACCGTTTTTGTTTTTTTTTGTAGCAGGCTAACATTGTGCATTAGCTTTAGCTTACTGATGCACGAAACAAGATGGTGATGGTGTGAACGGCTTACCAAGTTTCAATTTAGTTCTTCAGAAGGCTACGGGTGGCATTTTGAAGGGTTTGTCCCATAATAAAACAGTCTATGGTTCAGACAGAGACGTCTTCAATAAGAACCCTACACAAGGTCATTACTGGCCCTGTGACTCAATAATGAGATGCACATTTCCTTCTCGTTGGGGATTAATAAAGTATTAATTCAGCTCAACTACAATTCATTTTAAATTACACATGGATGATCACGCTCCTTGACAGTAATGGTTTTCATGTGTTTAAAACACAACTTGAACCTTGAAACATAATAAACTTAATATTTTATATAAAGCCAGTTTACATAAAAACTCTTCACAGTAATTGTTTGACACATCTCATTTTTAAGAAGTTACCCATGAGGGCATTTATTCCATCAAAATGTCTTAATTCTTCAGCAGAATGACATTTTAAGAGGTAGAACATGGCGGAGCAGCAGAAGAGAGGCTAACTGAATGTAATGAGTGTGTCTGAAACATGGCTCTGAGGATGGCCCTGAGTTAACAATATTTTGTGTTAATTAAAATGTTAATTAGACCATCCTACTAGCCAGACCCAGAATGGCAGAGCTCTTTTTTCAGGTCACTTCATCTGACCTCCTTTCAACTTCATAAATGTCATGTATCAGCAGGGAGGACCCTTTGAAGTCTTCCCAAATCTGAGACTTAAGATGCAGCAGTTGAAGAGGGACAGATAGGCATTGGCAAATATAGTAGAGGAGAATCTGGAACATGGGAGTAAAAATTTAACTGAGTGGATAGTTGTGTATTTTATCATTCACTCTCTTATACCCTTTAATGTGTTATAATGTTAATTTGGACACAATATGTTGTTGCTGACATTTATGGATCCATATTCTGTTGATCTAATTTCTTCGTTATCATTAATCTGCCTTATGGCACCAGAGTGTTTAAAATCCAAGAGGGTTTACACAATGAATACAACTTTTGCGCTTGAAAAACGCAAAAGTTGGGTTTTGTTTTCTCTGACAACTACGCATTTACACAAGCGTTTTGAGGAGAAATTCTGCGAGCTGATGGGCGGCTTGGCTATGAACACATTTATTACAGTGGGTAATGGTTGGAAATGGACGGTTTCCTGCGTGACTCCCGCGTGAATCACGTGAGAATCACGAGGTATTTCCTGAGGCCAGAGTATTTAATTTCAGGGAGAACTGCAATGTACCCGGACCACCACCAGGTGGCACTTGGGAGCTCTGCCGTGCTAAAGTAGACGTTTGCGTGCCTGCAGTCAACTGAAAAGTTTGGTGAAACCAGCTGCATAAACAACCAAATGTTCCTTTTGATCTTTTGTTTTACAAGTTTTGGTGATTTTTTTTTCTCCTTAAATCAGGCTGTTAAGATGCTGACATTAAAGCAGGTTAATTGGGGATCTTGGTGTGATATTGTGCTATTTTATTATGTTTTTGATTAAAATAAAGTTCATGAATTAATTTAACATAGTGACATTATCTTATTTAATGAGAATTGGTGCATATGGGCGCATAAATAGATACACCTCCTATCTTATCTGAGAACTTTTATGGCATAAGTGGGTATATTTAGTCTCCGTCCAATATTCACAATGTTTGTAAAGTGTATGAAGCATTTTGGCTGTTTTTTTTTTTTTTTTTTAATGGCTCAGCGATGCAACAGCGCCCGGCAATTTGACCACCATATCACAGCCATAAGATACAATACCTGACACACTTAAACCATATCTCAGTGTTTATTATTATGATAAATGTAGCAAATGCTTACCAGAAATATTTTCTTCTTTATCTCAATAAAGACAAAAACTAGGAGCAGCAGAATGAGGCAATCAAACAAGCAGCTTGTCTTAGCCTACCTGCATGGCAGGGATGTGAGCGACGGAAGAGGGGGAAAGGAAAAGAGGCTGCTGGTTCAAGTGGTGCCATTTAAATTGGTTAAACACAAATACGACACATATCTCTAATTAGCAGGGGCTTTTTTTGTTGTTTTTTTTTTTAAAAAAAAGGGACAGCCCGCGAGCCCGGCCGGCCGCGGTGATGATATGGTCACTGCCCAAAGCCCGCCTGCCAGATGGGCTTCAGTGTGATCAATTTGCGTTTTTCTATGAATAAAATTGATTGCAAACAATCTTCCTCTGTTTATTTCTATTTATCTGTATCTCTATTATTTAATGAAAATGATAATAATTAATCTTTTTGACAAAACAAATTACTGAATCAATAAAAGGTCCGTGGAAAATCCGTCCATTCAATCTTGTAAAAGAAAAAGGAAATAATGAGCCAATATGTAGTTTATTTGTTTATCAACTGTTAATAATAATTAAAAGAAAGAAAGCTGATTGATCAAAGAGGTAAATACATGCACATGTGGGTCCTCAGGAGCGGCTCCATCAGAGCTGCGCACGTCGGAAAACACAGCAACAACTTATAATCAGTGTTTTTACTCTACCAGCGACCAGGATGTGGTCTGGTCTGTTTTAGCAGAACTGAAGCTCCCTAAAGTTTCGTGGATATACTGATTTCATTATTAACTTTCTAACGAAGCCCTTAGTAGCAATGGCGCGGGAAGGGGGGAGCTGTGGGGGCTCCAGATGGATGCGCTGGTGCTGCTGGAGGATGATTCAGATTGTATCAAGAAAGAACGCGTTTTTAAGAACCATAATTTCCTGAATCATGAAGCCTGCAGCTGGTATCAGACTCCCTAGAGCAGCGCTTTAATCTTTGTCCTGAACTGGACCGCCGTCTCGCTGCGTCAGCTGTTGAGCGCGCACGTGAAGAGGCTTTATTGTTAACTAGGAGGAGTGCACCTCCTGTTCATCGCCATTTTGCTGCGCACTTTCTAACTTTTACTTTCCGTTCACATGGATAAAACTTTGTACTTCGTTATGAGCCTATTTTTGTTATTTGTAATTTATTTATTCAGTGAAGGTTTGTCATTTGGAATTCAGTATGTTTGATATTTGAACCGTGCGCCGCGCGACCGGCTGTTACACCGTTTTAATTCTCTTTCCCGACTTTGAACTGTTAAGCAAAAAAAGGGAAACAAATAAAAAAATATTAGGTTAATGCCTGCAGTGTTAACTGAAAGATAAAAATCTAATTAATGAATTGTTTCACACCAACATACCTCCAAATTTTCTTTTTGTTAAAGATTTTAATGGATTTAAACGAGCGGACACATTTAACAGCCTAATCAGTGATATAGAAAAATGAAAGTTCACAGAGACTTTCCTGTTGTCTTATGTCAAGTGAAAAATGACATTTATTTAATGAGGTGTTAGAGCTCTTTCTCTGGAGCAGGAAAAGACGCAAATGAGATTATTGATCAATAAGGGGGAAAAAACAAAACATGATTCGACTCTCGTCAACAAATGACATGATCTGGCGAATCACGCGCATGGGGGAAAATGACGTCATTCATTCATTTGGCAGCCCCCCCCTAGTTAAAACACCTTCCCGCGCGCATGCTTATTCCCGTTAGTGTGATGCCAGACTGTTATTTCCCCCGTTGTCTGTGAACACAGCACAACTTCGACGTTGTAAGTTTCACTGTTTTAATCACCTTCTTCATCTCCTGGTCGCGTGCTCATGGACGTAAACTGGGTCAACTGTTTGATCCAGTTTACGTCGCAGATCTGAACTTCAGCGACTCTGAATGAAGACTTTTTTCTTTCATCGGTGTTTTTTTTCGTCACCAGTGTTTCAGTCATTAATGCAAAATAAGTCCATGATGAAGTTTAGAAATGCAGATGAGGAGAAGAAATCCGCACCCCAGAAAAAAACCTCCCAAAGGTTTTTTTTTTTTTTTTTTTTGATGCCGTGACGTTTCGGGCGTTCTTCTTTTATCCTATATTTCACTTTCATCCAGCACCCAGTCCTTACTATCTGGGATGTGCGTGATACGGGGGGGGGGGGGGTTACCTGTTACAGGTGCATGAACACCTGCTCTTTGAGCTCATTCATGCAGTCTGAGCTCACGTGAAGTGGAGGCTTTTAATGATGTAAAATGGAGATATTGTAGTGGGTTTACATAATTCACCCCCGGAACCTTAGAGAGGTTCCCTGTTTCGTGGGGGACGGTTACACAGTTTTGAGGTGTCTTCTTTTATTATTCCGGCTTGCGGATAATTAATGTTGTCGTGCTACGAGCTAGACGAGTTGAGAGGTTTTCCTGCTGTCGCTGTTACACAAACATAAATGCCAATAAAACAACTGCCATTGGCACCGTCGTTTGACACTCCGCCTCCGACTCCCGTCATTGCACGCCACATTGGTGACCCCGACGTCAGTCCCGCTGAAGATTCCGAGACTGAACAGAATACCGAGCGAAACGACATGGCGCAGTCCGCCGTTCTCAAGTTGCCTGAGTTTTGGGAGACGTCCGCAGCAACGTGGTTCGCACAAGCAGAGGCTCAGTTCGCTCTCCGCGGCATTACGGATGATGCCACACGCTACTACCACGTCGTCTCAGCACTCGGGAGCGCCACCGCAACCAGAGCAGTGAGTTTTATAACGTCTCCTCCTGCCCAGGATAAATATGTGGGACTCAAGGCCTACCTGCTCAAGGTTTTTGAACTGTCGCGATCTGAACGGGCCCGACGCCTCCTTGCTATTCAGGGCCTCGGAGACAGCAAACCCTCTGAGCACATGGAAATGATGTTAAACCTGCTGGGGGCGGAGGAGCCGAATTTTCTTTTTATCGAACTGTTTCTGCGACATATGCCGCCGCACGTTCAGACGGCGCTCGCAAATACGACGATTACCGAACCACGTGCCCTGGCAGAGGAGGCGGACAGATTTTTCTTGGCGACCCAGCGTTTTACCCCTGAACTGCTGGCCCCTACTCGCAGCTACACGTCTCCGGGCGCCAGCGTTCCTCCTGATAAGGGGCGCACCGCCGTCGACAACCGTGCCAGCCCAGGTTTATGTTACTTCCACGCACGTTTTGGTGCCAAGGCTAAAAGTGCCGCTCCCCTTGCAGCTTCAGTGCAACGGGAAACGCCAAAGCCTGCGCTCAATAGTGGCCATGAGCGCAGGCACAAAGAACCGGCTGCTGTTCATCATAGACACCCTCTCTGGGCGCAAATTCCTCTGTGACACTGGCGCCCAGAGGAGCGTCCTGCCGGCAACAGTGGAGGACGCCGCTGGAGGGTTTCACGGCCCGCCCTTAATGTCCGCCAATGACACCCCCATCCGGACGTATGGCACAAGGACTGTTGACATATGTTTCGGGGGTCAGCGTTTCACGTGGGACTTTGTCACAGCCGACGTCTCCTTCCCCCTCCTCGGTGCTGATTTTTTGTGCGCCCATGGGCTGCTCGTTGATGTCAAGAATGGCCGCCTGGTGGACGCACTGACCTTCTCTTCCTTTGCCTGTGTCCGTGATGAGGGAACATATGAAGGCCTCTCCAGCTCACTCTCTGAGGGTGACAGGTACTCGCAACTCCTCAGGGAGTTCCCAGGCCTGACACAGCCCACCTTCTCAGCTACCACTGTTAAACATGGAGTGGAGCACCACATCGAGACTAAAGGCCCCCCCATCCATGCCAGGGCCCGACGCCTCAACTCAGAAAGACTGATGATTGCTAAGGCTGAATTTGCCAACATGGAGCGCCTTGGCATCATTCGCCGTTCTGACAGCCCGTGGGCCTCGCCACTCCACATGGTCCCTAAGCCGGACGGCGGATGGCGTCCGTGTGGCGACTACCGCCGCCTTAATGATGCCACCACGCCCGACCGCTACCCGGTCCCTCACATCCAGGACTTCTCTGCGCGGTTGGCGGGGAAGCGCCTGTTCTCTAAAGTGGACCTGGTACGGGGTTACCACCAAGTTCCAGTGCACCCTGCGGACATCCCGAAGACGGCGGTGGTGACTCCTTTTGGACTTTTTGAGTTTCTAAGGATGCCTTTTGGCCTAAAAAACGCGGCCCAGTCTTTCCAGCGACTGATGGACTCTGCACTTAAAGACATGCCCTTCATTTTCGTCTACTTGGACGACGTCCTCGTTGCCAGTTCCTCGGAGGAGGAGCATGTCGCACACCTCAGGGCCCTCTTCGTTAGGCTCGACGAGCATGGCCTGATCATTAACCCCGCAAAGTGCATTTTTGGAGTGCCGTCCATCCAGTTTCTCGGACATCTTATCAGCAGTGAGGGCGCCGCCCCCCTCCCGTCAAAGGTGGAGGCAGTTTCCACCTTTCCCCGCCCACGCTCAGCTAGGGGGCTCAGGGAGTTCCTTGGGATGGTTACATTTTACCACCGATTTATCCACCGGGCGGCCCACATCATGCACCCGCTGTACGAGGCCCTCAAAGGCAAGTCACCCAACCAGGATGTCGACTGGACTGCCGAGAGGGTGGAGGCATTCGAGGAAACAAAGGCTGCGCTGTGCCAGGCTACTATGTTGGCCCACCCATCGCCCGGTGCCCCCGTCGCCCTCACAACTGATGCATCTGACTACGCAGTCGGCGCTGTGTTCGAGCAGTGGGTTGACGGCGCCTGGCAACCGCTGGCCTTTTTTAGCCGCCAGTTGGTCCCCAGGGAGCGCAAATACAGCACGTTTGACAGGGAGCTGCTCGGCGTATGGTTGGCAATCCGCCATTTCCGCTTCATCCTGGAAGGCCGTGAATTTACGGTTTTTGTTGACCACAAACCCCTCACCTTCTCTATGTCCAAGGCAGCCGAGCCATGGTCTGCCCGCCAGCAACGCCAACTGTCTTTCATCTCAGAGTACACCACAGACATACGTCACGTCGCCGGCAAGTCCAATGTGGTCGCCGATTGCCTCTCCAGAGCGGTCATGAACACGGTGCAGCTGGGTCTCGACTACTCGCGTATGGGTGCTGAACAAGCTTCGGATCACGAGGTTCAGTCGCTCAAAGGGTCCGACTCTGGGCTTCGCGTGGAGGAGGTTGCGGTCGGCCACTCAGGCATCAAGTTGTGGTGTGATCTGTCTACCGGCCAGCCTAGACCATTGGTTCCTGTCAGCTGGCGGCGGGCTGTTTTTGAGGCGATACACGGCCTCTCCCATCCTGGCAGGAAGGCGTCCACGAAGCTGGTGTCTCAAAAGTTTGTCTGGAGGGGGCTAAAAAAGAGATGTGCGTGCCTGGGTTGACTCATGTGTGGCCTGTCAGCGCGCAAAAGTGCACCGACACACCAAGACCCCTTTGGAACCTTTTGCTGTCCCCGAGAGGAGGTTTGACCATGTCAACATTGACCTCGTGGGCCCACTTCCACCTTCACGGGGTTTTAGCTACATCCTCACAATGGTAGACAGGACGACCCGTTGGCCTGAGGCTGTCCCCCTATCTTCAACATCATCTGCCGATGTGGCCCGGGCGTTTATCAGCGCGTGGGTTGCGCGTTTCGGGACACCTTTGGACCTCTCCTCAGACAGGGGTGCGCAATTTACATCGGAGATCTGGAATGTGGTGGCCAGTGACCTGGGGGGTCAAGCTACACCGCACCACTGCATACCACCCCCAGGCTAACGGGTTGTGTGAGAGGTTCCACCGCTCCATGAAGGCGTCTCTACGTGCAACCCTGACAGACGGTAACTGGGTGGACAAACTCCCCTGGGTCATGCTAGGCCTCAGGACCGCCCCAAAGGAAGACCTGCAGTCCTCGTCTGCCGAGCTCGTCTACGGCCAAGTGCTTCGTGTTCCCGGGGACTTCATTCCTGACGCCACAACGCCTTGGTCTGTGGCCAGGCAACGGTCTTCGCTGCGTGAGGTTGCTAGGGCGTTTGCACCTGTCCCTACGTCGCAGCACTGCACCCCTGTCTCCCGGGTCCCCCCTGACCTGCGCTCGGCGGGGTTTGTGTTCATACGCCACGATGCCCACCGCGGACCATTGCGTCCGCCCTACGACGGGCCGTTTAAGGTTTTACAACACGGGGATAAGAGCCTGGTCGTGGACATGGGCGGTAGACCTGAGACTGTCTCGGTTGATAGGATTAAGCCTGCACACGTGGATGTTTCCAGGCCTTTGGAATTGGCTCAGCCACCCCGCCGTGGACGCCCCTTGGCACATGGCCCTTCTGACCTGACCGGGTGCCCTACTGCCCTTTCAACACCACAGCTGCCCAGCCAAGCAGTCCGTCCAGTGGCGCCCGTCACCCCTTCCCCGGCCCCTGCCACCTACACTCGCCGTGGCCGGGCCGTTGTCCCTTACCGGCGTGGGGACTTTGACTATGGGTGAATTCTGGGGGGGCTTGTGTAGTGGGTTTACATAATTCACCCCCGGAACCTTAGAGAGGTTCCCTGTTTCGTGGGGGACGGTTACACAGTTTTGAGGTGTCTTCTTTTATTATTCCGGCTTGCGGATAATTAATGTTGTCGTGCTACGAGCTAGACGAGTTGAGAGGTTTTCCTGCTGTCGCTGTTACACAAATATAAATGCCAATAAAACAACTGCCATTGGCACCGTCGTTTGACACTCCGCCTCCGACTCCCGTCATTGCACGCCACAATATGACGTTTGTACCCGACAGCATTTTATCCGTTTTTCCACAGTGGCATTTGTCTGTTTTTGCATATGAACTCTTCATAATAACTATAAATAAAAACATTGCAGCAGGTTTCCCTGTGGGTCGTAAGAAGAGGCCAGTTTAAGGACATGGATAACAAGACGCTGTTGAAGATGATCTAATGCACAATGCCAGGCGCTGGACCTGCGTAATTGCCCCCCACCCCACGCAAAACTCAGTAAAAAATAGTATCGTTAGTTTGTGCGACGTTACTGGTTATTTTCACTGAGTTTTCTGTGGGGTGGGGGCCAACTTCACGCAGGACAGCAACCTCAGAGCAGCATCAGTCGCTGCGTGTGGAGGAGCAGGAGATGAAATATGGCATCACAAAATCACAAAATATGGCATTGGCAAAAAGTAAAAGAAAATAAAAAGACATAATTAATATCAGCTTTAACTACCATGATGCTGCAGCTGCAGATGTTCTGGTTCATGTCTAGAATAACCCGTGTTAAACAGTGATGTTGATTGTTATTTAATTAAATAATGAAAACTGGACGTGTCGCCTGAACACATCATGAGAAATGATTCTGACCCGATGTCTGCAGTCCTGTGAGCAGCATTCTTTCAGCCATCAGTGCGTAAAGCTGCCAGTTACCTGCTTTTCAGACGTGCTAAATTACACGCAATTTTTTGCGCCCGCTTTCCATTGAACGGCTGATAGATCACATTGCACGTGTTAAACTGAGGTTTTGCATAGTCTCCTCCCAATATTTTGCGCCTTCTGGCAGAAACGCCCAGTTTGCATATTCATCTGCAGCAGATGCGCAAAATGGACAGCGGCGCTATTTTGCCCCAAGCGGAAAACCTCCCTTTGCCCTGCTTTGTAAATCAGCTCCGCGGATTATTGTGTGCGTAATGAAGATAGCGCCTGTTTTAACACGCGCAAACCTTTCGTAAATCAGGCCCATGGAGGAGATCCGTTGTTTCTATGAATTAATCTATACCTTAAAGTTGTAAAGTGTTCAGTCGGTAGACTGATTCTTAGCTTTACTAATGAAAGTTATCATTTCTGATGTCCCGGGTCAGGCTCAGATCCGACCGGCCTCCACCTGTCAGCGCTGCTGCTTCAGGGTAGAAACAGCTGGATGACGGTGCATTTCTGACGTAGACTCTGTTGTTTGGTCAGACACGAACATTTTATAAATCACACATGGATCCAGTCACAAGATCATTTTTATGATCAGATGTGCGCTCATTTCCACGCTGGTTTGACCACTGACTTTTTCCGCGTAAAATGGCGTTAAGCCTGGTTACTGCTGGTTAAGCAACAAATGTTAGTCACTCGGCAGAGACCGATTCTCTTATTCTCTGACATTCAAGCACCACTATTTACAGGAACAGCAACATTCCTGCATTCATGAAGTCTTTTGCTCCGTCCACAGCCCCCTCCCCCCGTTTGAGTTGAGACAGAGTAGCTAAGTCTCTTTGGTTGAGATCTTGTCTCATCAGCTGATCAGAGCAACATTAAACTGAGCAGCTCCCGTCTTCGTCGTTATGATCTATCCACGGAAATATTCGGAGCCAGTCTTTGGGCTGCGTGGTACCGTGACCAGCACCGGCACCAAAGGATTTGGGTTACTGTAAAGGAGACCAACACCAGCGCTGCCACAGCGCAGATCTTTACTGTTGTTTGACCAGACCAGCTTCCCTTCAGGTGACCCGAAGTTACATTTAAGTTTTAACCAAGACTCCGTGAAAGGGTCGTGGTGGGAAATCCGCCAACAATGTTTGGTTTGTAAACAAGAGGGAAGCTGGTCAGGGAGAGAGGGAGCGCGCTGCACTAAAGGGCCGACATGGGAGGCGACGTCACTCCTCCATTCATTTAGCACCTATTCTCCCTAAATTTTTCTAAATTCCCCCCACACCACCACACCCCAATGCCAGAGTTAAATTGGCCCATTCACTCCCCATTGTTTCACAAATCAGGCAAATCTTGCAGCCATGTTCTCACTGTCTCTGCCACTTTCCTATTCCACCTCAGTGCACTCAGCATGTGTATATAACTAACACACAAACTAAAACACAATTAAATTAAGTTATTGTACAACTTTTGATATCAAAGGCCATCAAGTGAATTAAAAAAAAGAAAAACATATAAGGCAACACGAAAAAATTCCGTCAGTCCGGAGAATCGAACCCTCAACCTTCTGCATTGCAAACCTCCATCCTAACCACTTCACTACCAGCGCCACAGGTCCACATGCCAGCCTGTCTGATTGACAATGCACCACATGTGAAGCAGTCCACTCAAAAGATTTCGACATCTTATTTTGGACAAGTCCGATGAAAGAAGAAGGTTTCCATGGGTTTCATTATCTATTATTGAATGTTTTATTTGGGCTTTTCAGAACGAAGCATGGAAGGTCTCCACGTGCGCTAACAGTAAACAGGAAACAGCTGACAGCGTGCGGACTGGACACGTGTTGTCTGATGTAGAGATGTGAGACGCCGACACTTTATGATGAATGATTTTGTACATCTGATCTGAAATAGTGCCAGAATCATTATGACTCGAGCTGAAAATATGTATAAGACGCTGGTTAGGGCTGGACTCTTCTCTACCAGAAGCCGACACTGGTTATGGAACCGAATTATTTAGGCAGGTGGTAGAATGGAGGAGTAGCGACGTGTGTCCAGCCCTTTATTCTATGTTATTTTATAGCTCCAATGCAAACGTTCACTGCACATAATGTTGCTGCAATTTTAAGCGGGAATTTCCCACATTATAAGAGCGAAATTTGCAGGATTTGATGATATCATGCGCGATTTCCGCAATCCCACAGAAAGTTCCTGGCTTTGTATTTTGTAAGCTTATAGTCCCATTAAAAGTTATTTTACCGAGCGATCTGTGAATGATTGTGGCATTAACAACACAGCGGGACTGCACCATGTTTTAACTTGTAAAAACTAGTGAAACAAAAGACCAAAACAAGGGCTGCATCGTTTATGCAGCTTTACCAGTCTGCCACGTCACCCTCTCAGCCCCGATCCAGTCTTCACTCACGGAACGCCACAATGGACTCAGACTGCCACCTAGTGGCTATAGTAGTCATATGTATTTCACACAATTCGTGAAACACGGATTCCGTGAGTGAAGTGTCCATTTTCAACCAGTACCATCTGTATATCATCATGTGTCTGATTTTCATGTGGTTGCCGTGTTTTCCGACTTGCGCCCTGTCGGCAGCACTGATGAAGCACACACCTGTGAGGACGCACGTGTGCGTTTGTATAGAACACACACTTTCACTCCGCAGTTTTATACAATAGTGTCACTGGGTCCTCTCAAGCTGGGCTTTGCTCTCATGGCCAGCGAGCTATGGTCAGCCTGATGTTTTTGGGGCCCCGCTTGGCACTTGGTGCCATGCACACAGTGTGTGATGCACCTGGTAGCAACGGCGCAAACCAGAGTCCAGTTTCTCCACAAGCTCTTTTTCGAAGATGAGCAGCAAGACGCTTTTCTGTGCACATCGTAGCTCTGCTGGTGGATTTAATCCGGTTTACAACTGAAAACAGGCTCCACAGAGAAACATGGAACAGGCAGTCTTACCAGAATACCAGTAAACAGATCATGTTGGGAAAAACATCTTTGTCACATGAATCCAACACTTCAATAATGGACGGAACCTGATGTCCCCCATCTACTTTCCATTTGACGAGTAACACAAGTAGTCAGTTCAGAGGGCCTCCAAACCAAGTCCTCAATGCCTGCTCTGCATGCGCAGTGCGTCCAGCTGGCAAAACGCGTCTGATGCAGGCAGCAGGGAGGCAGCAGCTTCGTTACTCCATAAGAGTCACTCTGAAAATAATTTTTCAGTTCGACCAGCTGTCTGTCAGGGAACAGGAAACTCTGTTTCTTTGCTATTAGCAGCAGGTAGTGCTCCTGCAATGCTTGCTGGGCAAGTCTGACCTACAGTCGGGTCAGTGGGGTCCCAGGTGTGACAACAGACTATTTTTAATTACAAAACAGACTTTGCATTTTTAGCGATTTACACGGTTTTCAAGATTTCCACTTTGGAAGGTGGTTTTTTTTGCGTTTTTGACCCCCCAAAATGCCGGCGCCGTCAAAACGATAGGCATATCTAGAAAAATGTTTAAGTTTTTCCCCCTGGAGTGTCATCCTGTAAATTGGGCTTTCATTTTCATTTCCAGGTCAACCCCAATTCTAAAAAAGTTGGGACATGATGAAGAACAGTTCTTCTTGACCTTTGTTGAGCCAGTGCTCCATATGTAACATAGACCGTTAATAGAAATGGACGTGGTATCCGGTTTCATCTGAATCGAGCAAAGTGAAGCCAGTTGGGCGTGTGCCACCATCGCTGTCTTGCTGTCACACGTGTGTCGTCACTCCCGGAAAATACTGAAATCGGCACAGTGTGGCCTCGGGGCAAATGACTCACAGCCATTGTACTGTGGGCTAAATTCAAACCGAGCTAACTGGAAACTAACAGGAGCTAACAAAGATTAGCCTCCCAAGCGGCGGGATAAAGGTAAGACACGTTTGGACTTACTGTTAGCTGCAAAAAACTGCAGACTGAGAACTTAAAAACAAAAAACCCGGCTTCCAGTCTGCCACATGTCTATCAAAAAAGCGCGCCCCTAATTATGTGTAATTTCAAGAATAAATAACATCTAAACGCATGAGTTATAAAAAAATTCACCCCCCTCACAGTTGACATGAAGGTAAATTTGACCTAAAATGGTTTTTTGAACCAGGCTGTAAATATGTTTATTTGTGCTGTAAACATGTTTATTTGTGCTGTAAACATGTTTATTTCTGCTGTGAAGTTGGCTTTTTTAACATGGGAGTTTATCGGGATTTGCTCTGTTTTGGAGCCAGCCCCTAGCGGATCAAGGGAGAATTACAATTTCTGTGCAACGCAGAAGTGGGCTCACTATTCTCCACCGGAGTTTGCCCCTTGGTACGTAATATCCAGCTGCTGTCTCCATCACTAAAATACAGCTTAAGGCCATCTTCGTCTTCATGCTAGATTCTGATCTTTTTCTGAGATCTAATTTCCTTTTAACTTTTTGCGTAGTTTTTCAGATTATGGTTTAACTATGACCTCCATCAGACTCCAGTGTGACAAGTCTATAGCCTTGAAGAAAGAAGCTAATTTATTTGTATAGCACCTTTCACAGACAAAAATCACAAAGTGCTTCACAGAGTGCATCATAAAAACAACACAGGAAATACACAGCATAAGATACTCAAAGTGACCCACATGAGCAGAAGAAACGTAATGTCACGCAGCACGTTTATGGAAGTAAACATGGATGCTAAATGTGTCAGCACGCTTTGTTTATGGAAGTAAATGCGAGCAGGTGGAGGAGTGGCAGGTGGAGAGACAGGTGAGCTTTGGCATTGTGACTTGGGCGACAAGTAATATTAGATAAAAATCAAGCCATGATGTAGCATACTAAAGAGTTTACCTGAACTACCTGAATTCTGCCATTCATCAGCAGACTGAAAAATGTTCAGCGCCGACTGCCAAAGACTCATAATACTGATGCATCGCATCTTGATTCATGATTCAGCACTAGTTTCTCTAGTCCTAGTAGTCTTTAGCTGGTCTTTGGTAGATATAAAAACCTCACACTTAAAATGGAAAGCAGAAATCATCAACAGAACATGACAGATATCTCGCTCAGATTACTGAAAGCGCAATTACACTCAATTATATTCCCCTTTTAACAGCCTTCTTTTTTGCTAAATAGCAAGAATGAGTCATGTTTTTGGCAAGACCTACATGTTATATCAACACAATCAATCATATTTAGACATAAACCCACTCAGAAACATATGCAAATACTCATTAATGTGCAGGTTGTGATGACACTGGCTCCTCCATCACTGAAATGACCATACCTGTCACTGCTCTGCATGTTGAGATTAACAGTATCCATCAAAAATGAGCTTATATGCTGTATTTTGGAGCTGAAGTAAAGCTAAGAATGAACTGTGAGCTAAATTACCTCAGAATACACATTATCATTCTGCTCAAGCATGACGAATATATAACTGTCCCTTTTAGCCAAAGCTATTCAGCCTGTTCCTTATCCTGCTTTATGGCTCTTATCTGCCAACTATTATAATACGAGTCAATGAAACTTGCAGGACTTCAGTGGAAGGTTCTCCCAATGTCAGCTGTCCAGTCTCAAAACGAAGACGATGATTAAAAGGAGCGAAGACAGGGAGCAATAGGCCTGGAGGCGACAGACAGTGAAAGGGAGTTCTTCAAGTGGCCGATCGCCGCCCAGCCGAAAGATGACGGCTTCAATTACATGTTGGCAGCCCGTGTGTGAAGAGGCGGCGAAGAAAAATAATCTTCCACTGCTGACATTAAATATTCCAAACTATGTCTGAGATTATAATAGCTTTCAAACTCAATACAAGATTCATCTGTAAAAGGCTGCTTCTCGTTTGTTTTCACTTCATAGTAATGACACACTTCTCATTTCCACTTTGAAATCTTCCACTCTTTTGTCATTTGAATCCACTCAATACAGTCAAATCAACATTGTGTAAATTGTCTTAAATGATGGCTTGTGGGAGCTTAAACGCTCCCGTTGTTTTAGATAAAGCAGGTTAGACTCATTTCCCCAACCATTTTACATTTTATATCTGCTTGATAAAACTGTTAATGGGGTTGCTCCTGTTATTGGGGAGGGGAAATTGCGAGGCTATGCTGCTGCTACATTATAGGCAGAGTTGCAGTATATGTAGTGTTTGCAAATTCCTGTCATTACTTTTCTTATTTAACACAGAAATAAGCTTCTCTTCAGTCTATCATTGATCTAATTGCAAGGCCAACATGTTCGTCTATTCATCATGAGGCCTATTTTTTCTGCCTCCAGAGCCGGTTCAGACCTCCAAGGGGCCCTAGGCAAAATTCTGGTAAGGGGCCCTCCTAACGGAACTGCAAAAACTTTCAACAGTTGCACATGACACCCAGTGCTTTAAACATAAAAAATATATTGCACATCTGTGGATGTGCCTGCACTGGTTTTGGCACTGGATGATAAAGCTGGCTCATCTGTGCCTGTCCTAGATTAACCTGGCTCTGTCCCTCCACTGGCTTCTTGCAGTAGAAAACTTAAGCACAGCACTTGTTATATGGATATGGCTAATATTAATTCATCTCCATCAAATTGGCTGTGCTTGTTTTAACTATGCTTCAAATGTAGGCAATTATTTATATTATCATTTATCATACAAATTATTTATTTAGCACCATTGTCAGAATATGTTATGAGTTTCAATTCTTATAAGATATCAGCATCTACAGTTGTCCTCAAAATTATTCATACCCTGCCATTAAAGAGGGAAAAAAAATCAGCTGTCAATGAAATAAGTTGAAATTGACAAAAGTAATGAATAAAAGTTCTATGAAAATCATATTGATTTTGAATTGTGGTTTGACAGGAATATTGAACACAAACACACAAAAAATAAAACAAGTAAACAAGCACGATGGGGCTCCGAAGCTAAAATGTTGTCGAGTTACACTTTGAGAAAATCACTGGAATCAGGTGTTTAATGCTCAAAAAGATTTCTGCACCTGTTGACAGGTATTTTGGTCCACTGTTGATGGGAAAGGTGCTCTAATGTGTCTGGGACAGTTTTGCTTGTTTATTTTAAATTACATTTTCAACCATAATTCAAAATCAATATTTTACCTTACTAAATTATAATTTTTAAATTTTTAAAAAATTCATTATTAGTTTCTTTAGTTTCCTGTTATTTGAATTACTATTGTGAATTTAATGTTTTCTTTAATTGTAGGCTATGAATAATTTTGAGGATGACTGCACACGTGCCTGTTGGTTATCCAAGCAAACAAAATTAAATCTTAGCCAATATTTATTCATTAGGCCTACTTTCTGTTGTAAAGTCAAAACTACAACTAAACTGATAGAAGCCAGTAAGATGCACAGGGAGACCGGAGCTCACCCCCTGCTAATTTACTGTAGGTCAGACATGGACGAGTCCCTCCCACTCTCCCACCGGGAGAGGAGAGTTACCTGACTGCTTTCCCCGCAGTTCGTTCTCATGTTCTTTCCTTCTCCTTTTCTCATACATCCCTGAACTCCGCTTCATCTCCCACTTCTCCTCTCCAGCCTGATGTGCTGGGAATGCGGGACACATGCGGGACAGGGCTATAACGTTGTCACGTTTTTGTTTGTCCTTCAAATCCTTCACGGGACCTCTACTAGTTTGCGGGGCCCTACGCAACGTGCACAGTGTGCGTATTGGGTGAACTGTGTCTAGGGCTGGGTATTGTCTGGGGTTCGTTTGTCACTAATTTTGTTTTTACCTTAATATTTCACTTTTAAAACAGTTTACCTTGCATGGCCTTCAGCACAAGCTCATCAGTGGGGTTTTATATGTGGGCTGCATGGTGGTGTGGTGGTTTGCACCGCAGCCTCACAGTAAGAAGGTCGCTGGTTCAATTCCCAGCTGGGGAGGGGGTTTGAACATTTCCAACCGTGGCCTTCCTGGGTGGAGTTTGCATGTTCTCCCCGTATATGTGTGGGTTCTCTCCATGCAGGTACTCCGGCTTCCTCCCACTGTCCAAAGACATGCATGTTAGGTTAATTCAGTGGTTCTCAAACTTTTTTTGCAGGGCCCCCCTTTCATTGGAAATAATAATGTCAAGCACCCCCATCCCACCAGCGCTACCACATGTACCCAAACATTTACCATGAAATACATGAAAAATGCACTGTATTTGAGGTGGGGGGCAATGCCTACTGAGTCATCATCATTTGTTCATTAGTACTTTAAAGAATATGCCCATTTTTTGTTAGAAGTACAAAAACTAGGCCTGGCTGGGCCCCCCCTGACAGAGCCCTGAGCCCCCCTGGGGGGCCCGCCCCCCAGTTTGAGAACCACTGGGTTAATTGGTCACTCTAAATTGTCCGTAGGAATGAATGTGAGCGTGAATGGTTGTCTGTCTCTCTGTGTTGGCCCTGTGACAGACTGGGGACCTGTCCAGGGTGTACCCCGACTCTCGCCTGATAATAGCTGGGATAGGCTCGAGCAACCCCCGCGACCCTGAACTGGATAAGCAGTACAGAAAATGACATGACTGATATATACATATAGATAAATAAGGTTACGTCCAGCCATCTTAATGTGTCATCACTCCCAAAAATACTAAAATGAGCAAAGACCGGGCTGCTCCGAGCCGTGGGACAAATGATTACCAAGGTAATGCTAACTGAGTTAATCCAAAGTGAACAGGAACGAACGAAGATAGGCGATCTAAAGGTAAGGCACGCTCAGACTTGCTGTTAACCAGCTAAAAACCACTGTTGTGCAAATCTGCTACAAGCAGGGAGCAAAAAAGGAGCAGCTAAAACTGGCACCTGGTGCCAATCAAAGGGACATGCACCTAACTATGTGTAAGTTCAAGATTAAAAAACATCTAGATGGATGAGTTAAAAAAAAGGTTTTTTGAACCGGGCTGTAAACATGTTTAGTTCTGCTGTGAAGTTGGCCTTTTTAATCTGCTTTTGGTGAATTTTGGCTACTTCCGCCATAGATATTCATACATAAACACTATGGCACCCTTACTGTTGGCCAATGGAGTAAAACATCTGCACTGGCGGCCATCTTACCACAGTCAGCTTGCCCACTCATTACCCATTGATTTAATGGTACATGCAGTTACTTTTTAAGTAACCATAACTTGCTTAATTTTCTACCGATTTACAAACGGTTTTGGTTTATTATAAATGTCAGAGATGTAGTTATGAAACTGCATCATTATCAATAACTATAACCAAAGGAGCCACAACTATTGTTTCAGGGTTTTGATCACTGGGCAGATGGTTTGTTTTTATTTTGGCAAGCATTGGTCACGTGAATGTAGTTAGCGACAGATTGTGCTGTCAAAGGGATATATAGAAATATCATATTGTCTTTTCAGTTTTAGTAGCTTAAGTCAGCATGAACATGCTTTTAGTTTTAAGCTCATATAACTGCCTGGGGTTTGGCTTGTGTTTTATATTGATGGCATTGCTTGGTAGAGTCATTTAGCTGACTTTCTCCCTTTCATCCTTGAATGCTACGTGTTAAAATTGATGCTTCTAGCATGTGCAAACTTATTTGTGCTGCATGAGTCTCACTCACATGAGGAAAGGTGAAGCTGCACTCATCTTTATTAACTCCTTGAACTTGCTCTAAGTGACCATTTCTGGTGGTTAGACATTTCACTTGCTTGTAAAAGATATGGAATGCATGTTCAGATTTTCATGGAGGTCAGAGACAACCCCTGTGGAGTCAGATCAGGGTGCTTCTTCCCATTTCAAAAGGAAAACCAGAGAATGTTTTAGTTACAGGCCAGCACACTACTCAGCACCACTGGGGTATTATACTCCAGGGTGTCAGAGAGGAGGCTCCTGCTACCTATCAAACCTGATTCAGGAGGGAAAATGGGGTTTTCATCCATGTCAATGAACTGTGGACCAGATGCACCTTTGCAGACTTGTGGTTATTTACAGTAACCATCCAATCTGCAGGTCTTTCAAGGATCTGGTAAAGGCTTATAACCCTCTTCTCTGAAGTGGGTTGTGTGGGGTTAACTATGACAGTGGGGGGCAACAGAGCTGCTTTTGTGGGCTGTTATGTCACTGTCGAAGTCAACAGCTGTGACGTTTTGGGGACGCCCGAAACGTCACAGCATCTTAAACCCTTTAGGAGCTCATTCTGGTGTGTGGATTTCTTATCTTTATCCTGTTATGTCACTGTATAACCAAAACAAGAGCTACAATCACATTCTTGGAACGTTAAGTTTTTCTGCTGTACTAGCTGGACACTGGCAGGGTAGGTCGTTGTCACTGATCCTGTTCATGCTCTCCATGGACAGGCTTGCTCAGGGACTGAAGGGTGACATCAGATTTGAGACAAATTGGATATGGGTCACATTTGAGTTAAAAAAATCGGATTTAGGTCACTTTTTACCGTTGCGTGTATATGGCCTAAATGAGGTCATGGTTCTCAAACAAATAAAAACACTGAGTGGAGGGGAGGGGTTTAAGTATCTTTGGAGAGAACCAGGCCCTGGAAAGCCTCTGAATCCCCCAGGAGGAGGTGGAGAAAGTCGATAGACAAAGGAATGTTTAGGTTTCCCTCCTGAAACAGTTTCCTCTGAGACCCCATGAGAGGAAATTGAAGGATTCAATGAATAGATTGAGGGTGCAAAGCTACTGCTAGTAGGAACAAGATTGTGATAACCTGTAATCAGCATACACTCTTGTTGTTGGAAGTGAGAAGATTCAAGACAAGTTATACTTTACAACCTGTCACATTCGGGAGAAATAACAACCACTTTAAACATGCTTTCCAAGAAGAGTGACAGCTAGGTCCAGCCACTAAGCTTTGACCGGACTTAAAAATGAACAAAACTATTCACAACAAGCAGTCAGACATATTACGTTTACATAAAGGCGTAAAGTGATACAGCTTGGTGTCAGAGTTTTACTGACACCACATAGGCACTGCAGAGAATAAGCTGCCTTTGGGTCTTGCAGGAATCCAAGCTGCAACTTTTCTACTCTCTGCTCTCACAACAGGGTGGTGAAGCCGTCAAAATGTCGAACAATTCCCATCCATCTTCTTTGGTGGTTGGTTCTGTTAAATGCCTCGTCATTTCTGCTAAAGAGCTTGTCTATGCCAGAGCAAAACAGGGTGAGGACATTCTCATTTGTACGTGAGAATTTTTTTTCTTTAATTTAAGGGTAGGAATAATTTTGAGGATGACTGTTTGTGTGTGTGTATATGTATATGTATATATATATATATATATATGTGAGAGAGAGAGAGAGAGAGAGAGAGAGAGAGAGAGAGGGCACTCAAAGCACTCCCATTGGATCCATTACTCATTGAGTCATTTATACTTGGTGATGGTGAGCACAGCTGCCCTGGCACTAACGGAAACAAGGTGAGTGAAGTGTCTTGCCCAAGGACACAATGACAGGTGATTGAAGAAGTGATATTCAAGCCGCCAATCCTTCGATCATTGGACAGCCCGCTCTAACATCTGAGGCTCCCCTTTCACAACAAAAAGAGCATCTATTCCTAAAAACTCTTTGGCCGTGTCTTAAACCATGCACTTGAGCACTTCAAACACTGTTTTTGAGTGTGCAGTGCATTCATGTTGTAATTTAAGCGAAAATTCAGTGCACTGAAAGTACCAGGATGCTGCCCTAATAACGTCCAAAAATGAAGTGCAAAACTAAGCACACTACGCGCACTAAATGGATGCCATCTTTCTGACATAGCGGAAGAGGCGGGACTTTCGAACTGCTTTGAGAGCTGAATAATGGTGGTAAACGAAGCGGTAGCGACCCCTGCTGCATCGGAGGCGGTATTATACTGATTTAAGTAACGTTTATGAAATGATTTAGACATAATTACTAATGTACGTATATTGTGACATGCTACATATGTGGGCATGAAAAAGTTCAGTCTTTTTCTGCCAGAAGTGGTACAGTAATAGTTTACTGTTACTGCACTATCACTGGCTGAACTATATGTCCCGCGAATACATCATCACACTTGGTGTCCAAACTTGGCGTCTGGGGAACGTCCTTGTTCTGGGCATTCATTTATGCTCTGAAATCGTTTCCCCTGGGCAAACAGGCGTTTCTCTGTGTGATTGAATTAGCAGACGAGTCGCTGGTAATTGGCTGGCAGTCAGCAGAAAGGGGAACTTTTTCATGCCCACCATCTGTACCAAGCTGTTCACTCACTGATGACAGTTATGATCTGGTCATTTGTTTGAGACCGGGGTTATACCGGCTCAGTAGAGTTAGCTCACGCTAACGGGCAATGCTAGTCTGTCACCTACTGTAAGTGCAGTGCTCCATTTAGGTCAGCATTCAGCGACAATAGTATGCACAACAGATGAAGTACACAGGGCGCACTACGCACTGAATTCCAGTGCACTCGGGCAAGTGGACGGTTTGAGACACGGCTTTTCTCTCCTCTACTTCAACACTGACAGGATGTTCTAAGAGTGGGCGGAACATTCTCCAAGAGAGCTGATCTCTGATCCAGAACATAACCTGCTCAGGAGCAGGTTAGCTGTTCAGCATCCGTTACTTTGGTGATTTACCTGCTAAATGTGGACCAGAAAACCCAGGATAACCTGATTTTGATCCCCTCTCACTTCCCAGAAACCTAGCTCACCATCTGAAGATCCTCCTGATCCAGTGCCAAAACCGATTCTGCTGTCCCAAAACTGGTCCATCTTCCAACAATGGATTTTTTTTAGAATCCAATGGATCTCAAAATCCATTCATTCCTGTCTTATTCTCATCTGCCACCATTTTTTACACACAATGTCAACCATCTGGAAAACTCATGCAAAAAATCTTCCAACTCTGAACCCATAAGCCATTTGGTCATGAATGTGAGGGTCAGTTTCGGTGGTCCGGTGGTTCAGTTTTGTAGGGACAGCAGGGTTGTAGCAGCTGAAACAGTGAATCTGGAAAGGACCGTCAGCCCTGCCATCTTGAAATAGAGCCCCCATAAAGACAGTTTCTGAAACTCATAGTGTATCTCAGCTGAACAGTGGGAACAGATTTAACACAGCTGTTTTTTTTCTATTTTTACCTTTATCATTTTAAATTTATGCATAATTTCTTCCTAGTATTCAAGTATTTTTTATTAGTTCTGCTGAAGTCGTTTATAGGGTGCTCTCTCATGCATTTTTGATGGCACGCTGCATGCCACCAAATATTCCACTTCTATATTTGGTAAGACATGAAATCTTCCAGAATCTAACAACACACTGTCATGAAGTGCTGTAGAAGCCAGGTATCCAAATAAACAGAAAATCCCCTAATACTGAGAGCAAAAACTGTCAACATGTTGACAAGCTTGTCAAATAAATTACTTAGTAAATGTAACCAGAATATAACAAAACCTGAAGCAGAAGTGATAGAAATTAAACAAAAAGATATTAACATAAAGTGATCTAAGAAAGCATCAAGCCCCACACAGACCACAACACCAACCCCGCTATGGAACCTTGTCCAGAGACAACTACCATATGTCCCCAACAAAAACAAGGAGCAGGGCAGACAAAGAAGCTGACCAGGGTCCACAGGGCAAGGTGACCCGCAGGTCGAGCCTCCAGGTGAGACCATGCTGAGAGGATGGTCACAAGGCAGAGCATTTAGAAGTAACTGAAAGATGTCTTCTAACTAAATTATGTCAACAAAACATGAATGAATTAAAAACAACAAAGGCCAAAGAATAAAGTCCAAAACTCATAATGGTAACAGACGAGTCTGCTGGACTGGATCGTGTGTATAACCTGCAAGAATTTACCAGTTTCAGTTTAACTCAGTGATAACTCTGCAACTGTAAGACATGATCAGTCTTGGGCCAAATAGTTTGCATACTCTGTACTCGTGTACTTGTGAGTGCAGACTTGTGGGTACGTACTTGAAGCCCGCACTTGTGGAGTCCACAAGTACGAGCCTACTGCGTACTTGATGGTTTGGGACAATGCAAACTTGTGACATCACCACCCGCAGTACGCAGCAGTGCAGAGTAAGAGCTGCCTGTTAACATGAAAATAATATTGTATCATTTCACAGCTGTTGGTTATTCATTGTTGTGGAGATTCATCAATTGTACTAATACAAATAAAAACAATGAAAATAAAAACTGCAAAACAATTATACTGAGTGGATGTTACTTTGTTTCCAAGATGCAAATTATATCTATTTCCAATATATGAGCACATTAATTCAAATGGGCAATCAGGTCATCATTAGGTGATTAAAAACACCTGTGAAAGAAAAGAAGGAGGAACAGCAGCAAATAAAAGGCCAAGAAAAACAGTAAAGAAAAGGAATGATCACTCAGGTTTGACTGTTGGAGGCGGAAGAGGGAGGAGGACGCTGCCAAATGTTGCGCGTGTGCAGGTGCATGCTGGGCCTTATACACTGCCTGGCCCAAAAAAAAGTCGCCACCAAAAAAAAAAAAGGTCATTCACTCTAATACTTTGTTGGACCGCCTTCAGCTTTGATTACGGCACGCATTCACTGTGGCATTGTTTCGATAAGCTTCTGCAATGTCAAAAGATTTATTTCCATCCAGTGTTGCATTAATTTTTCACCAAGATCTTGCATTGATGATGGTAGAGTCTGACCGCTGCGCAAAGCCCTCTCTAGCACATCCCAAAGATTCTCAATAGGGGATTATCACGCTTCCGTGTTCCGAACTTCCGGTTTTTAACAGTTAGACGGCCCACTTCCGGTCCAGTTCAATATCCCTGCTTTAATTCGTAGATAACGTGAATAAACGCCAACCCTACTGAAATTTTCACGGATTCCAGACTGAAGTGATACTAAGGAGGAAGTGGATCAAAGCGATTCTCCAGAGTGAAGGGCCGAACTTTATAATAAAACAACGTAGCATGTTTGTTTGCAGCAGGTGGGGCACAACACCGGCATGCTAGCATTAGCCAGCTAGCGTTTACCGACGTGCTTAACTTTGTGCGTCTTAAAACACACATACATCTGAAAATCGGGTCTGTACCCCCCCGTTGCCAGTGGAACAACTGGGGACTGCCAAGAAATGGCAGTCCATGAGAACGCACCATGAGAAATAAAATCCAACTAAATAAAGACATAATTCAGATTTTCCTACCATTTTGCAAAGCAGCCAATTGAGCGACAGGTGCAGAAAGCGGGTAACTGCAGTAAAACAATGAGTAACACTGTCCAGCATGATGTGGTTCACACATCTTTACGCAGCCAATCAGTGTTGATAACTGCACTTCATTCTCACGTGCTGCTATCCTGCAGCTTAGCATGATACAGCCCTATCAAATCAATAATCACGGAATTAAACATTTAAAATGAAATTCATGATAAACAAGGATAATCACTGAACTAGGTGTGGATGGGTCACAGAGCGCCGAGCTTTCCTCCTGCACCCTGTTCCACGAACGTCTCAGAGTGGAGCGTCTCTGTTGTGGTTGGATTTTCAGTACAGTCACTACAGAAGGATGGCAACATTGCGCTGTTGCTGCAGTTATGGCATTTAAAGTCAATTCTAAACGAGCAAAGGCTTATTAAGTGAGTCTGACCCTGTCATGTGCTGCGCTTTGATCACTTCCCTAGCCAGGTAGGCCGACTATGGAGGAGAAAAGTGTGTCTCATGAAAACGGAGGTTACAGTGCTGCCTAAGCAGATTAATTTGTTTTCACTGCTGATCAGATTATTTTGCGTATCCATTTTCATATTTTGTGAAATAGTCTTTTAATTTTTGTGGTAGACCGCTGACTGCACGTGGCAGTAAAAGGATGACGGCACACAGACAGGATGGCATGTTTGGTTTGCTGTCAGTGGATTATTTAAGTTAAGCGGCCTTTTCCCCATCCAAAAATACAAGGACTCAAATAGACATTTTCTTGGAAGTAACCCTCAACCCAACGTCTTTTTTTAAGTTTAAAATATTTTTACTGCATGCAGAAATGGAAAGCCACTGGAAAAAAAACGTTTTAAGTTTTAATTCATTTTAAATATCAAAGTCAGTTGTGGCTCCCACTGTTTTCTTTATTGCAGGAAACAGGTTCAAATGGCTGTTTGACTGGTAGCCTGAAGGTTTCCAACCCCTTAGGCTTATATAAGACTTTTAGATTTTTGCGGCTCCAGACAGATTTGTTTATTTGTTCCAATATGGCTCTTTGAACATTTTGGGTTGCCGAACCCTGGGCTAGATGTTGGTCCTATCTGTGGATTGGACCTTGTTTTCATGGTGGGGGGTGTGAATGTGGGATGGGCCTGGTGTGTCTACAGTATGTTTTACTTGTTCTATTTTTATTTTTTTTTCAGGGTTTGGTGCATGGAGCCTGATTGGGAGCACCTGACCAGTTCTCCCATCACCTGTATAGAAACCAGCTGCGGACATCTGTGGTTCCCCGCAACCCTGTTTCTTTTCTATGTTCATTGTGTTGCTTCATGTTTATTTTGGCGCCTTTCTGTTATTTTTTTTTTGTTTGTTTTTTATACTGTCAAGATCCCCGAGGGGAAATTAGGGCTCTGCATTTTACCCATCTCTGTACAGTAGTACCAGAGAGCAGTGGGCTGCTACTTAAAGCGCCCGGGGAGCAGTTGGGGGGTTAAGGACCTTGCTCAGGTGTCCACAGTGGTTCACCTAGGAGTCGTGTCGGGGACTCGAACCCGGGTCCTCCCAGCAAAGCCCACGACGCTACCACTAGGCTACCCACTCCCCAAAGCAAGATGTTTAGTGCGAATAGTGCGCTTCATTCTGCACTGCATTTTTCGGCGTGATCAGGGCAACATCCTGGTACTTTCAGTGCACTGAATTTTTGGCTTAAATGACACCATGTGTGCACTACACACTTTTCCTACAGATAATGTCTTCTATAGTGACTGCCCCGTCTCCGCCATTATTACTGGATGTACGCTGAAGGGCGATTCAACATTATATCTTCCCAAGGACTCAAAGTGATGCAGAAACTTTACCTGTGAGTAAATGCACGTATATACTCCTAGAAATAAGGTCCAGGTTAAAAAAAAAAGAACGTTATCCTTTAATAAATTATGTCATATTTTGTTGAAACCCTGGCTTCTTCGTTTTTCTCATGGCTTAGGAGCCGGATTGTAATACAAACAAGAGATACTGACATCATTGGGAATGTTATAAATGTTTGATCTTCTAGCTCACTTGTTGCAACAGAAATAAAGAGCAAACAGCCTCTTCAGTGACTGTGTTTTCTTAGAAACCTTCACCATATTTCCTCAGCTGTGTTTCTGCAACATGCAGACAGACAGTACAGATTGCTCCAAGGTGGCAGAGGCTGTTTAGAACCCAATTCATGCCATAAACGATGCTGAAAATGGAGGGCTCTGTTAGAAAGTGTATTTCTCTTTGGGTTTCTGGAATACAAATAGGTTTGTAATCATGGGGAGCGGTATGTGCAGCAGGTTCCATAGAGCGGAGATGAAAGTAGACTTTTTTTTTTCCCTCAACAAGTTCAAGAAGCTCCTGTCTAGAGATTTACCGAGCCTGTGCCTCCCAGGTAATTTGAATTTCAGGACCCCTGCTGTATATTTAGAAGCACTCAGTTGTTTGAAGCTACATGCACCCTGCAGAGTTATACTGTTATGTGAACATTACTCACCCAAACAGCCTGGATGTAACCTTGAGGTTTACCAGAAGTGATGAATACGCTTCCTTCCTCACAAAACACACAGCCAATTTTTCTTTTAAGTCTGGGACCAGTATCATTCACGCTGATATTAATGTTTACTTTCCCACAAAGAAAAAGGTGAGGAATAGATTCAAGCATGAAGCTGTTGTATAACTTTGTTTCTGCATATTTCTCTGGGTCCATGTTTGGCCACATTTTTCTGATAGGATTCAGGAAGCATGGAGGAAAAGGATCGAGCAGGTAAGTGGTAAACAGGTGTTGGGCTGAAATAACTGCTGGCAGTTAGGTTGGAGGTGGAGGCAGAGCCGAGGGTTAATGTGATTCTTCTAGAGAGCTGATCAGAAGCCACATTAACCCTCTGCTGCCTCGCGTGACTGTAAATGTGACTGCAGATGATGTAGAAGAGCTGTAGAGTGGACAGACATGTAGGAGACAGAAGCTGGGTTTCCATTACACTTTCTTGAAAAATAAAAGCAATATTTCCTCAATTTCCAAAAGATACAATTGCAAAACGCAAGTGTTTCCATTGAATGGTGTAAGCAGTAATTCTTGTATGTACGGAGCCCTCTGAACACCGGGGCAGGTAAAAAAAAAATCACTCGTGGCGACTTCCAGTACAGACGCCCAGAACGTAATACAAATTAAAAACCCCCAGTAAAACTTCTGGTGTGTGGATGCCATTTCTTGATCTTGTATTCCACTTTTATCCAGCACCCAGTTCCTGACTGATGTCCGTGATACGGCTGTTGA
Source organism: Atherinomorus stipes (assembly GCA_023101725.1). NCBI lineage: Eukaryota > Metazoa > Chordata > Actinopteri > Atheriniformes > Atherinidae > Atherinomorus > Atherinomorus stipes. Next base: position 258,979 of record JALJCO010009575.1, on the reverse strand, counting down.
TACAAAGGCGCAGTCATAAGATGTTATCCCATGTTTACGTTTTATTAAATCGTGGTGACATATAATTAACATGTGGGAACAAGATAACCGAGTTGTGGTGTTACAAATGTGTGGAAACGACGTAAACATCTCGTGGCCAGTCGTTAATATGTGAAGAACTTAAACCATCTGCATAATGTCCTAAATGAACCCAGTTTGCTGAGTTTCGGCGATTTGGCGATTTTTCATATTGGTCTATAGGTGACTGATAAAACTGCCTTCAGGAAACAAACCACTTTTTTGGCCCACACACCACCCCTTTGAATTTTTTAAAGTAAAACATAACATTAAAAGTCTGATAATAAGTCTGTGACCAATTAAATTTGAGCTGGGTGTGGCTTTGACCCTTTGTTTTGTGGTGAAACGGTCCTTTTTGAGACCACAGCCAACTTGAACACACTGCTTGCAGAGGGTAAGATTCATTTTACTTTTTAACATGTTCAAATTTACATAACTTTCTATAAATAATATCAGTGTTGTGCATGAATAAGTGCAGAAGCATATTTGATTGAGTAAAGACTCTTATTAGTCTTTATTTATATACTAAAATGTCAGTTTTTCATTCGTTGCCCCAGGGCAACATTGTGCAGTTAGACCACTTATGTGTGAACTATAACATGCTCATGGATGGAGATGTGTAGGGATGCATAGTTATTAACATAATCAATTTTTTTTTGCTGTACTATCTTCTATTACTCACAGGAAATGGAAACACAAACATTTTATGGGTGTCAGGAACACGATCAAGTAGTCTGGCTCATTCCTCAGACATATTCTAATTTTATGCTTACTGGTGAAGTTGGTGGATGAAGAGGAAAATAAAGAGGATGATGTCTCACAGCAGGGGTGCCCAAGTCCAGTCCACAAGAGCGACTATCCAGCAATTTTTAGAAATACCCTCCTCAACACACCTGAATCAAATGGCTAATTCCCTCATGCACGTGTCATTCAGCTCTTCAGAGGCTGGTAACCAGCATTCATTTGATTCAGGTGTGTTGGAGAAGGGATGCAATCAAAATGTGCAGGATAGTAGCTCTTGAGGACTGGACTTGGGCACCCCTGTCTTACAGAAAGATTGAACCTCATGAAGCAGTTGCTGGTGGATGTGAAAAAGAGGTGGGCGTCACATTTTTGGCACTTGGCTTCAGGTGTACCTTACTCATACTTTGTATCTCCCTTTCTTTTCATCCATGACCATCTAGTGGGCTGTGGCATCCAGATGCACATCAGGGACCGGAATAAGTGTAGTGAGTCCTCTCCAGGACTCACTACATCTTTATCACTACACCAGTCCTCCTCTATAAATGCATATAGCGGTACACCTAAAGCCAAGTGCCAAAAATGTGACGCCCACCTCTGTTTCACATCCACCAGCAACTGCTTCATGAGGTCCCATACAGCAGGGGGGCAACTCCGGTCCTCAAAGGCCAGCATCCTGCAGAAATCAGGAGTTTCCCTGTGTCAACACAGCTTGTTACTTGCGTAAAGCTTCACATCCAGGTGTAGAGTCAGGTGTGCTGCAGCAGGGAAATGTCTAATACCTACAGGATGCCGGCCCTCGGGGACCGGAGTTGCCCACCCCTGCCATACAGAATAACACAGACTGTGCTTTGTGAAAAAAGAGAGAGAGAAACAGAGTCGTTCAGTATCCCAACAGGAACACATAAATACAAACTGTCGCTAATCTCTACGACACTATTTGATAAACCATTTGTGACTGTGTGTTGAAATCAAACTTGTAAAAAATTGTTGTTGAAAGAAAACTTCTTCTAATGTATTTATTGCTTGTTTGCTCCTCTTTTGTTCCTGCAGTTTGAATTGTTGAGTACATGAAATGTGTTATAAATAAACTTTCCTTGTCTTTCCTATGCCACCATGTCTGGACCTCCCTTCCCTCCCCTCCTTTGCCACCACATGCAGGTTCTAGATCCGCCCCTGGTGGAAGGTAACACATTCATTTGCCACAAGATTTATGTAAAGCTGAGTATTTCTGAAGGTATGAAAGATTTCTCTGGTCTAGCTGGTGAAATGCTCCCTTTTCTTCAGATTAAGCACTTTTAAATCTGATTGACATTGAAAAATAATCACAACAGTTTAATGGTCTCTCACTACAAAAATTTGCATGTTTATCTTCTCAGTTTTTTCACGCAGCTTTTATGAAACAGAAAACATTTAGGTTTGTTGATCTGACTGAAGTAATGGTGTTTTTATCGATTGAAATGAAGGCTGTTAATAAGCTGTGAGCTAAGCAGGGCTGCAGAGTTCTGGCTTTGTTCCTTGTTGTTTGTTGGGTTTTATTCTATATAAATTGTCCTGAGACAACCTTTGTAATGCAGATGCAGCATATTAATAAAACTGGAGGGAACTTTAATCCAAACTAGAGATACCAAGACTAAATGAAGAAATTAATAAGATGAAATTGTTTCAGAATGTTTTACCTGAACCCTCAAATTAAAATCAAATTAGCAAGAAATGGAAGTTAAAATGTTAAAAACCATGTAAACACTGTGAGTACGAGGCACTTATGTTCGTCACCTGCTTTCTAGCTTTTGTGGTGGGGTTGTGCATTCATTTCACCTGTTAACAGTTTTCAGTCCTAAATTTGTCTGTGATGGCTTTTGGCTCATGTTTTACTTCCATAGAAGTAATTATTTGAAATCACAAACAAAATGTTCTTAAATCACCATACTCTTCATCTTCTCCACCTGTTTGACTTCATTTTAACAATAATATTTGACCAGGCATTGCATGGCAGCATCTAGTCAACGTAAATGTGGTGAAAACGACTTGCTGAAGTTCAATCTGAGCATCAGAATGAGAAAGAAAGGGGATTTAAGAGACTTTGAACGTGGCATGGTTGTTTGTGAGTATTTACTGGGATTTCCACCACAACCATTTCTAGGGTTTCTAGAGAATGTTCTGAAGAAGAAAAAACATCCAGTGAGCAGCAGTTGTCTGGACCAGAATGCAGCAGAAGACCAGGGTGCCACTTCTGTCAGCTAAGAACAGGAAACCGAGGCTACAGTTCACACACACTCACCAGAACTGGACAATAGAAGATGGAGAAATGTTGCTGGTCTGATGAGTCTCCATTTCAGTTCCACATTCAGATGGTAGGCTCAGAATTTGCTGGAAACATCATGATAGCATGAATCCATCCCACCTTGGATCAAGGCTTTAGACTCCTGATGGTATAATGATGTGGGGGAGATTTTCCTGGCCCACTTCGGGCCCCTTAGTACCAACGTGCGGTTTAACCAACACAGCCTGAGTATTGTTGCTGACCATGTCCATCCATTTATGACCACATTGTAGGAGATTCTCATTATGGATGTGCAGCTGACAAATCTGCAACAACTGTGTGATGCTCTTGTGTCAATATAGAGCAAAATCTCTGTGGAATGTTTCCAACACCTTGCTGCATCTATCACACCAGGAATTAACCTCTTAAAGGATAACTTTCTTTTTTTTTTTTAACCTGGACCTTATTTCTAGGAGTTTATCGGTGTATTTACTCACCGGTAAAATTTCTGTATGACTTTGACTACTGAACATATTACATTGTCGCCCTTTGGCGTATATCCATATAACGCGAGAAACGGGCCAGCCTCTCTATAAGGCATTATCTGCAGCAAAACTCCTTCATTTCATCAATGTTTTTAATAGAATGGACAAACGAGTGAGTACTATTGTCCTGTGAGTTCAAAATTAACTCTCCGTTAGTTATTGAGAGGTTTTCTCAACACTTTACAGGCTGTGCACACCCTACAGCTGAGAGAGCAGCTCGTTACCCAGACACCACCAAACTGAAAACTTTGAACCTTGAACTCACAGGACAATAGTTCTCGTTCGTTCATTCATTCTACTGAAAGCATTGATGAAATGAAGGAGTTCTGCTGCAGATAATGCCTTATATAGAGGCTGCTCTGTTTCTCCCATTATACTGGATGTACACCGAAGGGTGACTCAACGTAATATCTACCAAAGGAGTTCAAGTAATGCAGAAACTTTACAGGTGAGTAAATGCACGTATGAACTCCTAGAAATTAGGTCCAGGTTGAAAAAAAAGAAAGTTATCCTTTAAGCCCCTGAGTCTCCAGCCCTGAGGGGCTTTAGGGGGGTTAACCCCAGGAAGAATAGTCTTTAATGATGGAGCCTAATGGGGATTCATAATAAACTAAACTAAACATCTGGTTTTACCGGTGTCACATCAAGTCTGTAAAGTAGCTGTAGGCATGTGTGGTCCACAGACAGTTGTAGTGTATAGGAGAATTTATCGTATCTTACCTCGTTTTATATTAGTTGGGCTAATGGGTTGTAGGGGCACCACCTTTCCAAAGGATGAGGAAAAATGGATCTTATCAGTCTTTCTGAAGTTATGAATTCTGCTGCGATCAATCCTCCAAAGTTATACGTACTATGGGGTCGTTTGTGCACATCTGAAATTACGCTCTCTTTGGGCGTATTTCACACTCCCTGTCACCCCTGGCGGCGGCAGGAGGAGAAATGACGGCAAGTCCGACTAAAGAGAAGGAAGCTGACTGAAGAAAGATATTAAACAACTGGATGAAACACTTGAGGCAGTGTTTAGCTTTGCTGGTTGGGAAGCCGCCACAGTATTCAGAGGCTGCAGTTCCTCCACGCAGCCGGTCTCGGTGCGATTCCCAGCCTGATACCCGCTGCAGCCCCCACTCTCTGCCCCCCTTTCCGTCTCCTCTCATCCTGTGATATAAAGGCTGTCAAAGCCTGAAAAAACACCTGATTACGATACGACAGTGTGCATTTATTAAGTCGCTTATTTGAATTCTGTTTTAGGTTCACTGAGGAATGTGCACGCATATGACATGAATAAAGTTACTGCCAACCACCGCAACACCGTTTATCCCTTCCTTCCAGCTGGTTGTTCATAGCATCCTTAGCAACCACTGTAGCAACAATGACAAAGCTTGGAAGAATGTACATCAACATGAAAAAGAACTGTGGATCGTTTACATTAAACAAACGGACATTATGAAAGCAAAGTGTATATTCAACGCTGGAAAAGTTATCAGAACAAAGCTGAAACCGCAATTTATCTTGAAAAATCTAATTTTCTACTTAAGATTGAAGGGACATCCACCATTTTTCTTTCGGTCACACCAGGGAGGAACTTGGCAGTCACGTATCCACAACTAGGGGTCGCTAGTGATCCACTGCGTCACATATGTATGAGATGGGTATACCCCCGCGCGTAGAGTTGCGAGTGAGAATGTGTTGGTGTATCTGTGTGGTTTCTGAAACAGAGATATCATACAAATAACTTGTCAGTTTGAATTTAGCAGTTTGATGTACTCTTCATAAAAAAACACAAAGTTAGTGCTTAAAAGTTCTACAGGAGCACAAGTAGGACTGTTGTACGTTCAGCCTGAATGCGTCAGGTTTACATGCAGTCTATGTGAATGCACTTCAAGGGGTGTTGAGCCTTTTAGTGGTGTGTTTTGGGTGTCTGGCACAGTGCTTAGAGCATTTTGCGTTCCAACGGCAGAGTTGGAAAATCTGAACTTTTGCAGTTTGATGTCAGGGCGTCAACCAACGAGAGAGACTCAGTGTCATGATGCAGAGACATGTTTTCATTGAACTAGATACAAAGACATGTCCTCATTGAAATAGATACAGAAACATGTCCTCATTGAACTAGATCAGAGACATGTCCACATTGAACTAGATGCAGACATGTCCTCATTTACCCAAATGCAGAGACTCGTCCTTATTGAACTAGATACAAAGATATGTCCTCATTCACCCAGGTGCAGAGAACATGTCCTCATTGAACATGATATGAAGACAACATGACCGTATTGAACTAGATGCAGAGACACGTCCTTATTGAACTAGATACAAAGATATGTCCTCATTTACCAAGATAAAGAGACATATCTTCATTAAACTAGATACAGAGACATGACCTCATTGAACTAGATACAGAGACATGTCCCCATTTACCCAGATACAAAGGCATGTCCTCTTTTACCCAGATACATAGACATGTCCTCATTAAACTAGATATGGAGACATGACCTCATTGAACTAGATACAGAGACATGTCCACATTGAACTTGATACAGAGACAACATGTCCTCATTTAACTAGATGCAGAGACATGTCCTCAGTGAACAAGATATGGAGACCTGTCCTCATTGAACTCTATACAGAGACATGCCCTCATTGAACCGGATACAGAGACAACATGTCCTCATTTACCCAGGTTAAAAGACACGTCCTTGTATAACAGATACAGAGACATGTCCTCATTTAACCAGAAACAGAGATGACACATCCTAATTTAGACAACTTTTTTCTTCAGAAGTCACACAGAGAGAACAGTTTATAGAGACAAAGACTAAGACGTGTTGACAGTCGTCACATTTTAAACCTTGACAGTTTACAGGCTCCCACACCATGCAGACGTAGGCAACCTTTCTTCTACTTACACTTTTGCTTCACTAATTTGTCTTTTCTCCTGTTTTTAGTGGGTGGAACGTCCCGGGACACCTTCCCTGGTTTGACAGCAGGATGGCATCGCAGTGTGTGTCCTGTGTGTGCAGTTTACTTTCAGCCTTCAGGCCCTTTGGCAAACTTTGGTTGATTTTGGAAAACACAAAGCAAAAGGAAGCATTTAGCTGGAAGACTTGTGGGTCTAATGGGGCACTTAGTGCTGGAGCTAAAGTGCAGAATCACTTCTGCATTTTAAACAAGAAATGGAGAGCCCAGCACACACTGACACACACACATTGAGTAGTTTCAGTTCAGTTTTCATCATTTAAAGTGAGTTGGAGCACACTTGTTTGTTTAGATGTGAGGGATGTTCTTTGGGAAGCAGTCTCTAACTGTCAGGGATTTTTCTTTCGCTCTAATAAGGCAGACTTCACATTCCGTCCACACACTCGATGCTTAAATCTCCTGGGCTCTTCATTTTAATCAACACACCCACTCACATACTAATGCAGTATATTTGCTTAACTACTTTCAGACTGCTTCATCTGGCTCTTTTGTTGGGTTAAACTCAGGGCTTTGCACCTTAAGGTGACAAGGCCGTATTCAGTCACTGACAGCAATCCTAAGCCCGACACTTTATTTCTGAATCGTGTGCCAATATGATTTTCCTCCAAAGCCTTCTGGGTTCCTAAATCCTTCAGCAGTGAGGGATGCTTAGCATTGATGGGTGTGCACAAACAAATTCCCATTCCTTAGGGTGTTTCATGGAATGAAACAATCAAGCAGGGTTAGAAAGTCACACGGTACATTACAGTGACAGATTCAATAAAGGCCCTTACATCAATGCCAGTTACAATCGATTACTTTTAATGAGTGCAGATAAATAATGCAAGAACGTCAGCACACACACACACGCACACACAGGCAAGCCAATGAAACTTTTTTGGAGTTTAATGCCCTTCAGTTGCTTTGGGTTTCTTGAAATGCCTTTGAGCAGAGTTGCTTTCTGACCAGCAGACTCTAACTGCAGCGACAGGAAGGCGGTGGAGGACCATTCACTTCGTTATACCTCATCCGTCAACTACTGTCTGTTCCAGTGACATGCTGTGAGGTTCATGGTTGGTGAGGCACAGACTCCTCTGGAGTCAGTTTACAAGTGCCAGAACCAAAAAGGGCCTCTTATATCCACTATTCATCCCGCAGCATGCAACTACTGGTTTTGCTTCATATTTAGGATTGACTGATACATCATCCGGCTGATATTTTAGGCAGATATGTACATTTTTTTTGCTGATGTCAGCATCGGCCAATATGTCAGGTGTGCTGGCCAATACCCCCATTTGGCACATATAACAGACTTTTTATACATATATTAGGGGCGCAACGATACATAAACTTCACGGTTCGACACTTTGATACAAAAAACCCCAAACATTTTCATGCCTCTATTAACCCAATGTCATACTATGGAGTTTATTTTGTTTTTTAATAGAAATCAAGAAAAAAAGAATCTGAAAGAGGAAAATAGTTTTGAATCCAAAATAAAAAATATTGAGAGAATAAATTTGCACACTGATAGCAAAAACTGATGTGATTTGAGACTAAAGAAAATGTTTTGAAGGAAAATATTTTGTAATAGAATAAATAAAAATAAATTGACATTTGGAAAATTATTTTCAACAGAAAAAAGCTCTCTCAAAAATATATTTTTACTCTCAAATATTGTTTTTTTGCATTCAGAGTGAAAACATTTTCTCTAAAAAAAATTTTCTCCCTCAAAACTTTTTCCTTCTCGCTTTCAAAACCTAAGTCTTTGCTCTCGATTCAGAATTTTTCTCTCGATGTGAAAACTGTCATGGGCGGGTCTGTGTTCCTATTGGCCAGTCTCAACAGAACTGACAGCCGGGTGGTGATATTCTGGGTAAAGGTGGTGACGCCTTCCTCGTTAATATTCATGAGGAAACTCCCGCTGAACCAGACGTACTGATCCAGCAGCACGTTTAGAAGGACTCAGACTAGCGCTTTCTGAACGGTTAATAAATGCTGCTACTGCTTTGGGAAACATGGATACACATCACTGCATCTTTCATAAAAGTTGATAAAATAAGCAACCGGGTTATAGTTATACGTGTACACTTTTAGACATCGACTCGGGTGGAGTGGCTGCAGCCTCAGCCCTGCCAGAGTCTGACGAGACGTGTTAAAATTTTCGTTGATGAGATGAGATGGAGGAAAATGTCAGTGTTTGGTCTGTCAGACATTCATAAGCTGCAGGAAATTCCTGCTTATTGTGCATTAATCTGTCTGTCAAAAGCTAAAAAAAGTAGTGCATCATCTTTTTGTGTGGACGCATCGACCACCACTTGCCGTGCGGCAGTTCTGCGCAGGTTTTACCAACTCGCACCCGCTGGAACCGAGACCCACTAACCGCGGCTCTCCCTGTCAGACCCGAGCAACACGTCAATTCCTAAATGTATGAACTGTGATATTAATTAACTGATTGGCACCTGAGGAGAAGGATTCCTCTCCTGACTAACTGGATCCAGCAGGATAAAAGGCGGTGTGCGGACAGATAGGACTGAGAGCGGAGGAGGCGTAGGCGGCGCAGCCGGGGGGAGGACGGCAAGTCCCCGGCCTGGGGCTTGAGAGATGGCGGCGGCGACGGAGAAGTGCGGCTTGGGTCCGCGGGAGCGGCTGTTGAAGTCCCGGGGGGGCCCATGGACTGATGGTTGCGGCTGCCGTCGACCCGGTACTGAGCCCAGATAGCAGGAGCCGGGAGCGAGAGCGAGACGCCGACCACCGCAAGCCTTTTAGTCCATTTTAGTCTTTCTTTTACTTCCTTTTATTTCACTACTTTATATTTGGGCATTTTACTGGTTATTTATTTAATCACGTAGGCCTGTTCATTTGAACTTAGTTTTATTAATTCTATTTCTTCAATAAAGTTTTGTTTTAACCACAGGCTCCCTGCTGGCGATGCCTCTTTCTTCCTCCTCCTCTAGCAGTCGCCGGTATCAGGAAAGAACCACACGTCACACACGCAGGTGAGGCAGCATCAACCAAGCTGCTTCACTGCTTTGGTCAGAAACGATTAAATGATTATGGACACTTGCAACAGCCATTACGCGCTGATGTGCGCCGTCTCTGCGCGCCTCTCCACTTCTGTAGGTTATAGCTGAACTAAATCACACACATTACCACAGATCAGTTTTATATCGAAAAAAAAATATTGCAGAAAGGGGTTATGGGTTATTAGAAGTATGTCCATAATGATTTAATCGTTTCTGACCAAAGCAGTCATGCACCTTGGTTGACGCTGCCTCACCTGCGTGTTGTGCATATGTGCACCAAAGTCCTGCAACAATTCGGATACCTGACGGATAACCCGCAAAAACGCTGTTTAGCAGACACAATGTCAAAGATTAATATCACGGTTCAGGTGAGGGCGGATGTTTATGCAGTTCGGGCGGGTCGCAGTGAAAATAAGTTTGTTTTTCGTTGGACATGACGTGTTTTAAACATCAGACCGGGATCATTTCCAGCAGACAGAGACAGTGCTGGTAATGTGAAGCAGAACGGGAACAAAGTGACAAAATGGCAGATTAATGCACAATAAGCAGGAATTTCCTGCATCTTATGAATGTCTGATAGACCAAACACTGACATTTTCCTCCAGTCTCGGCAACGAAAATTTTAACACGTCTCGTCAGACTCTGGCAGGGCTGAGGCTGCAGCCACTCGACCCGAGTCGATGTCTAAAAGTGTACACGTATAACTATAACTCGGCTGCTTATTTTATCAACTTTTATGAAAGACGCAGCGATGTGTATCCATGTTTCCCAAAGCAGCAGCAGCATTTATTAACCGTTCAAAGCGCTAGTCTGAGTCCTTCTAAACGTGCTGCTGGATCAGTACGTCTGGTTCAGCGGGAGTTTCCTCATGAATATTAACGAGGAAGGCGTCACCACCTTTACCCAGAATATCACCACCCGGCTGTCAGTTCTGTTGAGACTGGCCAATAGGAACACAGACCCGCCCATGACACAGTTTTCACATCGAGAGAAAAATTCTGAATCGAGAGCAAAGACTTAGGTTTTGAAAGCGAGAAGGAAAAAGTTTTGAGAGAGAAATTTTTTTTTTTAGAGAAAATGTTATCACTCTGAATGCAAAAAAAAAACAATATTTGAGAGTAAAAATATATTTTTGAGAGAGCTTTTTTCCGTTGAAAATAATTTTCCAAATGTCAATTTATTTTTATTTATTCTATTACAAAATATTTTCCTTCAAAACATTTTCTTTAGTCTCAAATCACATCAGTTTTTGCTATCAGTGTGCAAATTTATTCTCTCAATATTTTTTATTTTGGATTCAAAACTATTTTCCTCTTTCAGATTATTTTTTTCTTGATTTCTATTAAAAAACAAAATAAACTCCATAAAAATAAGTCCTTTTGTCCACAACAGCTTACCATCAGGATTATTCTCAACGTCAAAACCAGATCTGAATGTAGTCGAACACAGATCCACAGTTTTCAACACAGTGCTCATGCTTCGATACACACCTGTTCAGGTTAATTTGATACGAATACATGTACTGTTGCATCCCTAGTATACACTGAACAAAAATATAAACGCCCCATGTAAAGTATTGTAGCCATGTGGCGTTAACAAATGTAAATGGGCATTTGCTGACATTTTGTTGTCAGTCATCATCAGTCAGTCATTTTCTGTACCGCTTATCCAGTTCAGGGGTTGCGGGGGTTGCTGGAGCCTATCCCAGCTATTATCAGGCGAGAGGCGGGGTACACCCTGGACAGGTCGCCAGTCTGTCGCAGGGCCAACACAAAGAGACAGACAACCATTCACGCTCACATTCATACCTAGGGACAATTTAGAGTGATCAATTAACCTAACATGCATGTCTTTGGACTGTGGGAGGAAGCCAGAGTACAAAGTGATATTTCTCTTGATTTGTGTATATTTTTTAATCCAAATCGCTGTCAGTGACCATTTACGCATTGAGTTGTTTTCTTACTCAGTGCATAGGTGGGGCGTGTCCAGTAGCTGATCAGAAAAAATGAGCAACAGCGGGACAATCCTTTGACTGGGGACAACAAAAGGCCACCCCAAAATGTCAAATTTTGTCACAAGTCATAATGCCTCAGATGTCGCAGGTTGTGCGGGAACATGCTATTGGCATGTTGGATGCAGGGATGTCCACCACAGCTCAATGTTCATTATCAGACCATAGGCCGTTTGAGAGCTCCATTTCCGACAGACTGGCACTACTGCAAATCGACTTCATCCTTGTCGTCCATGTGTGACCACTCCAGCAGAAGATCGCCACATCTGGCTCGTCCATCTGTGGGAACAGATAAGACCAGCAACACAGACAGCTGATGAGGCCATTGGACTGCACAACAGACGCATCACACCTCAGCCTGTCCGTAACCAGAGCTGGCGGACAAACAAGATATTGAGCAATCAAATTCCTCAACCTGACCCCTATCATGACTGTCAATCCATTACAAATGGCCATACCACAATGTTATTAAAGCCGATATGAAGATTAGTAATTACTTAAAATAAATTTTGAATTTCTATATATGTTGCGTAACCAACATGTTATATTTCACTGGATATATTTCTTATATTTCACTGTGTGTGTGTGTACTTATATATATATATATATATATATATATTTGTTTACAAGTTGTTTCTTTTTTATATAATTATTTGAAGTGCTTTGTTATTTTTTTATGTTAAAAAGTTGTAAAATTACTTTTCATTGTATCCTTCAATAGTATAAGTTGGGAGTAGTACTGCAGTACTGTCCCCAAATCTCGTCAGATTGTATCGGCTGATGCTGATAAGAAAATATCAATATTGGCCCTAAAAAATATGTATTGGTCTATCACTACTTCATATCCCATCAGAATTTCTCTCTCAATTGTACTTACACACCAACACAAACAGGGACATATTTGTCCTTCAAAGAATGTTTCATTTATAGCAATAGAAAGAGCACCGTCCTTGTGTTGTAAACATATCATGCTTGCTCTAAACAAATTGAGACGCATGAGTCCTGAGATGCGTTCAGCACAAATTAAAATTTGACCTCCAGTAAAATTTTCAGTTATTTTTCAAACTTGAAATTCTGGTGCTTTGGTCAATTTTAATACAGGTTACCTATCAAAGGTTTTAAGGGGTACCGTCTAAGTTTTGACAGTAATATTAGCCTTGAGCAGTACGAAATAGTATTTGGGGTCAATAGCACTTTGGATATATGGATGCACTGGATGGGCTTCCCTCTTTAGAAACCAGACATTGTAACTTTGCAGGAGCGGCACTCAAAACGTTACATGATCTGGGTCACGTAATTTGGAGCAAGGTGCTTTACAAACTTTATAAATTCCTTTATAAACAGCGACGGCGCTATACTTTGCTACCTTTTCGCTATACTTTGCTACCTTTTCCTCTCTTCAGCTGAAAACAACATCTGAGAAGGCAAGAAAGAGATATAGAGAAAGGGATCTCTCCAGGGGAAAAACAGAGTGGAGATTTGCTCGTTGGAGTCTGATGAAAGAGCAATCTGGCTGCACAACCCACGTTCAGTTTGCATCAGTATTATTACACTGTAAGTTAGCTTGATACACTTTTCTACATCTTTCTGTTGGCATTTATTCAGAATAATGGCAGTAAGTGTCTGATGAGCTGCAGATCATCGCAGAATATAGCTGTATCTTTATTTTGCTGTTTAGCAGAAGGTGATTGTGGATAGTTGAAGCTAATCGGCTACAGACCAAAGCTAAAGTGACTCCTAAACATTTTGTACAAGTGTGATTGTAGCGGGGTACACAGCGAAGCTGCCCTCCACTACACATTCGATTTAAAAGTCTTATTTTGTTCTGCAAGAGTGAAAAATGTATCTTTTTTCATCATACTTCGCCACACACACACACACACCCACACCCCCACGCACGCACACACACACAGTAACTTGTGCGTTCTCAATCTCTGAACAAACATGATATTTTAACACATAAAAATGATGAACTTCTGCTCCAACATTTAAACAATGAGTCATATTTGTTGCATCACTACTTCACACCAGTTTCATCATACATTCAATAGCATTTCTCAAATACACAGTCAGCCAATCATGTTTCTATCTTAAGTTATTTATTTATATATTAATGAACTACTCCTGAACAGTGTGGGCTCATACTGTAGTTCTCCTTCCCAGCCCCACACTTGCTCGAGGTAACCAGCAACTATTTGCTAACTACTAGCTAGCCACTTTCAGTATGTTACAGTACGTTGGCTGTGATGTTCATAAAAAATATCACGTAAAATCCAGCCAGGATCATAAACTCACACATATCATCCATCAATTACACAGTTCCAACTCTCCCTGCTGACCTGCAAAGAACATTTTTTACCATCACAATTCACCACACACGCACCCCCCCCCCCCCACACACACACACACACACACACACACACACACACACAGGAACTTCACTTTAACATGTGTTCTCATAGATATCCTATAAACACTAGATAAGACATGAGGGCGTTTCGAGCATCCACACTGGCGGCCATCTTACAGCAGTCAGCTCAAACGCTCATTACAATGATTTAATGGTGCATGTACTTCTTAAACAATCATAACTTGCTAACCTCCAACTCAGAGATGGTGTTATGAAACTGCATTTGTTGTGCTCTTGAGTAGGAGAAAACAACTGGAGTCAAGAACAGAAGCGACCGCTCAGTTGACAAGACAAGATATTTCATGACTGAGATTAAAGTGGTGCTCCCCCTACTGGCAACTAGTGCAACTAACATAACTGTAATGTCCTGCCAAATATAACACAAACAAATGATACACTTCTAGAAAACACAATATATAGACAAAGTAACACAAGTCTAATATTCCACTTCTATTTTTTTATTTTGTCTACCACAGGTACTTATCAATAATTGTAAGCAACATTTCTAGAGCTGAGCTATAACCATTGACTTACATGTACATATGAAAATGAACAGGTGCAACCTTTCCCTATCAGAAAACACACAATGTCCACCACACTCTGAATATGAGCTGTACCAAATGCAAATTATGTTAAACAAAAATTATAATAAAGTAGGTATATCAACCCACTGATGGCTCTGTATGCCACACATTATTTTCATTTTGTCTTCTTTCATAATCCATAAGCAAGTTCATTTTGACAGACAAGCTTAGATGTCTGCCTACCTTGCTGACGGTTTTGACTGCAACCTCAGCCTTCCTCAGAGCTGTCAGGATTTCTTGGTGTCCTGACTGGGCCAGGAAACTTAGGGCGCATTCACACCAGGATAGTCCGGGACCTCAGTCCGATTGGGCAGGGATTTCTGAAAAATTTTGGACCTTCCTTTGCTTCGGTTTGTGTTCATACTGCAGTAACTGAAGTGGGCCAAACTGCCTGTTTAGAGCACCACAGTAAAAAAACTGCCTGCAAGGGGGTGACATTCACCATTACACCCACTGATGATGAAAAAGCAGGAAGAAGAAAAAAAAACGGACTCCATGATTGAAGTAGAAATCTTTCTGCTTATTATTATTAGGTCGCTCCATCTCTGTCTACACATTCTCCAGTTGTTTATCGTTGTTGCTTTGACTTCTGCTTCTTCAAAAATGTTCTGTTTGCTTTGTTTTTCCTCCGACCCAAACATTAATCTACCCCACTTCCTCCTAATTCTTCCTCTCCTGCTTTATTGCGGTCAACAAACGTCACTTCTATTAGGTGCGCTGGATGTCTATGTTGGATAGTCCGATAGTCCGTTTGCAAGTGAACCGAGACCCATGTTTTCAGGCTGACCACTTGGTTGGTCCGCACCAGAGTTCAGATGAGCTTTCACACCTGCCCAAATGAAGCGGACTACCCAAGAAAACGAACTCTGGTCCGTTTAAAGTGGACCAAACAGCCCTGGTGTGAAAGGAACCTTAGGGTGCGTTCATACTGTGGCTGTTTGGTTCACTTCCAGGGATACTTTACCATATGGAAAAGATCTAGATAAATCTTGTAAAGTTTCTATCTATATTGTCTGAAATTTGTATGTAATGCATATGAGAGTAAACCTCGATATAAGATCTATAGAAAAATAGTATAAAAGGAAACTTGTTTGATTTGGGTACTTCTAAGAACAATATAACAATGTATGAAAGAGTGCAAAAGTGGCCATTTTCAAGAGTAAACCATATAACCTTTATATGATGCCCAATACATGAGGCAAACAAATCTTTTATAAATTTTTTTCTATTTCTTTTCCATAATAATTACTGATTAATGGAAAAACACTTTTGAACGAAATATTTAATTTTTGTAAACAGATAACAGGAGAACTTACACAATATCCCTTTAACCAAGCAGTTTGGTTCTCTTTAATTACGTGCAGTATGAACGCAAACCAAAGCAAAGATAGGTGTGAAATTTTTCAGATCCCCTCCCAATTGGACTGAGTCCCTGGACTATCCTGATGTGAATGCACCCAGGTGTGTAGGAGTATGTATGCTCCCTTGTTGACTGTAGCCTACTGCTCCCTCCCTTCTTTTTTTCTTATTTAGCCCAAGTTGGGCTGCTTTGCAGCAAGAAATGCAGTTCCTCTAACTCATGCAAATATCAGAGAAGTAACATGACGATTTCCAACTGGCTTTATTTAGTCTGATTTTGTTCATACAGTCTTCATAGTGGGCTTTTTGCACAACTGTACTACTTCCTGGACTTACTTTCAGCCAGCTCCTTTGTTTCCTGTCTTTCATTACTGGACAAACTGACTAATCCAGGTGTGTCTGGCCATTGTCGTCATGGTTACTGAGGTCAGACACACCTGGATTAGTCAGTTTGTCCAGTAATGAAAAACAGGAAACAAAGGAGCTGGCTTAATTTCAGGAAGTAGTGGAGTTATTTTGTGACAGTAGCCTGTGGACAGTTATCCATTTAGCGCCTTCAATTGGCCAAAGATTACACCGTATACCTTGAAGCAAATGAAGAATAATTCTTTTATGCCTATTTCTATTTTTAACACAGATGAGT
This sequence comes from Atherinomorus stipes, assembly GCA_023101725.1. Taxonomy (NCBI): domain Eukaryota; kingdom Metazoa; phylum Chordata; class Actinopteri; order Atheriniformes; family Atherinidae; genus Atherinomorus; species Atherinomorus stipes. The sequence goes on along the minus strand of JALJCO010009575.1, from coordinate 242,388 downwards.
GGAAGATGTTATTTTATATTTTTAGTATTTTTTTTTTTTTTTTATCATGACAACACCCCTGACAGCACATCACTGCTCTGTTCCCTCATGTCCAGCAAAGTAAGGGACAGTTAAGACAATTGTGGTCAGAAGAGATATTCAAGGGGAGAGTAGTGTAAGAAGAGGAAGCAGCTCTTTCATCAACATTAATGTAGAATGTTTTTAACATGTCTGCGTGATTTTCTTCTGCCTGATTTCATCTCCTTACGGGCCAGATGCAGGGAACTGGAACACACCCTTGCCTGCTGTCGCGTAAATCAGACAGTTATTTACTGTAATGTCATCATGTCTGGACACTGGTGTAAACATGGTGGCCTCACTGGCCTGGGTTCTATACCAACACCTGTCAAACACTAAATCTGCGTTTGTATTCATTTACGAGGGTGTAAATCAAACCTTTCTGTTCTGTTCAGCTGGTGATGAATGAAATCATTCCAGTTATTTGTCCTGGTAGAGCTCTGCATTTCCCACGGACATTACTCCCATGATTCATCTATAGACCAACCTGGGCAAAAAATTGCTAGGAGACCATCCAGCATTGGTTATAGAGCATTTCTGCACACGGGTAATTAGAGCAGATGATAATCGAACTATTTTCTTAACAATATTGAGAAAATCTGACAGTGGTGGAAAACCTTAATTGTGGTGATACGTGAATGAGAAGATCACGGAAATTTATAGCAAGGTTACATGGACATTTTTGTCACGATTAAACTGTTTTTGAGTCTAGAAAATGGATTAACCCCATGTGACCACGCCCAAAATTCAGAACAGTTCTTTTTCCATGATCTTCATCCTGCCTGTGCTGCAGCATCGTTTTCATCCTAGATGTACATGAACTGTCCCACCATCATCTTCATCCTACTTGTACTGTCCACCATTAATGTTCATCCTACCTGTACTGCATTATTATCTTCATCCTATCTGTACTGCAACATCATCTTCATCATTCTACCTGTACTGTAGCATCATCTTCATCCTATGTGTACTGCATCATCATCTTCATCCTATCTGTACTGCAACATCATCTTCATCATTCTACCTGTACTGTAGCATCATCTTCATCCTATGTGTACTGCATCATCATCTTCATCCTATCTGTACTGCAACATCATCTTCATCATTCTACCTGTAGTGTAGCATCATCTTCATCCTATGTGTACTGCATCATCTTTTATCTTCATCATCCTATCTGTACTGCATCATCATCTTCATCATCCTATTTGTACTGCATCATCATCTTCATCATTCTACCTGTACTGTAGCATCATCTTCATCCTACGTGTACTGCATCATCATCTTCATCCTTCCTGTACTGTAGCATCATCTTCATCATATCTGTACTGCATCATCTTCATCCTTCCTGTACTGCAGCATCATCTTCATCATATCTGTACTGCATCATCATCTTCATCCTTCCTGTACTGCAGCATCATCTTCATCATATCTATACTGCGTCATCATCTTCATCATCCTACCTGTACCGTGAGATCTGTCCAGCCAGTAAAAATCCTTATTGACTTATTTTCGGCCTCAGTCGTGTGCAGATCAGCCAGCCTGATGATCTCCGGTTCCTATTGTGTGATGTGTGCATGAAGCAAAACTCAGCAGCAACATCACACAGCACAAACATTGCTAAGTGTGTCTCAGCTTCAGCTCGCAGCTTTAGAAATGAACATAGTAGAAATCATTGTGCCATCAAACGTGTCTGGGAGGAGGCGTTTTAAGGTTGGGGAGTAACATCGTGCTCCATTAAAGCAGGAGGATCTCTAGTCATGTATCCTGGCCGTGGTCGCTCCTCAGCGTTAACTAAATTCCAGCTTCACTGTTTCTATCTGTTTTTTTGGGAGTTAGCAGAACAAAACCAGGTTTGTCCCTCAGCTGGAATATGAAACAAAACATGAGGAATAAATGTGAATGTGGGAACTGTAATGAATGTAAAGTGTCATCAAACAAACAGAAGCAAACTTTGTTGTTGCTTCCTGCAGAGTTCAGTAAAGGAGGAACAACATGTTTTGTTCTTGCAGAGATTTGTCAAAGGAAAGCCGCATCTCTTACCTTTAGGCAATTGCATCCCCACAGTGTCTTTGGTTCCATCGTCTGCATCTTATTTCATGTAGGATGTCGACCTTGAGGCATGAGGAAGCAGCTGAGAACACATCGTGGTGAAGCATGTGGAGCCACCAGTGGGGTGCTCTGCATTAAGGCTGGAATCGCAGTAGCTCTCCGTCTCGGCGCGGGTCATGTTTCTACAACGCGCACATGCATTTTTCATGAGCAGAGAAAAATGTAAACTTCACTTGTCCCTTTGTGTTATTTTTTTTTCTCCTCAATAGGAGCGCATAAAAGAAGCAGATCCCGGCCATCTGTGATTTATCGGCACGGCAACAACAGAATCTACTTAAATATGCATAGAATTAGAGCCGGTTAGTTCAATGTTTCCTGTTTCTTCATGCAGCAGTAGGACCGGTGCTCTGATGAAAGTGCCAGAGGCTTGCTCTCGCTTTGCCTCCTCATAAATAAATGTGTCATTGCTGGCTGAATTAACAAACACAGGCTGAGGGTTAATTTCATATTGTTGCTGAACTTTCTCTGCTGCCGCTGCTGGTTGCTGCTTTGCATGTGAAACCGGCTGATTGAGTTAACCTGATTAGCTCAGTCGCTGCTGCCAAATTCACTCCCAGCTTCCAAAGAGGATCTCATGTCTTTCTCCTAATCTCTCCGTCTCCTTGTTTCCTGTTTCTGCAGCTTGTCCGTGGAGCGATGAGTGGATGATGAGATGTGACAGCCCATTTTCCACCACAGGGAGATACTTTCCTGTTTTCCAGTTTCCTTTTGATAAGTCCTGCCAAAAACCAGCCATCGTACAGGTTTGCAACATCGCCCGGAGATTCCTATTGATCTCGGACGCTCCACTGTTATACCATCTACATCGATTATTATTATTTTGATGCAGTTAAACATCTATGACATCCATATCCGAGCAGCTCTATGCAACAGAGGACTGCAAAGTCAAAGTTAGACCATTTATTTTTCATGAAACCAGTCGGCTCATGTAGAATTCCTTCATACAGGACAGAATTCCATAAATATTTGAAGGTTTGCAGATGATTTTCTCGTCATTCATGGCAATGTGTCAGCAGATCTAGTTTCAGCTTCTTGGAAACATAATTAGTTTTTATTCAGCAGAGCAGCAAGCCTCCAGGCTCCGGAAAGGTTGCAGCCTGGAGTCAGAATGATGGAGTGTTGCATCAGGTGACCTGAACCTCCAGAATCACCTAAACCCAGATGGTTTTAGCTTCTGAGAAGGTCAGCAGGGAGCCAAGCTGTTAGGGTGCTGTAAGGATTTTCCTGGGCTGGTCTAAGCGTGGGAGGACACCTGGGCAAAGTAGGTAATCAGGTTCATTTCTGGGAGCTGGTTTACTTTTGTTTGAAAATGAAAAGTAAAGAGAAAAGACTGAGATTCAGGGAAGATCCGCCCTGTTTGACCTCTGCTGAGGAGCATTTTCACGAGAAGCATCAGAGAGTAACACTTCCTCCGTTTGAAACTGAGACTGACGTGAAGCTTTCCTGTTACATGTGAAGATTTCAACCCAAGATTAATTATTTTTTAATAATTCTGTCTGAATTTTTACCAAATTATTAAAGATTTCTTCGTGTTTATTCCAGCAGTGTGCCGTCTAAACCCATCAGATAACAGCTAATGATGTTGCTTTGCTCTGTGGCCTCGCGGTAAAACCCTTCAGTTTGTGCATCTTCTCCCTATACACATGTCCAGCTTCCTCCCACAGTTCTACAACATGTATGTTGCACTGTTAAAAAAGCTGTTATATGACTGTTACTCTTTTGTATTAAGATTCTTTGATCAGATCACAGAAACAGACTGAAAAATTCTGATATGAAATAATATGAAAAGTCTGAAACTGTTAAAATACACTGTATCGCCAAAAGTATTCCCTCACCTGCCTTGACTCGCATATGAGCTCAAGTGACATCCCATTCCTCATCCATAGGGTTCAATATGGTGTTGTCCCACCCTTTGCAGCTAGAACAGCTTCAAGGCTCTTCAAAAGATTTAGGTGCGTGTTTATGGGAATTTTTACCATTCTTCCAGAGGCGTATTTGTGAGGTCACACACTGATGTTGGACGAGAAGGCCTGGCTCTCAGTCTCTCCTCTAATTCATCCCAAAAGGTGTTCTTTCAGGTTGAGGTCAGGACTTTGTCCAGGCAAAGTCAGGTTCCTCCACACCAGACTCTGCTTCCATGTCTTTATGGACCTGCTTTGTGCACTGGTGCACAGTCATGTTGGAAGAGGAAGGGGCCAGCTCCAAACTGTTCCCACAAAGTTGGGAGCATGGAATTGTCCAAAATGTCTTAGTATGCTGAAGCATTCAGAGTTCCTTTCACTGAAACTAAGGAGCCAAGCCCAGCTCCTGAAAAACAACACCACACCATAATCCTCCCTCCACCAAACTTTGCACTTGGCACAATGCAGTCACACGTGTACCTTTGTGCTGGAAACCGCCAAACCCAGACTCGTCCATTAGATTGCCAGATGGAGAAGCTTGATTCATCACTCCAGAAAACACTTCCACTGCTCTAGAGTCCAGTGGTGGCGTGCTTTAAACCACTGCATGATGTATGGATGGATGTTCGACCATGGAAACCCATTCCATGAAGCTCTTTGTGCCCTGTTCTTGAGCTGATCTAAAGGCCGCATGAAGTTTGGAGGTCTGTAGCGATTGACTCTGCAGAAAGTTGGTGACCTCTTTGCACTATGCGCTTTAGCATCCGCTGACCTCCCTCTGTCAGTTTACAAGGCCTACCACTTTGTGACTGAGTTGCTGTCGCTCCCAAACACTTCCATTTTCTTAAAGCTTACAATTGACTCTGGAATATTTAGATGTGAGGAAATTTCACGACTGCATTTGTTGTACAGGTGGCATCCTATCACAGTTCCACGCTGAAATTCACTGAGCTCCTGAGAGCGACCCATTCTTCCACAAATGTTTGTAACAACAGTCCGCATGACTAGGGGCTTAATTTTATTCAACTGTGGCCACAGAAGGGTTTGGAACACCTGATTCCAATCATTTGGATCGTTGAGCAAATACTTCTGGCAATATAGTGTATTGTCAGAATTTTATTTTTTTTAGAGGAATCAAATTTTAGCAGAGGTGGCAAAAAGGATAGAAGTAGAAAGTTGAAATCCTGTTTAATTAGCTCCTCTGCCAGGTAGATGAGCTCGTAAGTAAAAACACCTGTTCTAAATGTATTTGCAGATCCAAAAACATGGATATGTACTCGAAAACTACTTTTACTTCTACTTTTGATGCCTCTGATTTTAAGTCATGTTAAGCTGTTATTCATTTACCTAAATAAATCTACATTTTGTCTTACATGTGGTCTTGTGGGGGTGTAATTATAAATCTATTCACATCACTACATTGATATAGATTGATCTATCAATCCTGTATCCCAGACTCAACCAAAACTCAATACTAAACCCACTTTTATCTTGAAAATAGTTTTTTTAAGTTTCTCTGACACCGAGTGGGGATTCTCATGCTGATGTTTTTATAAATACATGTTTATAGTTGTGCAGTGGATTGATATGACACAGGGGGGTTGTGCTGCATGTGATTTCAAGTAAGTAGCAGCTTCCAGGTATGTTAAAAAACAAAAACCTTGTTTATTACTTGTGATATTGTTTCATATCCTTTTTACACCGAACGGTGGATCCTAAATCAAATCCAATCGAAATAGTATTATGACAGAATTAGACATATCGACAAACAATAAATCGCTATCCACTGTATCAGTATAATATTGTATCGTGATCAAACCAGTGATTTACACCCCTATGGTCTGAGGTTAAAGAGGGGGACTGGGGCTGGAGGACCCAGGTTTAAGGCCCCTGGAACAAAGTAAACCACATGAGTGAGGCTCAACCCCCCCCACCTGCTCCCAGACACCCCACTGCTTCTAGAAATGTGTTTTATCTTTTATCATATTAAATACAAGAATCTTCTATAAAATAAAACCCATGAATGATGACAATCTTCTGTCATTTTCAGACCCTTGTTTCTATTTTTGCAGTTATTGGTCATAATTTGGGTCATTATATTGTTTTTATCCATGCTAATGTCTTTCATTAAGGAAAAATGAGAAGTAAAAGTCAAATTTATAAACTGTTCATTATGGAACTGGAATTTCATCAGTTCATATTTTTTTTTCTTCTTTTTTTTTCTGGTGAGTAAATACACATATATATATACTCCTAGAAATAAGGTCCAGGTTGGAAAAAAAGTTATCCTTTAAGAATAGGTAAAGTGTTCCATCTGCAACATACTGCATGTCTCCATCAGCTGGCAAACAGTCCATCTAATGAAAACCTGCCCTTCTAAAGGACGTTATCAGGGACATCAACAGGAGCATGTATGCTTAAAAACTCTATAAGGTGTTCCTCTTGCGATCCACAAGTCAACGTTGACAGGATCTTTTAAGAATGGGCAGGATATTTTCAAAGACAGCTGATTGATCAGGAAGTGGTGGTTGATCTTCGATCCAAAACTTAACCTGCTCCGGAACAGTTAGGCCTTCAGCAATAGTTACTGTGATGATTTGCCCCCATTAGAAGTGAACTAGCATCGTAGGACAGAAAACAGAGGGTTAACCCTAAAGTAACCTCCATAAGAAAAGATCCAGCTTCATAACATGGACCCCAGGTAACCTGTGCCGGGCTGCAGCCCTCTCTGTTACCTTGATGCTGTTGTAACCATTAAAGAGATTATTGTCAAGGCGATATCTCTGGACACCTAAAGGACTCGCTGAACATTCTGGAGTCTGATTACAGGAAGTGAAAGGAGACCTTTACAACAAATCCTCTGACCAGGTTGAATCTCTTCTCTGTTTGTTCTTTATTTGGACCAAAGAGCATCTAAAACAGCTTGTGTTGCACCTGCAAGAAAAAGACAAACTTTCTCACTGCCTTATTTTTAAATGAACCTTCTGCTCATTTAGTCAGATTTAATAAGCTGAACCTGCTTTGTAGCCCACATGAAAACTGACACATAACCATTTTTGAGTAGCAGTCAAAATAAAAGGAAAAGAAGAAAGAAAGGAGAGAAAAAAAACTCCCTCAGAAGTAAGTTTCCTGGAAAGTGGGCCACTCAGTCAGCACTCTGCTGCTCAGTATGCTCGCAACCAAACAGATGGCATCCGTCAGTGTTTGAATTTCATCTGTGAAAATGGTTTATTTAAATATTATTCTGATATTGTCATTATAATACAAACTGTTGCAATGTTTCAGTACAGAAGCCTCACACAATACCAAAGAAAAGATAATTCAGCAGGATGTCTGACAGCTCAACAAACAGACAGGACCGCATCAAATGAAACACATTAGAGGAAACAAATACATCTGGATGGGGGGATGCATATAAAACAGAAGAGGAAAATACTTTCTGAAATAGCATCCTGCAGCTCAAGCCCTCCACAGTGAACTTGCTTCCTCTTTGGCAACAGAGACCAGCTGCTTGCAGGCCGGTCGGTCTCCATGGAAGCTGAGCTTCGGATTATTTCCCCTCGCTTCAGTCGCAACTCTTCGCTGTTACTGGGTGTGATGCAGGATCCGTGATCATTATAAAGGAGATGTTTCTAATATACATGGAGATATATATAATCTCTTTTTCTCTTATATGTGTCAAAAACATTTTATCCAAGTTCATTTTGAAGAGATGAGAACGCACTTTGGACTTGTTAACACTGAATATGAGTACATGACACCATTGTTACGAGTACAGAACATCACAGGCCTCTGCCTTGATATGGATTTTAAAAAGAAAAAAACATGGTAACATGCTGTTTTATCTCATTTACAACTTATACAGATCTGAGACTTTTTACATGAGGGCCGGACGAGCCGTCCACTCAGACTGTGTCCACTCGTCAAAGTGCTGAGGTCCTTGGAATCAGTGGGAGATTCTCATCCTCATCTCTGCTGGGTAGAAGTTGGCTTTCCTTTTCTTTTTTCTCCTGAAAACTAAACTTTCTGATCACATTACAGAACTTTGAAAGAAAGCAACGGTGATGCGAGAACAGCCTGAAGCTGTTCAGGATTTGAGGGCTTATACAGGTTTCCCCTCAGCGTCCAGCTGGAATCATCTGACTGGGATTGGCCTCTGGCCTCTGAGCCTCATTGCTGAATGAACAAACCTCTGGAAATGAATATATTTCTATGCTGATGGAGGCGCATGTTTGGCTCTGAGAGCACAGCTCATTAATTAATGGGAGGATGGCACAGATTATTTTTGATGCGTTCGTTCTAAGTTTGAGCCTCAGCTGAGAGAAGGAACGGCATTATGGGATCATGGTAACTGAAAGAAAAGAGAAAACAAACCGTGCTGCAGTACAGCAGCTTTATATTCATTCACTTCAGTGTTTTCCTCTGCTCCTCCATTATTCATCCCTCTTTCAGTTTGAATTTAGATCGGTGCTGCTGATAGACGGACCACAATTTCATCTCAGCTCAAAAGTTAACAAAAACAAAGAATCCTTTTTATTCTGGATGGTTTTTCTGGATCGTGTGATGATGTGAAAACATTTGGTGAGCAACCACAGCTGTTCTGAGTGTTGGACTGTCAGGTTGTCAAAGCTGCTCCTTTACAGATGCTCCGTGTCAGGAAAGTTCTTGTTTCGTCGCCATGTGATGGACGGGCAACTTCTCACCCAGTGGCAGCAGACAAACCACACATGACCCTAATGTGACCCTCTATATGACCCATCACACATGACCATGCACGTGACTAACCATGTGACTCTCCATACATGACCTTCACATAATGTATGCTCCTTCACATATGACCCTCCATATGATGCACCACACATTACCCTCCACACGTGACAATCCACATATGACCCACCACAAGTGACCCTTCGTATATGCCCTTAACATGTGACCCCCCATATGACCCACCGCATTGTAACCAACCACATGTGACTCTCCATATGTGACCCTTCATATACTGTAAGCTCCTTCACATATGACCCTCCATATGATGCACCACACATAACCCTCCACACGTGACCATCCACAGATGACAACCACAAGTAACCCTTCATATATTCCCCTTAACATGTGACCCCACATATGACCCACCACATTGTAACCAACCACATCACCAACCACACGAGCCTCCACATTTTCCCCTTCACATGTGACCCTTCACATGACCCTCTACACGTAACCCTCCACAAACATAACCCTCTACAAATGACCAATCACACATGATCTTTCAAATATGCCTCCTTAATATGTGACCCTCCAAAAGACCCTCCACACGTCGCCCTCCACATCTAACCCTTCACATGTGACCCTCCACAGCACCCTCCAAATACGTCAACCTCCACACTCAACCCTCCATATGCGACCATCCATATACATGACTATCGACACAATCCTCCACACGCATGACCCTCCACATGTGACCATCTGCATGTGACCTACCACATATATGAACCTCCAAACACATGACCCTCCACATACGTGAACCTCCAAACACACGACCCTCCACATACATGAACCTCCACACATGACCCTCCACACGTGAACATCCACATATGTGACCCTCCACACATGTGACCCTCCACACGTGAACATCCACATATGTGACCCTCCACACATGTGACCCTCCACACATAAACATCCACATATGTGACCCTCCACACATGTGACCCCCCACATACATGAACCTCCACACTTGTGACCCTCCACATACGTGAACCTCCAAACACACGACCCTCCACATACATGAACCTCCACACATGACCCTACACACATAAACATCCACATATGTAACCCTCCACACATGTGACCCTCCACACATAAACATCCACATATGTGACCCTCCACACATGTGACCCTCCACACATAAACATCCACATATGTGACCCTCCACACATGTGACCCCCCACATACGTGAACCTCCACGCATGTGACCCTCACACGTAAATATCCACATGTGTGATCCTCCACATACATGAACCTCCACATGTGACCCTCTACATGTGAACATCCACACATGTGACCTTCCACATGTGAACATCCACATGTGTGACCCTCCATATGCGTGACCCTCCACATACATGAACCTCCACACGTGACCCTCTACACATGAACATCCACATATGTGACCCTCCACATGTGAACATCCACATGTGTGATCCTCCATATACGTGACCATCCACACGTGACCCTCCACATATGTGACTCTCCACACGTGACCCTCCACACATGAACATCCTCATATGTGACCCTCCACATACGTGAATCCCCACATACATGACCCATCACACATGACCCTCCACACGGCTGCAGACATGTGACCTTCCACACATGACCCTCGAAACACCTGACCATCCATACATGACCCTCCACATGTGACCCCCCACACATGACTGTCCACACGTGACCTCCCACATGACCCAGAGCAGGATCATTTGTGAAAGGAACACTAATAAATGAGGGAATCAATGACTATCACTAAAAATGTTTCTTTAGGATCTGGGAGAAATAATCCTGAAAAAATGAACATGTGCTAAAAGTTTGGTTCTCACTGTGTAAACTCTCTAACTGGATCTCATGTCACCAGCTTCCCTAGTCAAGCGTGAGATGTGAGGTGGAGATGTGTGTTTTGTGATCACCATAAAACAAGAACGTCTCATGTTGGTCGTTTCTGCGGAGGCGACCCGATGCTGGTCACTTCACCACATATCAGGATTTTAAACATCTCAAAAACTGTGATTTCTTCTTTTATTCTCACTTAGGAGACCATACAAATTAAATTGACAAAGGGACTTTTTTTCCACACCAAAGCTAGCACATAAAATAAAGCTAAACTTAACATATCGTACGACTGAAGTCCAAGTCTTCACCTTCCTCTTCAGCCTTCAGATCAAGCATGCACAACTCATCACCAACAAGATGGAAAATTATGCACATCTGAAATTTGGATGGCCAACACAGCTGAAAGAAAAATGCTAAATCTGGCCTTTTTTTTCAACCTACTGGTTAACATTAATAGTCTAATTTAATACATACTTGAATCTGATTTATCTCCTGGAGAGGGCTGAAGAGCCTATTCACAATGAGGTTCCATGGCCAGAGTGGCAGCTATGTACACAGCACATACAGATATTCTAAGTCTTTCAAATAAAACAGACATATATCTAGGATCATATATAGTACACAAATATAGATTCTTCTTTTTTCTTGTTGACTTTTGAGCAATGAACACATGAAGTAGAACAGCAACATCTTCAGAAAGTCCTTCAGAGTCCAGCGGCCACACTGCACCTCAGCTGGCGTTGGCGTCTGTACAAAAGGTAATCCGACTGCTGGAGGTGTGACCGGTGTTTGCAGTGGCTGAGAACAATGTGCTGGGTGCAGGAGCAGGGGTGGCGAGGAGGTGAGGAGCCAACTGCCGGTCGCATCGTGGGGAAGGAGGATGGGTGAGTGGGTTGCAGGGAGTAAAACAGGCAATTTTTCTTTTTTTCTTCTTTGCTCAGAGAGCAACAGATGGAGCGGGCTGGTTGCAAACCATGTCAGTTCCTCAGATTATAACAAGGCATCCCACCCCAAACCGCACACCAGGACCAGGACCAGGACCAGGACTGCCAGTCCACAGCTGGATGATATTCTTGTACCTGCAAAGAGAAGAAACAGAGAATTAATTAACATTTCATTTAAAAGAGCACTTTGTGCCGCATGAAGAGCAGTACACAATAAACACGCCCAACCCTGACAAATTTTTGGCCAGTTTATTTTGAGACTTTGTCCAAAGTCCTTTCAAACATTACTTATGCCTCTCCTCATATTGCTATGTTGGTCTTCTGGAGGAGTACATTGGGTTCTCCCTTGAGGAACTGGAAGTAATAGCTTTTACTTTAGTTTTCGCCAAGTGCCACCTCCTTTTCAATTGGAAATCTACAACGGCTCCTTCCAGTACACAGCAGATCCGTGAGGTTATGTCTCTTTAAGCATGGAAAGAATAAAACATTTGAGAAGATGAAACTGGACCAGGTTCAATGATAAATGACAACCTTTTGTCACAGGGTAAAGTAACGGGTGCTGCCAGAAACTGGACTTCTGCCCACCAGTTTGTTTTTAGCATGGCTTTTACTGGTTTCTGTGTGTTTTTTAACTTTGTTTTTATGTACAAGCTTGTGGGACTTTTGATGAACTGATTGGCAGCACTTGGAGAGAGGGCACCTCCCCTGACCATTTGATAACAGCTGTTATTGAGCTGTTGTGCGGACAGCAGAAACAGACAACACAAAGACAGGGATCGGCAGGTGGAGGACACGCCAGGCGTCGTGATGGGTGGTGCCTGGAACGACGGCAGGATGAGGTTGGTGGCTGTTTACGTGGGGGCTGGAGTGATGTGGCGGAACAAGATCAATGCGAGGTGCGGCCGCCAGGAGCCTGGGGCAGCTGTGGGATCCGGGGAAGGGCCTATGCCCTGAGGCATGGCCACCAGGAGGTGCAGCTGTCAGCCGATGGATGCAGCTGCTGGGAGCTGGGGCTGGTGAGCCTCTGGATGGTCACCGGGAAGCGCGACAATGAGAAGGTGCATCTCCCCGGGGCCAGAGGCACGGCCGCTGAGAGATGCAGCCGTATGGCATATTGTGGCCACATTTAGCCAACAAACATTTTTAGTCCTTTTATTTCATTCCTTTCATTTGAAATGTTAATTTATTTCATTGCCTTAATACATTTTAATTGAAATTGCCTCTTTGAATTGCAACTTTTTGCTTGTATAACTGTCTTGTACTTGTATAATTGTCTTGTAACTTCTGCTGCTTCTTGGCCAGGACTCCCTTGAAAAAGAGGTTTTTAATTTCAGTGGGACTTTCCTGGGTAAATAAAGGGTAAATAAATGAATGAAAAATATTTTTAAACAATGCCTGCTGGCGATGGCTTCTTTTCTTTCCCCCTCCTCCAGCATGCAGCGGTATCAGACACTTTCCCCCCTTTCCCTTTACTCCTACCTTTTGATATAATTATGTGCCATTGTTTTTCTTGTTTGTGCATCAATAAAAGATATGAAACACAAAAACATAAAAGAGATTTAGAAACGTACACACCAGAGACGGGGACCGAGTCTGGGACTTGGCCTTGAGTCCCACTTCAGTCATAATTTTAGTGGCTTAAGACTCGGACTCATAGTTTGAGACTCACGAACAATCTTTTATTTTTCATGTTTATTTGTATAAGTTCCTCTCTGTCTGCAGTTATTTCCCAAGATGTAACTGATGTAACGTCACACTAACACATTAATCAAAACAGCAGTGAACACGTCTGATGCTGCACCGCTGTAACTTTTAGCTATTAAATCTTAATAGGGACAAACACAAGAGCAACAGCATCTATGACATAAAACTCCAGGACACTGGATCCACCACATGCACTCTAAAACACACCTGGACAGGTTAGTCACTGTAACATGAAGATGATGGGAGCAGAATGGGAGGCAGAGCCGTTGGCTATCAGGTCCTTTTCTTATGGAACCAGCTACCAGTTTGGGGAGGCAGACCGTCTCTACCTTTAAGATCAGGCTTAAAACCTTCCTTTCTGATAAATCCCATAGTTAAGGTTGGTTAGCCATCCTTTAGTCCTAATGTCATAGGCTTAGACTGCTCAAGGACATCCCATGATGCACTGGGCTCTTCCTTTCCCTCTCATCTCCTCGGATATTATGATGCAGCCATCTATGCAGAGTAGACAGCAGATTACACATTTCAGCTGAAAGTGACTTAAGACTTGCAGAAAAGCATTTGAGAACAACTTTGACACACACACACGCACACACACACACCCGTGCACACACAGCATGACCATTTCTATCTCTAACAGAAGAGAATAACAGAAATGTGAATATAAAACAATCATCTGGCTCGTCTCTGCTGAACCAGGTGAGGGGACACCGTATGGACGATCCACCTGCTGTGACAGGGAGACTCACTCCATGACCCCAGAGGGCATCACCATGGAAACCACCATGATCTGGCCTGGTTGCCGCCTAGGGCCCTCCCCTGGGCCCTCCTCATACACACACACACACACACACATATATGTATATATATATATATATATATATATATATATATATATATATATTGTATATTTATATATATATGTATATATGTATACAGTATGCAGTCGTCAAAATTATTCATACCCTCCAATTAAAGAAAGGGGAAAAAAATCAGCTGTCGGTGAAATAAGTTGCAATTGACATAAGTAATAATAAATAAAATTTCTAAGAAAATCTTGACAATGAATTTGAATTGTGGTCTCACAGAAATATTAAAAACAAACACACAAAAAATAAAAGCAGTAAACAAGCATGATGGGGCTCCAAAGCTAAAATTTTATTGAGTAGCACTTTGAGGAAATCACTGCAATCAGGGGTCTGTTGCACGAAGCAGGTTCAACAAACTCTGAGTGTAACCCTGAACTCTGAGTTGATCTGCTCCGAGATTCGAAACTAGGTTTTCAGTCCCAGTACAGCTGATTTGAGTTGGTTTAATCAACTCAGGGTAGTTCAACTCGGGGTTTTAAACATGCTCTACCATGATAAAAAGCCAGCATCAATTGAGCAGATTCGACGAGTCACCATGGCAACGTAGATGCAAAGGTGGGGATGCGCTCGCCATTGAATGGAACGAACTTATAAAGCTTCATATGGCGAGTTTGAACTGCTGCTGCAATTTTTTAAAAAGAAAAAAAAAAGAGTGACGGCGTGGGAGAACATTTAAGTTTAAATGCTGTCCTTTACAATCACAACGATGTTATAGAGTAGAACTGTTTAATGGTAACGCGACAGTCTGAGATGCTGTTAGTATGATTCCAGCTGGTTTGTGTAGGTAACTACTTGGTCGAATGGTTTGCGCATCTACATTTCACCTCGGAGGCTGGTGTTCAAATCCAGCTTTACACTTTTATCGCAGCAATTTTATTTATTCAACTTGGGTGGGATCCCACGAGGGAGAAGCGCTTTTGTAAGAAGCATTAAGATGACATATATCCGTCACATTTCTCAAATGCCCTACATCTCCAATTAAAGAAAAAAAATCTATTTGAGAAAATACACAGGGCAATAAACAATAACCTATCTGCTTTGAGGGGAAAGCGTATGGCAACATGAAAAAAGTCGCATCTGGGATCAAACCACAACTTTCTGCATGACAGACGTTATCCTTGCTCATTTACCCAGAGATAGAGACAGCTTGATGGTCAAATAATCAGCACAAAGCATCTCTCGGAAACAGAGAGACAGGACCTCCAACTGTCACATACGGATGGTGATATATAAATGTACGGACAGATCGGCTTGTATGTAGATGAATGACTGTGATGTGAAACTGTAACAATATAAATGACAACTGTCGGGAAATAAAAAAAAACTTCTATCCGTGGTCTGATAACGATCTCTGATTGTTTAACTCTCCGTAGAAATGCAGCATCTTCCTCCATGAAATCCTTATATGAAATCCTTATCGAAAGAACACGTCTGTAACCTACCAGCTCTGATTTATTTTTTAACATGTTTTATTCGATACGGCAGCAGCCAAAACTCACCGCTGACCGAATGAATGAATGAGGAAATGAAACAGTGAGTGTGGCTAAAAGTGGGCGGAGACAGCGAGAAACTCAAGGTTTCTCCACATCAACCTGCTCCCGACCAGGTTAGTTTCAGAGAGTCTGTTACCATGGCAACTGACCGAGGGTTTAAGTTACCCCTCTTCGTGCAACAGGCTAGGGTTACTTATCTTTCCCTGGGTTGAGTTACCTACCTTTGGGTTGCGGAAAACTCAGAGTTTCCCGAATTTCAGGGTTAAACAACTCAGGGTTTTCATTAAACCTGCTTCGTGCAACAGACCCCTGGTGTTTTCTCTGGTATTTTGGCCCACTGTTCATGGGAAAGGTGCTCCAATGTGTCTGTGACAGTTTTGTTTTTTTAATTATTATTTCAAACCACAATAAGAAAGCAATATATTATTTTGCTAAATTATTATTTTGAACATTTTTATTTATTGTTTATTTGTTTATTGTTTCTTTAGTTTCTTGTTTTTTGAATTACTATTGTGAATTTAGCCTTTTCTTTAATTAGAGGGTATCAATAATTTTGAGGATGACTGTACATACACTTATGAACTTATATATACATTTTATACTTATTCATCATCTTTATTTATCAATCCATTGAATACATATCCATTAAAGACAGAAAAAAATGAGCTGCCAGTGGAATAAGTTGAAATTGACAAAAGTAATAACAAATAGAAATAAAAGAAATTAAAAATTTTATGAAAATCATGACATTGATTGTGGCTCAAAAGAAATGTTAAAAATAAACAAGCAAAAAATAAAACAAGCAAACAAGCATGATGGTCCTTCTGAACTAAAATTTTATTGAGCAACACTTTGAGGCAATCACTGCACTCAAGCATTTCCTCTAATGTCCAATCAGATCTCTGCACCTGTTGGCAGGTATTTAGGTCCACTGTTCATGAGTAAGGTGCTTTAATTTGTCTGGGGCAGTTTTGTTTGTTTGTTTGTTTGTTTATATTACAGTGGGTACTGAAAGTATTCAGACCCCTTTAACCTTGTCACTCTTTGTTTCATTGCAGCCATTTGCCAAAATCAAAAAGTTCATTTTATTTCTCATTAATGTCACTCAGCACCCCATCTTGAAATACAGAAATATAGAAATGTTTGCAAATTTATTAGAAAAACAAAACAAACCCTGAAATATCACATGGTCATGAGTATTCAGACCCTTTGCTCAGTACTAAGTAGAAGCACTTTTTGAGCTCGTACAGCCATGAGTCTTCTTGGGAATGATGCAACAAGTGTTCCACACCTGATTTGGGATCTTCTGCATTCTTCCTTACAGATCCTCTCCAGTTCTGTCAGGTTTGATGGTGAACGGTGGTTGAAGGCCATTTTCAGGTCTCTCCAGAGATGCTTAATTGGGTTTAAGTCAGGGCTCTGGCTGGGCCAGTCCAGAATTGTCCCAGAGTTGTTCTGAAGCCACTCCTTTGTTATTTCAGCTGTGTGCTGAGGGTCATTGTCTTGTTGGAAGGTGAACCTTTGGCCCAGTCTGAGGTCCTGAGCACTCTGGAAGAAGTTTTCTTTCAGGAGCTCTCTATACTCTGCCACATTCATCTTTCATGCAGCTGAAAAACACCCCCATGGTATGATGCTGCCACCACCATGTTTCACTGTTGGGATGGTATTGGGCAGGTGATGAGCAGTGCCTGGTTTTCTCCACACATATCGCTTAGAATTATCTCCAAAAAGTTCAATCTTGGTTTCATCAGACCAGAGAATCATATTTCTCATAGTCTGGGAGTCCTTCAAAACTCTATGCAGGCTTTCATACGTCTTGTACTGAAGAGAGGCTTCCGTCGGGCCACTCTGCCATAAAGCTCCGACTGGTGGAGGCTGCAGTGATAGTTGACTTTGTGGAACTTTCTCCATCTCCCTACTGCATCTCTGGAGCTTAACCACAGTGATCTTTGGGTTCTTCTTTACCTCTCTCACCAAGGCTCTTCTCCCATGATTGTTCAGTTTGGCTGGACGGCCGGGTCTAGGAAGAGTTCTGGTCGTCCCAAACTTCTTACATTTAAGGACTATGGAGGCCACGGTGCTCTTAGGAACCTTTAGTGCTGCAGAAACTCTTTTGTAACCTTGTCCAGATCTGTGCCTCGCCACAATTCAGTTTAATTAAAGACAGCTGGACTCCAATGAAGGAGTAGAACCATCTCAAGGAGAATCAGAAGAAATGGACAGCATATAAGTTAAATATGAGTGTCACTCCAAAGGGTCTGAATACTTATGACCATGTGATATTTCAGTTTTTCATTTTTAATAAATTTGCAAAAATGTCTGCATTTCTGTTTTCAGTTTTTTCTGTCAAGAAGGAGTGCTGGGTGTACATTAATAAGAATTAAAATTGCCTTTTTTGATTTTGGCAAATGGCTGCAATGAAACAAAGAGTGAAAAGTTTAAAGGGGTCTGAATACTTTCTGTAGCCACTATATTTTTCAAAACCCAAATTCAAAATCAATTATTATTTTTACAAAGTTATAATTGAATACATTTTTATTTATTATTACTTTTCTAAGTTTCTTTTTATTTAAATAACTATTGTGAATTTAGCCTTAGGTGTGGGACAATGTAGGTTATTTGAATAGCAATGGTATTGTCTCACATTTGGTTCGAATATAGAGTCTGGTCACCCTAATAGATGGTGACAATGCTGGAATTAAAGCCAGTGTGCAGCAGATAAACAGAAGGGCTAAAGTAAGCAAGGCCCAATGCTCAGGGGGCCAATGAGTTCAATCCAGCTGACTAAAATTAGCTGGCATGAAGAAGAAAATTACTCAAAACATCTGAGACAAAAATAGCTAGAAAAAGCCTGAACTCAATCAGAGATAAGGAGAGGTAAACAAGAATGAATGCAACACAAGAAAGCAAAAGATCCCGCAGAAAAGAAAACACAGTGCTGAGCGAGACACGAGCAGACCAGGGATAAAAATAAGAGCGACATGACCTCGAGAACTGTTGCAGGATGTGTCCCCGTTAAAGAAAAGCATGTTTGAACTGTTGTTAGAGGGTTTTACACGGGCAGATGCTGCCGACAGCTCTGGCTGTTTACTAAGCCTCTGACCTGACTAACAAGTACACCAACCGGAACACAGCCTCCTCAGCTCAGCTGGATTTGCCTGCTTCTTGGAGATATTGAACCTGAACCAATGAGAGCAGAGGCACAGATGTCAGCTATAAAGTCCTGTGCAGCAGATGTGTGTGGATAAAGGAGAACTTTCCCCTGTCAGAGGGAAATGAAGCACAGCAGCACAGAAACAAAGCAGGACTCAAATATTCAGAAAATCCGGGAGACATTTGACCACACTTTTCCTGTAGGGAGAAGAGCATCTGTGGGGGACATTGTTGCTGGTGCTTCAGCCCTAGATTGCCAGGGCTGTCTGGGTGATGGGGGGTAAAAGGAGGGTGGTGGTAGGAGTGGAAGGTACAGAGCTGCAGGGCTTCGACCCTTCATTCTCAGCACCACATCTCATTTGGCCTGAGGTGATCTGGAGAACAGGAATGCTGCAGAGGAACAGCAGTCGCTCAGAGCCACAGCATCCTTCACACTGAGAATAATTAATCAGCCTCCAGCCAGGAATCGGAGGACACAAGCAGAAGGAGGCGAAGACACACACTAATCCAGCAATAACAAGCTTTTTACAATCATCTGCTCTGGCAGGGAAGGACCAGTTCAACCACACACACACTGCAGTTAAACTGTAAAAATCCATTATCTGGTGGAGGATTCTTTCCCTTAACTGTTTTCCTGGGAAATCTGACATCGCACAGGTTTTCCAAGGGACACAGCAGCCATGGGCAGCTTTCATACCTTTCTGAAACACAACCTGCCTCTGACACGCTGTGTGAGAGACGCTGGGCCAGCTCGTAACAATGTCCCGTCATCCCTGGATACAGCCATCAGAAACATTTACGGGCACATCAGTGATGTCTGAATGGCACAGAGCTTTCACTTTGTGTCCGTTTGGTTTGTATTCATGTCTGTTAAAGGCCATAGAACGCCAGAGTGAGCCATGACTAAAACAGATTAAATGAACCACCTCTACTGCTCAACCTGTTCAGTGGCCAGAGGCAGCTGTTTAAGACTGGAGAGTGATTCAGTCCCAGAAAAGCATCAGAACTTTATCACTCAGACTGCTGAAAGGGTTTCATTTGAACACATTATAAATCAGTTATAACTGTGATGCTTGCTCCTCCTTCACCTCTGTGTTGAGCTTCCCCTGCCGACTGATCACCAGTTCTCACTACAACTCCCACAATCCCTCTGTCCTGTTCATTATGGATTCCACTTGGTCCTCATTACATTAATCAGTCACACCTGTTTATCCTTCTATTTAACCCAGTGCAACCTTATCCCTGGTGTTGTGTATTCTTTGAGTCTCCTAGTTGTTAATTAAACTTCCTACACTTGCAATTGCGTCCAGCCTCTGCTTCTGCCCGACAATAACAAAAGAATCAGCTCAATTCAGCATGTTAAGAAAGGAGTAGTCAAAGTTATTTATTCCAGTTCAAAAACAAACAAGAAAAACAGTTTTTATATGCAAATCATTCCATCCATCCATCCAGAAGACAAGTGTGCAGGACACAGCACACCATGATGATTCTGCACACCTTTTAAAGGGACTAGAGGCAGGAATTTAAAAAACAAACATGCATCCATTGTTTTTAATACTAATGGGTGATGAAGCGCTAAATAAATATATATAAAAAAAAAACGTTTCCACCCACGTTTCTCTCCGTTGCCTTGAACAGGCTGTGTGCTGCAAAATGCACTGCAATTGGGTGTCCCGCGCTGCCATGTGGACGTGACGTCAAATGACGCTACATCGGCAGTTTTGATACAGGAAGAAGACGGTCGCGGTAAATTCAAACACTGTAAGCGATAGTTATGGATTCTTCTGCCATCAGCAAACGCTCCAAATCAATTGAAAGACACTAAAAAGTGGAACTATGAAGAAAAAGGTGACTAAACAACATTATAGCTTCAGTTTGTGCACGCTCCTGTGACGGCTTGGCTCGTAGCTGCAATTATCTGAAGTGCCAGTCGCGGCGGTCGCGAGTTTGGTTTCTTAATCTTGCCTCTAGTCCCTTTTAATATGGAGAACCAGAAGTGTCACTGAAAAAGCAATACAGTATTTTGAAGATGAGTGATTAATTGTGAATAAAAATACAAAATTTTAGCATTTTAAATCAAACAATTAATTTATACAAAGAGAAATCAAATTTCAAAAGCATTTTGTAATTACACATTTTAAAAAATAATATTTAAGATAAGTTGTATATTGTATTCATTAATTCATTTTTAAATATTGTTATTTGAAAAAGCTTTTCAAAATTAAATTTCAAAAAGAAATTTAAAATCTTTTTTAAAAAGCATTTTCAAATTCTATTTTAAAAAGAATTTGAAAATCTTTTATGAAATAGCATCTTCAAATTCTTTTCACTCTCTGTTTTATGGAGGGACCAGGAGTCACTGAGTCACTTTTTGTGTGAATTAATTGTTTGATTTGAAATTCTATTTAAAATTTTATATTTTTATTTCACAATTAATCACTCATATTCAAAATGCTGTATTGCTTTTTCAGTGACTTTTCTGGTCCTGCATACTTTAATGGTGGTACCATAAATAGTTAAGAAAGCTGGATGAAGTTTCCGCTCATGTGACCCATTGATTTCTGAAGAGCTAAAGTGAAGCTAGTTGGGGGTTCCCACCGTTGCCATCTTAGCCACATCATGTGTGTTATCACTCCAGGGCAAAGAGAAGGGGGGCTGTGAGTGTCGGGGCACATGATTGACAGCAAACTTACTCTGAGCTAAACTATTCCCCAGAACAAAAGCTGTTTCATTGTGACATCTGCAAATAGCATGAACTGAGACAACTTTATATATTATATATATGACATGAACACCTTAAGCCTTGGGGCTGCACGGTGGTGTGGTGGCTAGCACCGCAGCCTCACAGTAAGAAGGTCACTAGTTCAATTCCCAGCTGGGGAGGGGTTTGAACAATTCCAACAGTGGCCTTCCTGTGTGGGTTTGCATGTTCTCCCCATGTATGCATGGGTTCTCTCCAGGTACTCCAGCTCCTCCCACAGTCCAAAGACATGCATGCTAGGTTAATTGTCACTCTAAATTGTCCCTAGGAATTAATGTGAGCATGAATGGTTGTCTGTCTCTCCATGTTGGCCCTGCAACAGACTGGCAACCTGTCCAGGGTGTGGGCTGGACAATTAATCAATTTTAATCGTGATTTCAATTTTGCCTTTTCACAATCATAAAAACACTGTAATCATTAATCCTAAGGAACAACTGTGGAGATAGGAAGCAAACTGCAGGAGAACGAATCAGTATTAATTAAATTAATTAGTATTAATTTTTATTCCATTATTATCTTAAATATTATTCTTATTTTACTCCTTTACTTGTTTCTAATTTATTTCAGTTTTTTTTTTTTTTTTTTTATTATTTAGTAGTTTTGGTGGTTCAATAAACACTTTTATAAACCATAAAATCGGTATATTAATCGTATTTCAATATCAGTCAAAATAATCGTGATTATAATTTTTTCCATAATCGTCCAGCCCTACCAGTTACCCCACCTCTCACCTACAATAGCTGGCTCCAGCACCCCCCACCCAACTAAACGTACAAAAATACTACCTTAAGCCTCTTGTCCCATATGTGTGATCAACCACTTTTTCCACATTTTTATTTTAACAAACTAGTTCATTTTACTAGTCAAACTATTCTTTTTCTCTCTATTATTTATTTATAATTTAGCTTTATTAATAACTTATTAATATACCTAATATACAGTCATATATATATTCTAATTACCGTCTCTCACTTTCAAATATTTATTGCCCGATATTTCCTGATTTTTTTTTTTTTTTATCATTGTCAATGCATTCAGGTGTAGAAGGGCTGCTAAACAGAGTGAAGTGTTCTGGCCCCAGTACTAACCCATGAGGCACACCACAATGTCCAAACCTGCTGATTAAAAATCATCCATTTTCTCTAACAGTTTGATTAAAATAAATACAACAAGCAGGGTTTATAGAAGTCAAATCTAGTCTGTTCAGTCTTGGCTTAAACCTTTTGGTCTTGTTCTTCCTAAAATTAATCAAAATCCAGCTGTTTGATGCATAAAAGATTATCTGAGGCTGAGTCCTGCTCAACCTGAGAGGATTGTGTCACCTGATTTCCCGGCAGAATATGTAACAACAACTGCTCCACTTCACAGAATGTTGCAGAGTAATGGCTATTTTCTTGACTCATTTTCTACAGCTTGTGCATCATTACATAATGATGTGATGCTAAATGTATACGTTTCTATCATAACAATGCTGATTTTCAAACAGTTACTGTAGCCAATAATACCCTGTCAGGGTACCACCTTGGAAAATAACAGACTCTCCAAGTACCACATTTATCAATGACATTAAAATACAGTAAAAAGACAGACACCTTTCCATCAGGCACACTTCAGACAAAAATATTAAAGCATTATTTATTGTAGAGTGGTGGCAACAATCATTGTAAAGGGGTTTATCACCAGAGGTGACATTTAATCTTTGTCACACAACTCAGCGTAACTCCTCAGCAAAGTCCCGATAATCCTGATGATCAGAGGATACGTTGATTGTTTAAAGAAGAAAGGTCTGGTCATCCATTAAGCAACCCTTTGCATAATATTTTTGTCTGAGTGAAAATTGAGAATTGTTAGCATCTTCATGCTGGAGTTTCAGTTTAATGCTCCAGATTTCACTTCAAAGATAGACAGATCAAGTCCATTCAACCCTTGTTAATGTTGCTAAAATACAGGGAGTGCAGAATTATTAGGCAAATGAGTATTTTGATCACACCATCCTGAAATGAAAAGGGGTGTGGTCTAATTACCTCAATAGCCTATATCAGGTGTATTAGGCAAACAGAATTATTAGGCAACTTCCTTTCCTTTGGCAAAATTGGTCAGAAGAGGGACTTGACAGGCTCTGAAAAGTCAAAAATTGTGAGATATCTTACAGAGGGATGCAGCACTCTTAAAATTGCCAAGCTTCTGAAGCGTGATCATCCAACAATCAAGCGTTTCATTCAAAATAGTCAACAGGGTCGCAAGAAACGTGTGGAAAAACCAAGGCGCAAAATAACTGCCCATAAACTGATAAAAGTCAAGCATGCAGCTGCCAAGATGCCACTTGCCAGTAGTTTTGCCATATTTCAGAGCTGCAACATCACTGGAGTGCCCAAAAGCACAAGGTGTGCAAGACATGGCCAAGGTAAGAAAGGCTGAAAAATGACCACCACTGAACAAGACACACAAGCTGAAATGTCAAGCCGGGGCCAAGAAATATCTCAAGACTGATTTTTCTAAGGTTTTATGGACTGATGAAATGAGAGTGAGTCTTGATGGGCCAGATGGATGGGCCCGTGGCTGGATCGGTAAAGGGCAGAGAGCTCCAGTTCGACTCAGATGCCAGCAAGGTGGAGGTGGGGTATTGGTATGGGCTGGTATCATCAAAGACGAGCTTGTGGGGCCTTTTCGGGTTGAGGATGGAGTCAAGCTCAACTCCCAGTCCTACTGCCAGTTTCTGGAAGACACCTTCAAGCAGTGGTACAGGAAGAAGTCTGCATCCTTCAAGAAAAACCTGATTTTCATGCAGGACAATGCTCCATCACACGCATCCAAGTACTCCACAGCGTGGCTGCAAGAAAGGGTCTAAAAGAAGAAAAACATGGCCTCCTTGTTCACCTGATCTGAACCCCATAGAGAACCTGTGGTCCCTCATCAAATGTGAGATTTACAAGGAGGGAAAACAGTACACCTCTCTGAACAGTGTCTGGGAGGCTGTGGTTGCTGCTGCACGCAATGTTGATCGTGAACAGATCAAAACACTGACAGGATCCATGAATGTCAGGCTTTTGAGTGTCCTTGCAAAGAAAGGAGGCTATATTGGTCACTGATTTGTTTTTGTTTTGCTTTTGAATGTCAGAAATGTATATTTGTGAATGTTGAGCTGTTATATTGGTTTCCCTGGTGAAAATAAATAATTGAAATGGGTATATATTTGTTTATTGTTCAATTGCCTAAAAATTCTGTTTGCCTTATACACCTGATATAGGGTGTTGATGTCATTAGACCACACCCCTTCTCATTACAGAGATGCACATCACCTGATATGCTTAATTGGTAGTAGGCTTTTGACCTACACAGCTTGGAGTAAGACAACATGCATAAAGAGGATGATGTGGTCAAAATACTCATTTGCCTAATAATTCTGTATGTAGCATCCATCTCTGTTGCATCCACTGTAGCGTTCTCCAAATGTTCACAAATCCTTCCAGTGTTAATAGATTTGTGTCAGTGTCTCCTCATTCTAAAAAATGACGAACATGTGCATGTGCAGTGCTGGTCTGTGGACTGATGGCAGGTTTTAAACTTGTGTAAAGATTTGACTTCAACACTGATGTGGATGAATCATATAGAAGTCACTTTTTTGACAAGAAGTAAGTGCTGAACTGTCAGACTTTATGCACTCTGTCAGTGAAAGGTGTCAATTTGTCCAAAAGATTGCTTCACAAATGCCCTGCGGCAGAGGAATGTACTGCTGCTTCACCATTTAAACACAAACTGGCACATTTTTACTTTTCAAAAGCATGCAGATGGTTGCAAATGTCATTGACATGTCTGGTTCACTGAGCTTGCATATTGACAGCTTTAAAGATGGAACAAACTTCACAGTTTTATGGGACTCTGAAAAACACGAGGCAGATCAGGATGAAGACCAGCTGTCTGGCAGCGGAAGGTTGGTGGCTTGACCTTCAGCGTCCTCATGATAGTCATGTGTGCACGACAAAGAAACAGCATGGACAGGTGCTGTTTGATTAATGCTGTTGGTCTGGAAAAGCACTCAGCAGGTCGGAGAGGAACTTTTCATCTGTCAACACGTTTCAACACAACCCTTGCCTCCTATTTGCAACTGTCACCCGCAGTAATAATTTTCTGAATCTAACTTCTGTCATGTGAACAAGTTTCCTTTCAAGTGGTAGAAAACAAAAAGCCAGAAAGCAGAGTTTTTTTTTTTCTCCTGATGTTGACTGATCTGGAAAGCAAACAGAAGAACAGAAGTCTGGCCTGCAAGATGTTGGCTGACTACCCTGCAAAAATGAACTTTCTTAGCATAGAGGGGAAAAGACTTCACTTGAGAAGATTCAGACTATAATCAGGTGAAATAAGACACCAGCAGGAAACTTTACCTCCCACCACATCACAGAGCCAAACATCTGAGCTCTTACAAAGCAACAGAGCCACAAAAAGATTACACCAACACTGAATTCTTTGACCACAATTGCCAAGAAGAAGAAAAAAAGAAGCATTTGATGAAGAAAAGGAAATGTTCAGTATTGGGGAGGAAATCGTTTTCTTTGGGATTACAGTCCCACTGGTAGAGGAAAAAAAAAATCACAAAGTGAAGGAAAAAGGACTCAAAATATCTGCAAGTTATGGATGTGAAGGTGGAAATTGGTAGATGTTCCAGGTAGATTGCAAATGAAACTCACTGTGAACTGATTATAGAAACAACAAATCTGAAATTTATTTACTACATTTACATGTAGTAAATATTTACAAATATTTCTTCTGCCTGATTTAAGTCAATCTGATCAGACATTCAAACAGACCTACACGAACATTGGATGAAGTCATTCAAACAGTTGTGTAGCAGTGATTTCATTACCCCTAGATTTGCACAAAGCCTAAATACAACCATAAAAAAAATAGCGATAGTACTGTACATAGAGCCCCCCACCCATAACTTTGCACATTTATTTCTTTGTTGGTATCATGCAATACTTTTGCATGTGCTTGCAATAAGTTTTACGTTATCTCGGGTCGCGCACGACTGTCATTCAGCCCACTGTTGATTGGAGTTGTCACAGCTGCTGTCAGAATGGCTGCTGCCACTTTCAAAATCTTTAATCCTAAACGTGCAACGTAGCATGTTTTATAAACCATTCCAAAAGATGCAGCAATGTATTTGTTATTCTCAAAGCGGTAGCATCCACAATTAGCCATCCTGACAGCAGTAGCAGTCAGTCTGACAGTGGCTGTGACAACTCCAGTTAACCCTATGATAGAATGACAGTGCTTAAAGACCTGCACACCTTTTTGCGAGATAACAAAACTTTTTTTAAGCACACACAGAAGTACTGCAAGGGCAAGCAAAAGTATTGCATGGGTTGCAAAAGTTTTGCAAGGCCACACAAAATTATTGTGAGGTAAAGCAAAAGTATTGCGTGAAAACAAAAAGTATGTCATGGGAACGCAAAAGTATTGCAAGGGATGGCACAAGCACTGGCGTAGCCAGAAAAAAAAACACTGGGTGTGCACCAGGAAATTACTGTGTGTGCCAAATTTAATTCAAACAGTGTGACACCTCCCCAAACATTAAAAAAAAAAGATCTCTCTCGAATATCATATTATTACGATAAAACATCTCCACACGATGTGTGTGTTCTGTCAGTCAACAGTAGTTCACAGCAGGTCTAAACATTCATGTATGTGACGCTCTCTAATAAGTCAATGACAAAGTCATAGAAAAAGCACACTTTGTGCTAAAAAAACAAAAACGTGTCAAAAACATAACGGACATGGCGCCCAGTGAGATTAACATATTGAAATATGACACACTCATGCGTGTACTCATGCTCTGTCAGAGCCAAAATCCTCCACATTACGCATGATCATCAAAGCTAAATAACCATTTTGACACACCTACTGGGATCTTAATTTAAAGGGCAAGATGAAGCTTGGCCATTAACACATTTATTATTTCATCATGTATGTCTGATTTTCATGTGGTTGCCGTGTTTTCCAACACTCTGTCAGCGTTACTAATGGAGCGCACACTTATGAGGGCGCACGTGTGTGCATTTCTATAGAAACACACACTTTATTTCACTTTATGGCAGTTTTTTAAAATAGTGTCACTCTTGTGGCCAGTGGACTGTGGTCAGCCTGGTGTTTTCTGGTCCCTGCTTGGCACTTGGTGCCCTACGTGCATGATGCGCGTGGTAAGAGCAACTGCCCTGATCAGAGTCCAGTTTCTGGACACTTGGTACAGGCAGCGTTACCAGAATACCAGTAAACAGTTCATGTTGGGAAAAACATATTTGTCACATGAGTCCAACACTTAATAATGGATGGGAACTGATGTCCCCTGTCCACTTTCCATTTGATGAGTGACCCAACAGTCAATTCAGCTGGCTCCAAACCAAGTCCTCAATGCCTGCTCTGCACACACAGTGTGTCCAGCTGGCAAAACACGTCTGATGCAGGCAGCAGTGGGGACAGCTACCTTCAATACTCCATAAGAATCACTCTGAAAAGAATTTTTCAGTTTGATCAGCTGTCTGTCAAGGAACCGGAAACTCTATTTCTTTGCTATGAGCAGTAGTTAGCTCTCCACAATGCTTACTGGGCAAGGAGTCACAGCAAGCACTGTGCAGCAGTGAAAAGGTTACAATGTTTCAATTTTCAACTAGTACGGCTCTGTTTCACATATACTTTTTAATCACCGCACCTAGCAATCGCTCTACAGTCTGGAGCGTTGTGTATCCATGGCAACCGGACAGAAGTAGACGTGTCCCAACTGTAAAGCGTGGCTGTGTTCTAAACAAAACACTTGAATGAGGGAGTGTGTTGAAGACAAGACACGGTTGTGTGTGGATAACAATGTCATCATGCACTGGAGGCGGCAGATTCCCAGACAGACCTGAACAAGGCGCATATTGATTCTGCTGAACCGCGACGTCTGGACCATACGCAGATATCGGCGAACAGCCAGGTACCGGTGAGTTGTGACATGAGCATTAACGCTTACCCTGCTAAGCCCCTGTCTGTAATTTGTCCAATGTTGTGAACGCCCTGTTGATCTTAACATTTGAAATACATTAGTACACATTATAATACTAAACGTTACAGTTAGGCATGCCATGTAATCCTATTATTTGTAATATAACACTGTCAATAAGAAGGATATCCCAATAGTACAGCTGCCTACAGATACCTGTTTAGTTCAAAAAGGTGCGGATTGAGATGAACTTCACTTGCACAAGTCCAGCATTCATTTTCAGGGGGAAGTCTCTGTATTCTACCTTTAAGCATAAAAAAACCCAACAAAATGTGTTTGTTTCTTCACACTCCAATAAAGTAATACAGTACCATAGAACAATGGTAGTCCATGTAAACTGTCAACACAGCTCCTGATAAAACGCTGGCTGAAAAAAATCCAGAACTGTGACCAGTAAGATCCTAACCAGGGTTGTGCCACATCTGTCTTCATGTCTTCTCTAAGAACCAGTTGTCTGGACCTTAGAGGGGATAAACACATCATTTTAACACAATAGATTTGTTAATATGCCCAAATCTGAATGACATATTTCCTGATTTCTGGTTGATCAGCACCCCAGGAGTAAAGAAGTGTTGCTAAATGTTCACTGAAGGATGGACTTAATGGTTTCCTGGCTTTTCAGCAGCACTGCCGTACTTTCAGACATGACTGGCAGCGCCGTTGGGTTGTGATGACCTTCCTCTGGGTAAACCTCAAACAAGTCGCCACTGAATGCTGCAAAATTGTGCTAAATCAATACCTAAGTGTCAGCTTTGACTTCCTGTAAAGCCTATGAAAGTCTGCGAGCATCTCTGAGCTGTGCCACATTCTCCCTGGGATCATGTGATCAAGCCACACTTCAGCGGAACAGCTGGAGGATTGCAATTCATACATTATTGATTTGCTGTTGTTGTGGTTATTGTTGTTTCATATCGGATTTTCAAAGCCATTTTTCACTTTGAGGGAAACAAACAGTGAAAGAGACTGAATGTTCTGTAGATGTGATTGTATCAGGTACAGAAGAGATGGACAGAACGCAGCTGCAGTGGAAAAGTTCAGTCAAAAGTTCCCTGTAACCTCAGTAAAAGACCACGTCCACACAGTAAGGGCCTGTTTCCATCTGATATGAGCGTGTAGGGGTGATCAGAGCACATGGGATCACACCTGGCAGTACAGTACGCCTCCACATGTTCCTCACTTCCCACTCTGCATGTAAATATCCAGCTATGCAGTCATCTCCAGTCACTCCCATGGGTTCATCCAAATAACGGCAAAATCCTGATTTTTACCCTGACATGAACTATTTCATAAAGTCTTACATAAGAAATGCATAATCAGGGTGTAATTTGCCCATTCAGGGGAAGCTCAATGGACCCAGGATCAGCTACAGCCAGAAAATGGACAGATGGATGAAAGGTTTGAAGAAACATTGTAAGGGGCTACGTTGTTCATATGAGCGAGACACAACCAGGAAAATAAATAAATAAAAAAATACAAATGATGGAAACTCCTTGATCATGTTCAGAGAGATGCAGAAAGATCTGCATGACATTGTTTTAGCGCATTGATGTGGCTACTTGATTTTTATAACCAATGGATATAAACAAGTTGGCGATTACCTCCAGAAAATGTCAACTATTAATGGAAATCCATAAAAAGATAATTCCACCTTAATCTTACTTCCTTGACAACTCAGGAGCTCACGTTTTACGGTAGCATTACTCAATTTTCAAACCTTAAAGGTGCCTTTTCATAAAAAATAGACTTTTATGAGCTTTTAACCATATTAGTTTGTTATTTATTCATAAAACAATGTTTTTAAACCGTCATTTTTCTTCATTCATGCAGATTTGAGTAATTCATATGAATCTATAGGAATTTTCAGTACAAGTTCTAGCTCCGTTCAAACCACTACCTTAGAAATATCTATATAGACATAATTTCATTAATCATGACGCGCCAAATACACATGTGCAGCATTGTAGCAAGACGGCCACTTTGTTCAAAAGAATTTCCAAGAATCCTAACCAATCCACTCTCTCTCTGAGGAGGAAGCCAACAGCCTGCCAGAAGACTTTTTCTGGCTATGTCCAATTATGAGAGCTACATCCTTCCAAGGCCAGATTTAAAGACTGCTTACGTCGCAGCAATGCGACCAAGGCAGTCCAGACTTTAAAGTTCCTTCAAATGCAGCCTACAAATTAGGGACAGGCGATACTGAAAGTTTTCCTGTCAGTACGATACCAGTAGTTTATGGTACTTTTTCAGCGATACCGATATTGATACCAACAATTGTTTTTGCCTTAGAAGAAAATCATGATTGTACAGTTTGCATTAATATCTTCTAAGTAAAACTTGAGAACAGAATTACTGGAAATACATGCTTTTAAAACAATAATAAATTATATTAATGAGTAAATTAAACAAAAATAAGATAAAAAACATCTTTCAATTATCAAATAACTTAAGTACAGGTTAATGTTATTTGAATTTATTCAGTGAAAAATATTCAAATGTTAAATGTAATGGTCATATTCTAAATTTCCCAAAACATAATGTGCAACAACCCACATTAAAGCACTGAAAAATAACAAAACATCATCATTATCACTATCAGGAGCAGAATCATATAACACAGAAGCTAGAATCTGGCTTCTTTCACATCATTTCAGTCCCTAAAAACTCTAAGAAGTGGGAAAAAAATGCATGTTTTGCAAAAATGCATTGTACCGCGATACTCAAAAAAGTACCATTTCCGATATTTTGTCTGGCTGGTATCAAAGTATTGACTCCAGGGTATCAGTATGGTCATCTCTACTACAAATGTGGCCTTATTTCCCCCAGATTTTGAGGACAGTCCGATGTATCATTTGTGGCTAATCCTATCCCAAGATGCATTGCGGGCTGAACGGGACATTCTACAGCAGAGGTGTCTGAGAGACGTTTTCATTTTCGTTATTATGTGATTTTATTATCGTGTCCAACTTAATATCATGATCTGTCATTTACTATTGTCCATAAAATTAGCTTAAGTTAGCATGAGACTCTTGAAATCTTGTAGACTTTACAAAATAAATTTACCTGGATTTGATTTTCTCTCAGTCGGAGTAATAAAAAATGCCAATAAAAAAGTTGCTGTAACTCCTAAAATAAGCAGAACAGTGGTAAGGCTGATATTTTAAAACTCTGCTTTGCTTCTGTTTAGTGCTGTCACAGTTGCTAGGCAACGAGAGATATGCCGGGTGCAGGGTTTATGGCCTGCCACTAGGTGGGGTATTGGAAGAGGGACAGTTACAAAAGGGAGAGTAAGAAAGCGGTCTCTATCTTTTGGTATTGGTTTGTGAGAAGGCCACTTATGTGGCTAACCAGCTTGCTACCTGAAAATCCAACAATTTATTACTGTTATTTATGTGATTGTATAGGTTCTTACATTTGCTCATAGTACCGAAGGCTTACGCTGTGTTGTGTTGCGGGTTTCAGGGCTCTGTCATCATTGTCAATAAATGAAAAACCCGACATCGAGGACTGGATTTCCTCACCGAGGAAGTTAGACCGTCTGGTCTAGGTCATAGGTCCAAAGGACCTTGCCCCTGGACATACATGTAGTCTTATTCCATTGATCTGAGTGCGATCATCCATCAGCATTTACAAATTTTTATCCATTTGAGTTACATTGCTGGTGTTACTCCAAAATCTGTGACCCTTCAGACTCTGTGACTGTTATGGGGCGATGTCATGAAATGACTGTACAGACATGTCCAGAGCTTCGGTGGTTCAGTGCAGTCAGCTGTTTTACTTCTGTGTTAGAAATTAGACACATAAAATAACAAATTATTAACACCAGATTAGTTTCTATAGTGGTGAGGGGAACATATTTAGATTATTTATGCCTGCAGTTGGCTTTTGGAACATTTAAAAACCATGAAACGGCTCCTGTAAGGTGGAGTGTCAGTGAATCAAACGTTGATACCAATTGTTTATTCATTATTAAAAACTGTGGTCATATATCATTCCTGATGGTTAGCACTCCCGTGTCAGATTTTATTTATGGTACAATCGTGAATATTACACTCCCTGTGATGCTGCTCATTGCCTGGAACAGCAGTAGCAGTCCCTCAGACACAGTTTGCAATGTTTGGCCTATGAAAACAAGCAGGAAGACACCAAAGGCTGGAGATTTTTCTCTTCTATAAGGACAAAGTCTGGAGTCTGAATGGACTTTGAATTTCTTTATCTTAAGGATTCCAGATAGAAACTTTATTTATGTTTATGGTGTTATTCTAATGTTTCTACCACATTACTTTGTTAAATATGGTAGACTTGCTTTTTTATGCACATTTCTACTTAAAGGGACTTGAGGCAAGATTAAGAAACGAAACTTGCGACTGGTGCTTCAGGGGGGGGAATTTTTTTATTTCTTTTCTGGTATCATTTGTAGCTTATTGTTCTCGTTTTTTTCCAGAAATTTTATATCTTTAATTGATTTGTATTTTTTCCCACTTTTTTCTTAACTATCTTTAGGTTGTTTTTTAACTCCCGCACCCACGGAAATATACCAGAGATTGATTTGATTTCCCGTTCCAGCCCCACCGTTAGTTAAAAATATTTTTGACATTCTTTTTTATTATCGTTTACTCCCGTAAATATTTTTTTATATTTTATTATTTTTTATTTTTTTTTTTCTGATCTTCTTTTTTATTTTTTTTTTTATCTCTCCCTTTATGCCATTTTTTTTAAATTGTAATTCTGTACAAGTTTTGCTCAATTTTTAAAAATAAATAAAAATAATAATAATAAAAAATTTTTTATTTTTTATTTATTAAATTACTAATTTTTATTTTCCTTTATTTCCTAAAATACCTCTTCTTCTATATTTTCTTTTTATTTTCTTTTTTTTTTTTATTTTTTTTTATCCTTTTTTATTTCTTTTTTCTTATTTTTTTATTTTTTATCCCTATTCTTTTAATATATACTTTCTTTCTTTCATAAAATATTCTTTTTTTTTTTTTATATTTTTCTCTTTCATTTCTTTTTTTTTACCCACCCTCCCTTCCCTCCCCCCCGAATTACAAACAGCACCTTATTCTCTTCCCCCGGACTTTCTTTCAGGATCCCCCCCACCATCCCTCATCACCCCTCCCCACTGCACCAGATTTAACCCTTGATTTAACCCCATATCCTCTCGAACCATTTTATAAACGTTCATATGAAAAGATAGAGAAGTTGAGGGGAAAAAGGAAAAAAGGAAAGGAAGAATTTAATTAAGCTTTTCACTGCCTTTATTATTCGGGAGTTCACAATATGTTCTATGTTCTCATAGCTTGAATATCCAAAATTCCCTTTTTGTTTCTTTATCTTTACATACTTTTTTTTTACCTCTTTTTTTTTTTAATTGCTATTTATCCCATTCTCCCCCCCCTTTTTTCTCTAATTTTCTTGAAAAATTTTCCTTTTTTTTTTCCCATCCTAAATAAAAAATCCTTTTTGTTTGTTTTTTTCTTTTTTTTAGCCCCTCTTATCCCAAAGACCCCCCTTAGTAAAGGTTACTAATTATCTTCTCATCTAATAAAGACTCCTGTCCATACTTGTCCTGTTAGATCTCAGTGCTGCATTTGACACCATTGATCACAACATTCTGCTACAGAGACTTGAACATGTTATTGGAATTAGAGGATCTGCATAAGACTGGTTCAAGTCATACTTATCTGATAGATTTCAGTTTGTTAATGTCAACAACGAGTCTTCATCACACACCAGAGTAACTCATGGAGTTCTCCAGGGTTCTGTGCTCGGATCAATTCTCTTCACATTATACTATTATTATATTATATTATGGGTAATATCATTAGACAACATGACATAAACTTTCATTGTTATGCAGACGACACTCAGATATACTTACCTATGAAGCCTGATGAAACCAATTAGTTTGTTAGATTACAAAGATGTCTTAGTGACATAAAGACCTGGATGACCCTGAACTTTCTGCTTCTAAATTCAGACAAGGCCGAGGT
The DNA here is from genome assembly GCA_023101725.1 of Atherinomorus stipes. Lineage (NCBI taxonomy): Eukaryota > Metazoa > Chordata > Actinopteri > Atheriniformes > Atherinidae > Atherinomorus > Atherinomorus stipes. The sequence continues at coordinate 207,768 of JALJCO010009575.1, read as the reverse complement.
TATAGTCTTTGGACCCGAAAAACTCAGGACTAAATTATCTAGCTTTATAGTTGATCCGTATGGCATTAACTTGGCTTCCAGCACTACAGTGAAGAATCTTGGAGTCATTTTTGACCAGGATTTGTCTTTCAACTCCCATATAAAACAGGTTTCTGGAACCGCCTTCTTTCACCTACGTAATATTGCTAAAATTAGGAACGTCCTCTCAGGACGATGCAGAAAAACTAGTCCATGCTTTTGTTACTTCCAGATTGGATTACTGTAATTCCTTATTATTGGGCTGCCCCAAATATGCCTTGAAAAGTCTCCAGCTGATCCAGAATGCTGCAGCTAGGGTTCTGACTAGAACCAGCAGGAGAGATCATATTTCTCCAGTTCTAGCTTCTCTTCATTGGCTCCCTGTTAAATCCAGGATAGAATTTAAAATTCTTCTTCTTACATATAAAGCTCTCCATGACCAAGCTCCATTATATATTAGAGATCTCATAGTTCCATATATTCCAAGCAGGGCACTTTGGTCTCAGACTGCAGGCCTGTTGGTAGTTCCAAGGGTCTCTAAGAGTAGAATGGGAGGCAGAGCGTTTGGCTATCAAGCCCCCCTATTATGGAATCAGTTACCACTTCAGGTTCGGGAGGCAGACACCCTCTCTACCTTCAAGATCAGGCTTAAAACCTTCCTTTTTGATAAGTCTTATAGTTAGGGATGGTTAGCCATCCCTTAGTTAAGCTGCTATAGGTTTAGACTGCTGCGGGACGTTCATGATGAACTGGGCTCTTCCTCTCCCATGATGCACTGGGCTCTTTCTCTCCCACCATCTCTGTCTCTCCATGTAGAAACCTGTGACAGTATTGCATCATTAACTGTGTTCTCCTCTCTCAGCAGATCTGGCTGGATAACGTTGCAGTGTTTGTTGGTCTCCCTTTCTGTCTTCTCCCCCCCAGCCGGTCGAGGCAGATGGCCGCCCTACCTGAGCCGGGTTCTGCCGGAGGTTTTTCCTCCCTGTTAAAAGGGTGTTTTCCTTCCCACTGTCGCCACCCCTCCGTGCTTGCTCAGGATGGGGGATTGGACCGGGTCAAGTCAAGATTCGATCCAATCTGTTGGTTTCCTTAGCTAGGCTATTATGAATCTGACCTGAACTTTTCTGTCTGTTTAAGCGCCCTGAGGTGACACTGTCATGAATGGATGCTATACAAATAAAGTTGAATTGAATTGAATTTATTTTTTTTATTTAATAAAACTTAGTGAAATGGTTTCAGTGTGTGTATAAGTGAGTTTTGAACCTTTCAACAACACCATGAAAATAATGACAATCATGATCATTTTGGTCACAATAACTGTGACATGAAATTTTCATACCGTTACATGCCTAGTTAGGATAAGTAACACCTTAAGTAACACCTGAGGCCACTGGATCCACTCACAAATGAAAACAGTTTTATATCTTGAAGAAGTTTGGTCGTTGATGACCACGGTACATTCACAGCATGACATACCCATCTTAACCACTAGATGGCAGTAATTCTACACACTGGACCTTTAAAATATGTGTTTCTGACAGGTTGACTTTTACTGTCTGGAGAGCTGTCAGAGAGGAGACGGGATGAAGAGTGAGAAAATCTGTCAAAGTAAGCTAGTTCCTCTTTAAGAAGGCCAAAAAGAAGTTAAATAAATGAAAGCGGCTGTTTTTTGCATCTCTACATGTTCGTGTAGCAGCCTTTCAACACCAAGCTTGTGGTGAGCGTCTGTGAACTCTTTTCTTTTTGATGTGTTTCACACCGTCAGCTCTATCGGACCCCGTTGACTTTTTCTGTTTGGTGTTTTTATTTTGTTTTGACGTGTTCATCGTGTCATTGATCAGCAGACGGGACCACTCTGACTGACTGGCTGTTTAATGTAGCGAATGGGAGAGCAGCAGTGATGACAGGAAGCAAACAGCTACTCAACATGACACATACAGTTTCTGCTCATTTGTCATCTTCAAAAGCCACATTTTCCCACAAACAGGAAGAGTAAAGACTCTGAGGACAATATACAGACAGGATTTTACTTAGAAACATCAAATGAACACTGCTTTGTTGACACCGACTTTCTTTATCCCTCGCTGAATAAACAACTTCCTCTCTGTTCCAGTTGTGTCATCAGAAAGAAAGAAAAGGTTTATATCTGATGGTTCTCACATGATCTGAAACAAATCTGCAAACTCTTCCTAGAGATCCCTACTTCATGCATCAGATGTCTGTAGCAGACCTGGGATCTGATCCCACTCTTGGGGACTGGAGAGACATTCACCAGTTTGATGTTCCCAGTAAATGCACCTTATTTTGTTTAAATCTCTCCAGTCTAAGTCACTCTACTCTCTTATATCAGGGGATCTCAACTTTTTTAACCTTGAGGCCCAACTTGTCCAGTGTAAAGTGGCCGGGGGCCCATTCAGACGTGGACACTGTTTTCAGAAATAAAGCAAATCCACTCCCAGTTTAACTGGATTTATTTCTCGTGTGTGTGAGCCTGGACCAAGCGCCAACCTTTGGTGGCCAAAAGTTAGGCCGATGAGGAAATTCTGGAAAGCACTAAAAAATTGCATTCTTTCCTCATCCACTAGGGGCTGGCTGCAAAACAGAGCAAATCTCCATAGACTTCCATGTCAAAAAGACCAACTTCACAGCAGAAATAAACATGTTTACAGCCTGGTTCAAAAAATCATTTTAGGTTTAATAGGTAAAGTTTACCTTCATGTCAACTGTGAGGGGGGTGAATATTTTCTCATAACTCATCCATTTAGAGGGTATTTAATCTTGAAATTACTCATAATTAGGGGTGTGTCCTTTTGATTGACATGCAACAGACCGGAGCTCCTTGTTAGCTCTTTGTTTGCTCTCGGCAAGGTCTCAGTCTGTAGCAGAGTAGCAAAATGGTGTTTTTAAGCAGTTAACAGCAAGTCCAAACATTCCATACCTTCAGCTTGCCACTTCGGGAGCTAATCTTTGTTAGCTCCTGTTATTTTTGAGTTAGCTCAGTTAGCATTTAGCCCAGAGTACGTTGGCTGTCGATCATTTGCCCCAAGGCTGCTCTTTGCTCATTTTTGTATTTTTCGGGAGTGACGGCACAAGTGATACAAGGTGGTGATGGTTGGAAACGCTCAACTGGCTTCATTTTCTGCTCCTTAGATGTGACTGGATACTACATCCATTATTTTTTTACAGTCTTTGGCCTGGACTGACAAAAAGATGCTAATTCAGTCAACAGTTCATGAAAGAAAATCCAGCTGAAGAACTTAAAAGCTCTAGTCGGCTTATTAGAACAAAAATACCAATTATGAGGGATGCTTTATAATATTGGCTTTTTTACCGATATCCAACAACCGAAATTGTCTAACTCTTAATTTCCGATATCAACTGATACACTCAAGCACAACAGGAAACAGAGATACTATCACTCTGCATGCACATGCTAGGGAACTGTTTCCACCAGTTATGCCTTCAATATGGAGGTTGTACAGGATTCCAGCATGTAACTGGGACATATAACTGGGAAGTACTTGGATGGTTTTCACTAATGCATCTCTTGGATTCTCTTGCATCCCTTTCAAACATCTTCGCTCCTGGAAACGAGGATGTATGAGAGAGATGCCAAGAAAAACACAGCTGTATTTCTTCTCTAAGTCCTTCCAGAAAGCTTCTTCTCTCCTTCCTCTGATCTCCTCAAGCTGCCTTGCAGGAAACATGGGAGTCTCCTCTCAAAAGAGGGAAACATCAGGAGGAAAAGAGAAGACTCCAGTAACTCTTCAGTGGGAGTTGTTTTTCACTTCCTAACTAACCTTGCCAGCGAGCATAGCACAGGTAAAGCGAGGCCCTGGCTCCAGCTATTTTTAGAGAAGAACAAAGGAACATTTTCGGTTCTTGTTTTTGTTCTCTGCTGCATTTTAATTGCTGAGCGCAGGGAAAACATGCTAAATCAGTCCTGCAACACAACTCAGCACACACATGCAGAGTTGCACACTTCAGGCCTTTTATCTGGACAGTAACTGTATTTTGTCATTCATCCATCAGTGTGTCTGAAAGCTTCCTCCACCTACTTCCTGTCACCGTTGGCTTGACAAGGTCAGCCAGTCTGCCAGACGTGAGAGGAATCACAGCTCATTCTCGCAGCTGAGAAGGAGGTGCTCACGGAAAAAAGGGAATGTTTGGATATTTAACTTTCAAATGATGTCTGAAGGTTCGGAGCCGAGCGTGAACCACTTATTTTCTCCAGCGGGCGCAGAGTGATGATGCTCAGGCTTAATGAGTGAGAGTATCTGTCTGAGTGAGACGGCTGTTTCTCAGCAGGGATGGAAATAAAGCTGCCGCGATGCATTTCATTTGTCCACGTTAACCAGATGCAGCATCCAGTCAGATGCTAAATGGAACAGTGATGCAGGGATTCATTCCAGTCCAGTCAAGCCCAGTGGGCCGGTTCACCCAGTCACCTCCACAAGTTCACCCAGTCACCTCCAGTTTCATCGAGTCACCTCCAAAGGTTCACCCAATTCCCTTCACAGGTTCACCCAGTCATCTCCAGTCACTTCCACGGGTTCATCCAGTCATCTCCATTGGTTCACCCAGTCATGGGTTCATCCAGGCACCTCCACAGAGAGCCCAGGTCAGTTTGACCTGAGGCATGTTTAATTATGCAAAAGTATCAGAAAACAAAACATCCTCTCAAACAGTGTTTATATCTTTAACTCCATCACTCATGATTTTAAACATTATTGAGTGTGAGAATGTTCTTTACGTCTCACAGATCATGATATAATGAAGGTAAGTTGCTCGTTTTTCATAAAGAATACATGTTAAAAGTTTTAAAAATGTTTCTCAAGTAATACCTTATAATAAAATATAATACCTTTACATGACTTTGATTTTTGAAATATTTTTTAAAAAATATTTTTTAGCTTTTAGTTTTTTTAAGGAGCAATGTTGCTAAATTAAAAGGCACTTTAAAAAGTTACCAGTAGTAGTCATACCTGAGACCACTGGATCCACTCACAGATGAAAACATCTTTATGTCTGGGAGAATTTTGGCCACTGATAGCCACCGTACATTCACAAAAGTTTTTTGCACATGAAGTCATAGCTCGACCCACCTTTACCACTTGATGTCAGTAATTCTTACACACTGTAAGGACATTGTGTAACTTTTGGCCACTCGGGGCACCAAACCTGTAACTTCCCACAGGCCACACAACTGTCACCAACTTAAACAGTCTCTATTCGTGTTTTGAATCATGTTTGCAGACCACTTTGATCAGCTGATAACAAAGTCATCGAGTCATAAAGCAAAGCGCTCCAGGTCGCATGATCCAATGAGGGACAGATCTGCTCCTGCAAAGTTACACTGGGATTTTTGAAGAGGGCAGCCCCCTTGGAGCACCGACATTCATCAAGTGCTGTGTATTGACCCCAGAAATAATTATTACATTAGGATGATATTTGGGTCACAAGTTACACAGTATCCCTTTAATTTCTACAATTACATCTTCAAAGTGTGACGCAGAAACCCCCAAAACCTTTTAAAGTTCTGTTGTCAGGCAGCATAACAGATGATAAAATAAAACAAAAGGAACTGAGGATACTTTCTTTGTCCTTAATCCACTTTTTACTCGTACTTCACCATATTTTTTATGTATCCCCTCAATTTATTGAACATAATTCTACTTTAATTAAAGGTATTTTAGATGTGACTACATATTTTTACAGTGTGGTGTAATATGTTTGCTTAAACGAGCTATATCTGGAGCTTCATCCTGGTGGGAACTGACAGTTTAATCTATAAACATGTGTAACAGTGAAAACAAGCTCAAAGACTCGGCTGTTTCCTGCACAGAAGAGTCTTGAGGGGACGTTTGCATCTAACACAGTAATCTAAGAACATCATCACATTTATTTTTTTCATTTACAAGAGAAAAAACAAGACAAAAGCAGTTTTGTTGTAACCTAAATAGTTAAATGTGTGTTAATTGGAAAATGATGAGTGAACAGATGTGGTTCTCTGAGGGAGCTCAGCATGATGGGGTTATACTTGTCTGACTGTTGGAACATTTAAATCAACATTTTAGAGCTGAAATGAATAAAAACAGGCAAACATCCTGTTTGTTTGTCAGATATGAGCGTTCATCAGAACGAATGAAAACCTGCTTCAACCTGCTTCCAGAGTGTGGTGTGTTGGGGAGGGCGTGGGAATAACGGGTTCATGCAGACACTGCATGCAACATGAGCGATTGTCATAAACAACAGTTCTGTTCTGATCCACCTACAGGAACGATGACTCACTGCTCTTCTTTCCTCACATCTATGCAGTCATTATATATATTCATATATATATATATATATATATATATATATATATATATATATATATATATATATATATGTATATACACTATAGTGCTTCTTCAAACAAGGTCAGGGTTTTCTTTTGGGTTTGGATGCGAGCTTATGCAATCAAGCTGAGTCCATATTTGTTTTTCTTTCATGCAGGAACCTGGCAGGCCCCAGAGGTGGAGACAAGTCTGGCTAAGGGGACATTTTTCCTTTATTTCCCCTTCTTTTTCTTTTTTTGTTGTTGTTTTCCCCACATTCAGCTGGGGTCACCTCTGAGCTTTGAGAGAACAACAGTGCCAGGAACAATGGAGCCGACCTGTGATCTAACAACAGCTGACACACTCAAACCGCTCCGCCGCCGAAGCCGCTCCACCGGCCGCAACCCCCCCCTCCCCCACCCACCTTCCTCTGGAATGTGCCTCATTGTTTACACATGCAGCAATGCGGAAAAGAAATATCTGCACTCTCCCAGGTTTAATTTCATCTCATTCCATTTAGCTATTGTTGCTCATCAGCCTCAAACCCGAGCAGCGGCGTAATGGAACTCTGTCGCCCTCAGCCGTAACGGCTCTCTGCAGCTCTGTGGAGGTGGCGAAGGCTGCCTGATCAGCCACAGAGAGGCATTTATCTCTGTCAGACACACCGCACAGAGGACTCTCTGCAACACAGTTGTCAGCATAATTTGGCTGCCTCATAATCTCCCACTCTGCAGCCCTGGGGATTATTCAACTTTTACGTCTATTCAGTGGCAAGTAATATCTCCCTGTGTTTAGCTACAGGGTGCAGACGGCTATCTGAGCCCAGAGCAGGGCTGATTCTGTCTGAACTGTCCGAACGGGGGAGAAATCATAATCATCATCCATCTGGATAGTCAGAGAAATTACCAGTGATTGCTTTCCAAACATTTAAGTGTAAAATACAAAGATTTATCCTCAAAGAGCCGGATTTATCAAAGGTTTATGTGTACAAAAACATGAGCTATTTCACTGCACACGCAAAAAAATCTACAAACTGATCTACTAACAGCGTGCTAAAAGGGTTCGGTCTTTCAAACGTGCTAAATAACGCCTCTTATCCATTTTGCCCTTCTGCTCCAATGACTATGCAATATGGGGCGTTTACACACAATTGTGCGTGTGATGGGAGGAGAAAATGTAAATATATTAATTTAGCGATTTATCAACCATGAGATGCATTGCCCTGCTGGTTTTTTACGCGTATTTTAGTACGTCTGAAAGGCAGGTGCAGCTCCAATGGCTTCAGCTTCTGAGAGGGACAGTCCTGGACACGCACAAATCTGCTTAAAAATCATTTTTCATGAGCAGTGAGGGCAACGCATTTAGTTCTCATTGTTGAATGCAATAAAAATCCCCACAGCGAGAAGCTGAGCCAGAAGCTCAAAGTTTTAAGTTTGGAATTTTATAAAGTGTTGTTTGAATCCCACACAGCAGAGCTTCTTTTATGTATAGCTCACAATATTCTGCTGAATAACCATGAAATCCATAAAAAAAAGTTATTTCTTGACGAAATGTTTCATGATTAAATGCAAGAAATCACAGAATATTGTTATCAGCCCAAGTCAGTGTTAATGTGTGTACTCAATAATTATGTAGGAAATAAAATGAACCTTTTCCAGGACATAAATGAATCTTGTCTGTCAGTACACCAAAAGTCAAACCAATATCCCATTTCTGGAGTTTTCTGACTGTTCCAGTCATCATGTGATCTGCTTACATCTGTGCATGCAGCGACACTCCCTCCCACCAGTCATTACTTCTGATGCACATCCAGCTATCAGTTGTTAGGAAGGAGTGATGGAAGACCTGTCACACCAAGACAAGGGCAGATGTTTGCCATATGAAAGCCAACCATCATTCTCTCCTGAAGGAGGACAGCAGCAGGGTGCAGCCTGTTCTGCAGCATATTAACTCCCACATTAGGACAGCTGATGCGAAGACCGTAGACGTCACCTTCAACAAACAAGACCAGATCAGTTGAAAGCCTGATATTATTGCATACGTACGCAGTTTGAAGGAAATCTGATGGGACTGAAAAATGGAAAACATGGGTTTAATTATCACATTTCTGCAAAGCATGTACTGTAATTGTGTTGGACCCTATTATTAAAAAACTCTAATTACTGACATTCATCAGGCTTTTATGAACATGTGCAGGGCTCTAGATTAATACTTGCTACTTGTGGGTTTAAATTCACGGAAAAACTTGTCACCATTTTGGAAGGTGATGACTAGCCTGGGCGCTGCAGAGTGCTGCACCATGCGCACGAATCACGTCCGTTTTAGCCAATGGTTTGAGTTACATCGAGCACACCACTGCGCATGAGCAGTCCGTCGTTGCTCTGTCATGTTGCACCGCTGGGCTAAATATATGTGCCAGCTCTATTTTTGACGGAGCACGCGCCAACACTGCACTGTATAAATCTCAGTGGTTCATATCTGACCAGACAAGGAAGTCAGACATGGGATTCAGCGTAAAACATCTGGTAACTTCCTAACCACCATGCTTTCTAACTAGCTTATTTAGCTAGTGAATAATTACTTTGCTACCAAAACTCTTTTCTCAGTGTTGTATTTGTTGTTTCATAGAAGTAAACAGCTGTTCAATTGATATAGGTGTCACTAAAGTAAAAAAAAAAAATTGGCAAAAAAGACAAAAAAAGACACTTTTCCACTTGAAGTGCATTGCAGCATTTAAAGCTTGTTTTCTTATCTTTTTGGTCAAAAGCAGCATTTTCACCGCAACAAACCCATGTTCTACTGCAGATTACTAAAGAATGGCAAAAGCTAGAAACAATCTGTTTTTTTTATATAAAAGAAGAGAGTCTAAGCTTTCCTTTGGTACATTCAGTGTTTGTATTGGCATAGTACACAATATTTTGTGACTCTTCAAAAATCAGTGAAAGTGCTTAAAAATCCTGGCAATATGGAGCACTCTGCTTGGAAAAGGTCTGGCAGTCAATGAGTTAATTGCCGAACTATTTGAACATGACATCATCTCGGTGGACACAAGGTTTCAGAAAAATAAGAAACAATGACACACAAATGTGGACAAACTTTACCAGTTTGGTTGAGAATCACAGGCGATCTTGCAATTCCTCCCATGATTCCGCGGATCTAGCAACACAGATTGAGCTCGCAGGCGCTTATTACACGGTTATGCTCGCGCCATGGAGGTTGGAGCAAAGCCAACCTCCACAGCGGTCCTGCATACTGGCCCGGTGTAAAGCCGGGGTTTGTGATGCACAGGCTGCTCTCACAAATGGTTTCTATAATTTTGTAAAGCTGATGATGTATTTAAAATAATGCACAGATTTTGTTCACAAGTTGAGGACATCTCAACTAGTTGACAAAATCTAACCACATAGTGAGTTGAGCCATGCCGATTGCAACCACATTTTTTTCAATTTGCTGTCATCTAGAGCTAAAAAAAAAAGAGATGCTTTTCTTCTGAATTCTGGAACATAACCTCTGTTTGCTGATGGCTGTCAGAGAAAGTCTTCCAGCAAGCTGTTCTTCCTCAGAGAGAGTGGATCCTGTAGGTTAGGATTCTTGGAGTTTCTCTTGAACAAAGTGAGTGTCTTGTCTTGGCCAAATACCGTGGCACGTGTATTTGGCTGTTCATGATTGGTGAAATGATTTCTACGTAGGTATTTCCAAGGCAGCCATTGAAAGGGAGCTAGAGCTTGGACTGGAAATCCCTATAGATTCATAAATTACTCAAATGAAGAAAAATAATGACTCAAATGAAGTTTTTATGAGGAAATAACACACAAACATTTTTTACGATAGACCTCCTTCAAAGTCTATCCTCTGATGCACAGGAAACTAGTGTTCAGCCAGCAGGTGGTGGGACAAACTAATTCATCAATTTTCATACATCATTCATTCAAAGCTTGTTCTGCATAATGTTTCCAGCACTTCCCTCCCACTCAAGTTCCCTGTCTTTTTTATTTTGCCCTCACCCACGAATGGTTAGGGTCAGGCATTAGAAGTTCACGGCTAAGGCTACAATGATGTTGACATTTATAACAATCGACTGTATATAGCTACAGCTTGAAAATTGTAATATTACTGCATTGTTATTCCCATCATGTCTTGTGGATACGACCCAACAGAAAACAACAGCTTCAGGGTACAAATAATCTCTATCAAACTACAAGTGGAAAGATATCCTTACATCTACTTCATGTAAAACTTTTTCTGGTAGATTTGGGTTTGGTCAGAAGTTGGGTCCATATTTCCTTTTTAAAATACTGCACATATACAGTCATCCCCAAAATTGTTCACACTTTCTCATTAAATAAGGAAAAAAATCATGTGAAACAAATATAAAAAGATTTTTTAAAAACTCATTTAAAACAAATAACCAAAAATAAATCAAATAAACAAGCATAACGGACTCCTGACCGAAAATTTTGTTGAGCAACACTTTGAGGCAATCACTGCAATCAAGTCTTTTTTTCTGTAATGTCCAGTCAAACTACATCCTGTTGACACGTACTTTGGTCCACTGTTCATGAGCAAGGTGCTCAAATTGGTCTTGGATAGTTTTATTTATTTGTTTTCTAATAACTCTTCTTTTTTTTTAACAACAATTCTAAAGTATTGGAAGTATTGGAAGTATTTATTCGGTTAACAGAAAAATATGTAAAAAAGATAAGATCACAGATAAAAAAGTGAAAGAATACCGAAAGGGTGTAGGCAGAAGCTAAAGCTTATATAGTGCCTACCCATCACTAACATGGTAGAACAATATACAAAATAGAATAAACTGGAATCATTTTTAATTCAGAGAAAAAAAATAATATTTTTTTTTCGTCAATAACATACCACCAATCGTAATAAAACACTTATAAACAAAATTAAACAAAAGTCATAATTTCATTGATCATAATATTTCATTATTTTTTTATTTTTATATATTCTTTTAAACCTTTTCAAAGTAGAGCTTGTTTTAGTAAGTAATATTTTATTTCAATAAATTGAAATTTTGTAAATGTTTATCAATACTTCTTTAGTGTCTCATTATTTAAATGATTCTTGTGAATTTAGTCTTTTCTGTAATTGGTGGGTATGAATAATTTTGAGAACAGCTGTGTGTGTGTATATATATATATATATATATATATATATATATATATATATACACTACAATCCCATTGGTCTATCGATCTATCTACCTCTTCCTGAGTATTGTAACCAAAGCAGTGCTGCATCTTGTACAGTCTGTAAATTGTCGTTACCATGTATGGTGAGCCTCATTTAACAGAAGCAAATCTCTCCTTGCGACACAGTACAGCTCTATGATGCTGTGAGGACTTGAACCAGTGTGATGATTGCTGCATGAGGGTGAAAAGCTACAAATCCTTAAAGGATCAGTTTATTTTTTTTCAACATGGACCATATTTCTCGGACTACATGTATTTACTCACCGATAAAGTTTCTGCATCACTTTGGAGTCCTCCAGAAGATATGCTGAGTCGCCCTTCGGTGTTCCTCCAGTAAAATGGGAGATACGTGACAGCCACTATATAAGACATTATCCGGTCCTTGATTTTCACCAATACTTTAAGCAGAATGAACAAACGAACGAGTTCTATTGTCCCGTGAGTTCAGATTTAGCTTTCCGTTAGTTATCAGGGTGTAGTACTTTTTGGGGCTGCGCGTTCACAATGTGTGCTTCCGTAGGGTAGCTGAGAAGAGCAGCTCGCTACCCAGACAACAACAACATAATTTGTAAAACTCTGAACTCATAGGACAATCGTACTCATTCATTCGTTCATTCTACTTAACCTTTAAACCCTATGCCCTTTTTTCTCAAAATTGCATACTTCAATTAAAATGAGTGTATCTTTGCAACCATAATGCCTATTTGAATAAATTTGGTGTCAAATTAAAGAAAACACTTGCGAGATTTATGGAGATGTGTAAATATAAGTATATTTGTTGCTGGTGAAGAGTAAATGAAGATTGTACAGCAAAATTTCAAACCTTGCCTTAAAAAAAAAAAACACTTTCAACATCAGCAACTCTCTGAAATGATTCTTTAGAAGCTATTCATCTCTCTCCAATCCAAAATAAAATATGTTGACATTGCTTCTGCAAAGACCTCTCCTTCTAAAGTAAAGCAGAACAGAATTACAGAGTTTGTTTTAAAAAAAAAGTTCAGGCGAGGTTTCCAAAATGGCCACTTTGGCACAATTTGGCACAGTTGGCAATGTTATTTTTCAACATGCCACAGTATTATACTGTAATTCTGTCATTATAAATATCTTTTTAAATAACAACAAAAACGGCTTCAAACTGCAGCTTTTATGACTTCTGTTTCAGCACACGCCCTCACAGCGTCCTTACCTGGCTGTTTGTGGATACGCAGGCCCGATTTTGGTGAATGACACATCCCCTGACCCTTCCCCTAAACCTAACCAGACCCACCCACAATGCAACACACTCACTATAGGACACGCCCACTATATGACACGCCCACTGGGTTGCAAGCCGCAGATAGATACACTTGGCAGAAGCTGGTTTGCAGTATTGGCTGATACCGCATTGGTGTAGAGGACTGTGGAACACATGATTGGATTCTGCAGAGTCTTTGTGTTGGTCTGATGCAGGGTTGTTGCTGTGGAGACAGAAATGTTGTACGTAGGTTGCTATTATGCCATGTATTTACGTTTTACATTTTTTATTTCGTTTGGATATAACTTTAGTTGTGTTTTGAACAATTAAAAAAGGTTTGTGCTGGCTTGTAGCCTAGCTTCTGCAGTTTAATTTGATGTGCCACATTGCAACAATCTCCATCATTAATGCGTTGTTTATCACTGTTGTTGTTGGGTAACAATCATGAGGGACCTTACAAGGTCCATCTCAGGTTTAAGCATTGATGAAATGAAGGAGTTTTACTGCAGATGATGTCTAATATAGCGGCTGCCTCGTCTCCGCCCTGATACTGGACGACTCAGCGTAATATCTTCCGAATGACTCAAAGTGATGCAGAAACTTTACCGGTGAGTAAATGCACGTGTGTACACATAGAAATAAGGTCCAGGATGAAAAAAAAGAAACTTATCCTTTAACTCCAGTCACACAGATAAACACAGTCAACTCTCCGTAAAGTTGTAGTGAAATGTTCGTAGCTCTGACTAAGGTGAGCTGATGACCAGGTAAGCCTAAAGTTTCGTAGGAATGGAGCGTAACAGCTAATAATGCCAACATTTTATGCCAATCTTAAAAACCGACCACCTTTGCACAAGTTATGGGATCTCCTACATCTTTTTGCCATTCTTGATAAAAACTGTGCTTTCATAAAGATCAGCAGCAGTGGTGCACCAGCTGTTTATGGATCCATGGGAAAGCATGTGCAGGTGCTGATGGGCATGTTGCTGCACCCCAAAGGCCCTTTAGACATTACCAGTGTTTCAGGGAAAGAGCAAACATCAAACTGCCAGTCTGCTGTGGCCTCATAGGCATGCTTGTAGTTATCCACAGACATTTGTTGTGACCTTTTTAACACCCAGCCGGGTTACAGCTTACACTTGTGATTTGTGGAAGCAGCAAGTTGTAAAAAGCATCGTGTTTCTCTCATACTGCCTCAGCTGGAAGCTTGCTAACACAGTTCAGCCAAGCTACCGCAGGACCAGGAACCGTGTTTGTCTTCTTCCTCTCTATGTTCATCATGCACCATCACACTGCAGGAGAAGTAGCTGAAGAGGTCAGAGATTGAGGCTGTGCCCAAATTTGGGGGCTACGTCCTTCCAAGGCTGGATTTGAAGATTGCTTACATCACAGTGATGCCATCAAGGCTGTCCAGATTTGAAGACTCATTGAGAAGCAGCCTACCAATGTGGTCTTATTTTCACCAGCTTTTAAGGATGGTCCAATGTATCCTTCATGGGTAATCCTATCCTCTCCTATCCTATCCTATCCTATCCTATCCTATCCTATCCTATCCTATCCTATCCTATCCAAGCCTATCCATCCTATCCAAGATGCATTATAGGCCAGATGGGACATTCAACAGCAGTGTCTAAATTGAAAAAACATTTAATTTTTATTTATTAGCCTATATGATGTTATATATGTACTGTATGAGTTAATATTATGGTATTTCATTTGCAATTGTCCATGAAATTAGCTAAAGTTAGCATGAGACACTTGAAATCTTGTAAACTTTACAAAATAAGTTTTTCTCTCAGTCGGAGTAATAAAAAATACTGCAGACGTCGGTAAAGCTGCTGTAACATCTCTAAATTTACCAGAGCAATATGGCTGATTTTTTCAAGCTCCATTTTGCTCCAGTTAAGTGCTGTCACAGTGGCTAAGCAACAACAGATACTGTATGCCGAGGAGGCTAGACCGTCCCAATTTAACAGTCTGTTTCTTCCACTTTACGCAGTCTAAGGAGGACCTTACCTATGTAGACCAGGTAGGACGCATCCTTCGAAGGACCTACAGTAGCAACTTCAAATTTGGACAGCCTACGTCAATGAACCCTCTGACAGTTCTGACAGTTCACTTTGTTAGCTTGTAGATTAGTTTGGCCACAAACTGGATGATTATTGTTTTTCTTCATCAGTTATGTTCATCAGGCCAACCTTTCTACGTTGTATTTTATTTTTCTCCATCTCTAATACAGACCAAATAAACATTTCTAAACAATAGTAATTTTAAACCGAGCTGTGCCAGAGCCAATTCTTTTAACCTAGTTTTAACCAACTGGCACAATCAGACCCAGAAATGCTGGTTCTGAACTGAAACCATGAACACTGATTCTTCTTTTTATACAAATAAAGTTGCCTTGCCTTTGCAAACTGTGACATCATCAGTCACTGGCGGGGTGCACCTGACTGACATATGGCTGTATGACTGGTCATTATGACAGTAAAAAAGACCTAGCCAAAGGTGGAGCTGGACGTGGTGGTACATGTCCATCTGTCAGCTGCCACCACAGAAGAAGAAGCCGACTGAGGACAGCTATTAAAAAAGAGTGAGCTTTTTTACAATGTTGAATTTCCCTTCTGGTACAAATAAAGTATTTTTCATTCATTTCATCTGAATATGGCCTATAGGCTATAGCCCCTTTTCCACTCACACCTACTCAGCCCAACTCGACTCGCTTCTCCCCAGGTTGTGGGGTTTTCCACTAGGAGTTTTAAGGTTTCCCGGGCCGAGTAGATTTTTTTGCGGTACCTACTCTGCTGAGGTTCCAAGTAGGGCTGAGTGAGGCTGAAAATGTCACATCTAAAGACTGGAGGTCACTGATTAGCGAGGTGGTGGCGATTAACGAGCAATATGACAGACATCATAAATGAGAAAGATCTCCCCCCAGCCCATTTGCCAGTAACAATCCATCAATTAGCCACATTGTTGTTCAAGCTGCAGTGTTCAAAGCGTGTAAAAAAAAGTAGCGGCTTGTAGCCCAGAATATATGGTATGTATCGCAGCAAACTGAAAACAAACAAATAATTCTGCTACTTGCTACAAATTCATTTATCCCAGAGGTTTCGCTCCACAGCAGCAGCTGCCTTACAAAAACCTGCATCAGGCTCCATCCCAGCAGCAGCGCTCCCACTGCAGGCGGCAGAAGCTGTCTGAAACGTGGCACAAAGCAGACAAAGAGGCTGAAGGCGTATCAGGAGGAGTAACGTACGATTAACTTAAGGTTGATCTGTGTTGGAACTCCTGCAGCACATTTGGTCATACACAGCTGATTTGTTGTTACTAGTTGTTTTGAAGTTGCATTATTTCCCTTACTAATGTTGAACCACATGTCATTGGGCCACTGGTGGCCAAAGCAAGGCAAAAGTAGCTTTCATGTTGATGTTCTCATAACACATGGTGGGCAGGGCCGGCTTCGGCCACATTGTATTGGAGCCTGGAGATGATTTGGTGTGCTAACACCAAATTGTGTTTCCTTTCAAGCTTTTGGGGCTCTCACAAAAGTTGCAGACAGCATTATTAAATGTTGCAAAGAACTTTGTCTGAAATTATGTTAGCTTACCAAAACAGAGACAAGCTTATTCTGGGAAGCCTGACTCAGGATGGAAGCTGGAACTCCAGACAGCAAAATGCTTGGCCCTGCTTGGCCCACATATGCCACAAACATGCCACATATGAGGCTGCTGAAACTTGGTCACATGACTGACCACCACACGTGGCCCATGAGCAAATTACCAGGAAGGCTTCCCATATCAGGACCACAGCCAGGCCAAAAACTGACATCTTGTCCACATCTGGCCCATGCAAGACTTGCCAGTGCCGTAACTGAGCCATAAGTGCAAAAATGGCCCAGATTTAGCCCAAACATGTCTGCTATCTGGGACTGCACTCTGAAACAAATTGTTTGAAGCAATCTCGGAGTTGCATTGGCGAACATGTCTGCAGAGTTAAAGCTGATTTTTCCACCGAGGATGGCAGACAGCTGTTCACACTCAGCTCAGCGCAGCTGTAAATGTGGAAGGCCTTCATCTTTTTCTCATCACTGTTTAACAACGTATAAAATGGATGTGGGACACACCCACAGAGGTTTGGATCCTGATTGTCTTTCCCGAGCCACAACACACAGAGCATGAAGGGGAACTTCTCTAATGGCAGCTGTTAGCTTGAGTGACTAGCTGATTGACAAAGGCAGTGACAGGGTCCAGGGTGGTAACATGCAGGGGTAAAAGAGTTTAAAAAAAACACCAGAATGAGCGCAACAGTGATGTGGAATTCCTCCACAACCGAAGCTATCACCACAAAAGGACATCACAAGCCCCTGCACATGGTATAAACTCCCCTACAATGTCTTGCTACAGTTGTCCAGAGTTTCTCCCTACCTGAGCCGGAGTTGTGTTTGGCTGTGTTGGAGGATGTGTGAGAGATGGACGTAGAGGCCACCCTCTGGTCTGAATTCATGTTGTCCTGGCCCAGAGTCGAGCTGGACTTTCTGGGCTTCTTGTCTGTCAGGTGCAGTGGGGAGCTTTCCTTAGGTGGCAGCAGTGGTCGGCGAGGCCTGGCCGTGGCGTTGACCTTCAGCCAGGCCTGGGCTTTGTACTCCACGATCTCGCCATAGTTGGCCCGTGTCACCCGGCATTCGTACAGTCCCTCGTCCATCTTGCTGACTCTGGAGATCTGCAGTTTGTGTGAGATGTTGTTGCCCTGGACTTTCACCGTCTGTTAGAGGAAGTAAGACAGATCACAGGTTGGGACGGTATGATCATTCTACTGGTAAAACCACATCACCTCACATCTTTTCAGAAGCAGAGGAAAACCATTCCTGCTTTTAGTTATTTTTATGTGTGCTTTGTTTTAGCTCAGTATC
This sequence comes from Atherinomorus stipes, assembly GCA_023101725.1. Lineage (NCBI taxonomy): Eukaryota > Metazoa > Chordata > Actinopteri > Atheriniformes > Atherinidae > Atherinomorus > Atherinomorus stipes. The sequence continues at coordinate 190,083 of JALJCO010009575.1, read as the reverse complement.
GTTCCATAATCAGGATTAATGTAATATAGAGATTTTCTATTTAGAAATCAGCCCATGATTCCTCACAATGACCAGCTAGTGGAATTGGTTAGCACAAAATAGCAACTTTTTCTCCCCAAATTAACAAAGTGAGCTTGAAAATGAGTTTATAGCTAATTTAAGTAGTTATAAGCAGGGGTTAAAGTGGGCCAGAGCCCACCGGAACCTCCGGCACCTCAGGTCTGAGTTCCGTCACCTCGGGGTTAGGCTCCGGCTCAGTTTCGCCACCATAGTCAAATAAATAAATAATTTAAATCAGACTGGCAGCGGCGTCACACATCATTTTCACATGCACAGTCTGCATGGTTCTCTCATAATCACAGAGATGCTCAACAGTCAAAGCGCAAAAGTCTTCCTCATTATTCTGCTGGTCCTCTGCTGGTTGAGCTGCAAATTTACATGATGACTTTGGGCGGTACGTGCCTATATAATGACACTGCACCAGTCGCATCTCATACTATACAGTATAATGTTCCTAAACAACTTTTCCTTGGCAATTCATGTCGCCTACGTTCCATCTCTGCTAGAAAACCAGCCACCGATTTAAGGTGCAACCATAAAGCACATTGATATGGCTGAGTCACTCTCCATTGTTTACTTTATCGATTTCTGTCACATGGATGACATCATCAACGCGAACCTAGCGTGATGGCATCATCAGACACGCAGTCAGGTACAAAACCATGCGAGCGTGCAATGTGCGACCAAAAATAGAATTTGAGTACTTATTTATGAATAAAAAGTAAAATAAATAGGGTTTTAAACTGTGCAATTACACACATACACAATCATATGATATTGTTGACTGAATTTTTATTAACGTTTGACAATCATATGCTATAGCCTAGCTCAGAAGAGCTGGCTCACTGTGAGCCAATGCTTCACAGTGAATCAGAGGAGCCGGCTCCCAGTTTTTTTTAGGAGATCACAGTACTTTGTTTTGACTGGCCACTAAGGAGGCCATGCTGCCAGTCACATTTGAGCATATAAGTTCGTACAAATATATGAAAACAGAAAGAGAGGCTATGTTCCATTCCAAATGAAGACAGGAGTTAGTGGTGAAGAGTGTGTGTGAGTGCATTGTGTTGTCTTGTAATATAACCATGTGACACCTTAAAGTTTAATTTTGTTGTTTTATAGTATTGTGTATCTTTTCTTCACCCGCCAAGAGTCTATTGATGCAGATTAGCTTGCTAATGCTAATCTTACATGTTTACCTCTCTTGCTACCCATGCTCATTACTGTAATAGCCTTTCTGTCCTTATCAAATAAACAAAAAGTTTGAAGATAGAATAAAAGCACAGAATTTTAAGGCTTCTCATAAAAATACTGAATGCAAAAAAGTTTCTAACACACAAACCATTAATTTATTGCAAAATTAAGGTAAAATAAATTAAAGGTTGAATATGGAACACGGACAGAACAGCGACATTACATGTGTCTAGGTTGTAGTTGCAACGGCAGAAAAACAACTCCAGCCGCTGGGTTGCCAGGTTGCTGCCGATACGCAAGTGAGCAACAGTCTGCAGCATGTCCAACAAGTAACACACAGGAGTTTATAACTGACAGCTAAGGTTAGCCATGTTAGCGAACAAGTTAGCTTACCGATCCAGGAGGAAAGTTGCCATTTCTGGGTTTTGACGCTGTGGAAAACGTTTATGTGGGTCCATTTAGTGAAGTCTTCACCTTAATTTACTACAGGTTTTGCTCTTCTTAGGTCACTCCTCCTAATGCTGCCGGCACACTGTACGACTGTCACAGTTGTTGCCGATTTTGAAAAGACTGGGGCGTTCACCCGAACAGAAAGATTTCATTGAATTATCCGAGATTGGGGATAACATATTTAACAACTGTTAACAAAAGTTTTGCTCTTCTCAGGTCACTCCTCCTCAGAAACAGATAATATCTCCAGGGCTCTGAAGCAGCTGCTTCACTCGCCGTCTCCACTATTTCCCCCTGTAGCAGCCTAAACTGTGCCCAACATATTGTTTCCACACAGAGATCGTATTTGGCAACCTGAAATGGCGGCATGTATTGGCTTATAGACGTAAATCGTAAATATAATGACATTATTGAACCCGTAAAAATTTATTTTATAATTATATTTAGGCTAAATATAATTTTTCTGGGAAATGTACTTATATTCTGTACCCCCCCCCCCCCCCCAAACGACCTGTGGAGGTTTTTTTTTTTTTTTTTTTTTAAATATAGCTTTTAATTAAAATGTTCCATATTCAACCTTTAAGAGCCATTTGGGAGTCGAAAGAGCCGGCTCTTCTTTGGGAGCCGCATCAAAAGAGCCGGCTCTCTGAAAAGAGCCGAACTTCCCATCATTAGCAGCAGGCTTGCACCCGGCCTAGCCGCGCTCAGGCTCAGCAGGGAGAGAGAGAGACAGAAAAAAAAGTGTATTTCGTTTCAACTGTAAAGCGGAGACCTCCCCCAACGAAGTGGGGTGGAGAGCAAGTGGGAAAGATTCACGCATTTCACAGACAAGGCACAGTTACGCAGAGTGTAAACTTCACCCGGTCCAGCAACGTGTACAGCGGCAGGTTTGGGGGGCAGCCGTGTTTCGGAACGGAGAGGTGTCCCTCTCTCCTTCTCTGACATTAGGCTAGATAATGTTTGCTAGTGAGATAAAATGACGATGACATTGAGATAAACTTTACTCCCCCCACGATGAACTTAAAGACAGTTTGTTCCTTACCACGCTACAGGTTAGGAGGAGACCTCATATGCGAAAACACAACTCATTTTTTCATTTATTTTTATTCTATAAACGCATCTCCTGATTGTCAGCTACAGCATAGCCTAGCGGTTAATATAATGTGCGATCTGTCTATAAATTAGGTTTTTTTTTTTTCTTTTTTTGGTAAAATGAATATTTTTTATTTTTAAAAAAATCCCAGGAAATATTAACCGAGGTATTTACCTCGGGTACCTCATAGCTAGTTACGGCCTTGGAGACAGTTCAGGTGTAACCATTGTTTGTGTTGGACTCTTTTCCCCACATAGAACTGTAATAATTGGTCATAATTGTCATCTTGTAGCCCAAAAATGCTGATTTATAAAGGCCAAAGTGAATAAATGTAAAAAAAAATTCATTTCCATGTTCTGCCTCCATGTGGATTTAGCCATAGTTTTTAAAAAACCATTAAAACATGATATTTGTGATCTTCATTGATCTTTGTTCCAACATTATGATGTTAATATTAGTTTCAGAGCACGGTTGCTCTGGGCTTCAGCATCTTCCCTCTTTCATTTTTTCTAATATGTGATGAAACAGGAAGAATGAAAGAGAAAATTCTTGTCAGCATCATTTAACTTGTCTGCTGATGTAAAGAAGGAAAATGCTCCACGATGAATTGAAAAAAATAGTTAAGATTATGGCAGATACTTTTTCATGTTTTCAACAGTTGGGTGAAATGAAGGATGAAAGATAATGTTTAAGTATAATATGAATAAATTACAACACTTAAATGACCAATTTTAGCTTCATTGACAATTAAGAATATAAATTTTTCAACGTCATTATTATCTATTTTAGTATATCTACTAGGGATGTTTGATGTTGGCTTTTTTTTTTTTTTTTTTTTTTTTTACTGATATCCGATACCGATATTGTCCAACTCTTAATTTGTGATGTCCAACATCAACTGATAATGATCTATGCAGACAATCATATTTTGAGAGATACAGCTATATTCTGCCTCAAGAGCAATGATCTCAGATCTATCCCTAACTCAGCCAGAGGAATTCATTTTGGATATCTGGCTGCCAGATATCAGATACTAGCAGGTATTAGCCAACATGTGGCTGATTATAATGTTTCTGACAACTTGGTAACTTAAAGGGACTTGAGGCAGGAATTTAAAAACAAAAACAAACATTAATGTCCCTTTTTTTCATACTAATGGGTGATGAAGCGCTAAATACCAAAAATAACGTTTCCACCCATGTTTCTCTCTGTTGCCTTAAAACAAGCTGTGTGCTGCAAAATGCGCTGCAATTCGGTGTCCGAATTTCCCGCGCTGCCCTGCGGATGTAACGTCAAATGACCTACATCTGCAGTTTTGATGCAGGAAGAAGACGGTCGCGTTAAATTAAAACACTGTAAGCGATAGTTATGGATTTGTCTGCCGTCAGAATACGATCTAGATAAACTGAAAGACACTAAAAAGTGTCACTACGAAGAAAAAGCTTAGTAAACAACATTATAGCTTTCCAGCTCTGCCATGCAGACGTGACGTCAAATGACATTACATCCGCTGTTTTGATATAGGATGAAGCCGGTCGCGGTAAATTCAAACACTGTAAGCGATTGTTATGGATTATTCTGCCATCAGCAAATGATCCAGATCAACTGAAAGACACTAAAAAGTGTAACTATGGAGAAAAAGGTGAGTAAACAACATTATAGCTTCAGTTTGTGCACGCTCCCATGACGGCTTGGCTCGTGGCTGCAGTTACCTGAAGCGCCAGTCGCGGCATTTGCGAGTTTCGTTTCTTAATCTTGCCTCAAGTCCCTTTAACTAACAGCTTAAAACCAGACATATTATAAGCAGGGGTTAAAGTGGGATTTAAGAGGTGCCCTAAAAGAGAGCCCTAAAATTTGGTGTTGCGGTGGAGTCGGGAAAATTGTGTAAAATTTTTCCAAATTTTCCAAAAATGATCGCAAAGACCTGTATTGGCTTTATTGGCTGGATTAGCAATCTAACATGTCTAACAGAAATATAGTAAACTAACAGCCTAAATAAAAAAACTAGGACAAAGGCTAAATGCAGTGTTTAAAAACATTGGCAGTTGCATGCGCAACCAGGGGGCAAAAAGCGTGTGTTTTGTATTGCAGTATTCGGCCAAACAAGCACTCATATCATTCATAAATGTAAAGTAACCTGACGAAACAAACAGAGATCGTTGTGTTTTGAATTATATTGTATAAATCTTTATTTTGATGACAAATGAAAAAATACAGATGCAGCGTTGCCGTTTTGTGTTTCTATTACCATTATACTAACTTGGCAAGGGAGTCGTCACCCGGAAACGGCATTTTTCTTGTTATAAACATGGATATTTGTTTGACCTCATTTGAAATTTGCCTGAAAAACTTCAGTTAGAAAGTGGCTTAAATTTTCTTTCAGACTCTTTGTTAAAACTAAAACAGGCCACAACAGTCTGCTGTCTACAGCAGGTTCTGCTCCGTGTTGTCTTCACTACCTCCATGCAGTGGCAACTTTCCCTAGTTTGGGATTAAACCATGCAAAAACGACATCATCACTACAATTGGAAAGGAGCTGATTGCAACTGTTAGGGACTCACACGCATTGCTGTCAGTAAGTTTTGCTGCTTGTGTAACGTTCTGCTTCATTGTGGATGAAATCCTGGTAGACAGTAGACAGACTAGCTAACTTCTAACAAGCTAACGGTATAAACTCAAACGCCATCTAATTTATGACCCCCGTATTTCATTTTAAATCTCCGGGATGCGTTGTTATGTAGTGTGGATGCTTGTAAATGGCTCCGCAATCACTTTTCTCTTCTTTTTATTTTCTGTGTCTGAGCAGAAGATGGCTGTCACACACAGCTACAACGTTTACAGCTTACAGTGTTTTGATGCAGCAGTGAGCCATGAACTGATAATTGACTGAGCGTGGCGGTGATACTGCTATCGTTACAGTACCAGCCTCTCAACTAGAACACAGGAATAATTTCTGCCACCACGGTGGTTTAATATGACATGGTGACCATGGTGAAAGACTAAATAAACCATGTAGTCTGCACCTGCTTAAGTTATCCGAGAGGGTTTTCTGTCACTCCTACTGTCCTGCTATCACCATTTTCAATTGTTTACATACATTAACATTTTGATTTTTGCAACGAAACAAATACCAGGACTGAAACATTATATTTCCCTGACACTTTCACGTCATATCTTGACCTCATCTGAATTAAAAGTCGAGCCTTGCACGTAAAACACATCTTCTCATAGTTCAATAATGCTTTGTGTTTTCTTGCCCCCAGTTGCACGCGCATCCTATCTATGATGTTGCTCGGAAACCCATCTATAGGCTATGATCTTGGCTGTCTTTAGTCTCTAATCATAGTAAAAATACGGAATTTATCAACTAATAGTTAATTTACAAAAGGGGCAAATTTTAAATTGGCAATGACAACAAGAGTAAAGGATGAAGGAAAAAGTCTCTTTCCTGCTCTGATGAGCCTCATCAGAGCCAATGAATAAACAAAACAAAAAATAATCTTTTTAAAGTAATTGCTAACATTTTTAATCAAATAACATTATTCTACTTAACATTGTGACTCCATTGACTTCTCACTGGCTGATCTATTTTTTTTCATTATTATGATCATTGTAAAAATGAATAAAATAATAATATTAGGTCAGTCAAAATTAATGTTCTAATCACGAGACATGAATCTGTCAAATTATCATATTTTAATCAACTAAACTATAATGCATGCCGAAGTCGTTAAAAATAAGATGATGGACTTATTTTATGCAAATATCAAAAATGCATACAGCTCTTCTGCCCTGCCTCCTTTAGGAAGATCAGATCATAATCTGGTTCTTCTCACCTCCACCTACAAGCCCATCGTTCAGCAGCAGCCAGTCATTAGGAGGACAATTAAAACCTGGTCTACTGAGGCTGAAGATGCTCTGAGAGGGTGCTTTGAGGCCACAGACTGGAATGTCCTCTGTGAACCTCATGGAGACGACATCAACACCATGACTGAGTGTGTGACAGATTACATAAACTTCTGTGTGGACAACATCGTTCCAACAAGAACAGTGATGTGCTTCCCCAATAAAAAACCCTGGATCACCAGTGACCTGAAAAAAGCTGCTGAACATCAAAAAGAAAGCTTTCAGGGATGGAGACAGGGAGTTACTGAAGACCACACAAAAACAACTGAAAACAAACTACGAAGTGCAAGGAGGACTACAGGAAGAAGTTGGAGAGCCAGTTCCAGCAGAACAAAGTGATGGATGTGTGGTCTGGAATGAAGAAGATCACCGGCTTTAAGTTAAAGGAGGATCAGACTGATGGAGGTCTGAACAGAGCTAACGAACTGAACATGTTCTTCAATAGGTTCAGTTCCCTCCACATCAGGACATCCTGAGACCTCCTCTGCCTCCACCTCCAGCCTGACTCCTGCAACCAGGTCAAGTAACAACTGGAGAAACTGAACTGGAACAACCTGTATTAAACCACTGAAAAATAACATATCATCATCATCATCATCATCACTAACAGTGGCAGCATCATTGTGACATCCGATAGGCTACTGTACCACCATAATGTGACACAGAAGCAAGAATAATTTCATAGCCCAGTAATCTCAGAAGTGGAAACAAATTGCGTGTTTTGTATCTGGACGATGGTATCTTGATACTCAAAAAAGTATGAAATCCAACATTTTGTCTGGCTGGTTTTGAAGTATCGACTCCAGAGTATTGATATGCCCATCCTTACTTAGTACAGCACTGTTTACGTTGAGCTTGGTTTACAGGTTCCTGCTGCTGAGCCATGACGAAATCTCCGCTACCAGGTCTATCGGATGATGTTGGAGTCATACAGGAAACACTTGTGTAATGATGATAATTATCCGCATTTGTGTGTCTCTCATGAATAAATGAAGATAGCACAAATAAAAGGTTTCATGAATTGTTGCATCATTTAAAACCTCTGAGGATTTACTTCTGGTATGTGGATTTCACTTCTTTATCACAGTTAGGTTCTCTGACAGTAAGATGTACCCCAGCCTCACGTCATTTAGATCGTTATTCTCCATAAAACACCAACAAAAGATCGTTTAAAACGCAAAACGAGGACAACCTGGTCTCAAACACGCTGGCATCTGGGAGTATGATGGGTTTTAGATGCGTCACTTTTTATTCCGCATGACTCGTCTGAGGATCTGAGGACTGTGTAGATCACTGCTCTGGGCACAGAAAGCACACAGAGAAGCTGCTGCTGCATGCGCAGAGGAAGAGAAGGACTCGGGCTGTAATGATACGCTGCCAGTGATTTCACTGATTAGCTCCTTTCTCTGGTGGAAGGTGCATTATCCAGGAAATCAGCTGCGGTTGTGATTACTCATAAAGAATCCCTGCTAACGTGGCTCACAATGGAACATATTTGCTTTGGAAAGTGCTGGTTAGGAGCTCAGTGTGCATGACGTGTTCATCAACTTACGCTTATTTTTGTCCCCTCGTCATCAGGGTCGGGCTCTGGTATCATCTCAATCTGGAAACACAGAGAAGGAGAAAGACAGCATTAGTAAAGTGGCAGTAGCCTGTTGAGTACGTTGGGGAGAGGCGTCATCCACCGAGGCTCATAAATCTTTCAAACTAACATCAACACACGGCTTGCAGGCTGACTGTGCTGCCACTGTTCTGCCTCTAAAAGTAAATTCCTCTCCTCCCGCGGTTTCCCATTTATTTTTAGAAATTTTGAGTGCTTCCATGGAGAAATTAAAGACAACTTCCAGATGTCACTGCAATCTTAGAAGGAACAGGGGTTCAAGCCGGTCTCTCTGAGACAGATTAGCCGTCTGAACCTTCAGCTTTCTCTGCAGAAAAACCATCAGCACGTTGCAAAATACACCACAAACAAAATGTCAGAAAATTCCAAAAAGCTTTTCACAGAAGCCCTGGACAGCAGCGTCGCTGCTGGGTTTGAGAAATGCCTCTGCTGGAGGCCTTACGGCATCATTCTAGCATGGTGGCAAGCAGTAAGCCTGCAGCCAACATCATGGACTGGGCATTGATTTTACAGCCTATAATTTATTTATCCCACATTGGATGCCAAACGGATAAGTGCAGAGGGAAAAGAAGAAAAAAAAACAAAAACAAAACACAACAAGGCTGAAGAGGGGAGCAAGCAGAAAAGACTTGAGAAGAGATGGAAGTTCGTCCAGAGGACGTGGAAGGTTCAGGCTCTACGGCGAGAGTAAAGACGAAGGGCAGGCGAGGGATAAGGTGGCTACTTATGAGCTTTTGCTGCACAGAGCGTTCCTTCAAGTGCTGTAATTACTTTGGAGGAACGGGGCTGCTTCTCTCTGGAGGATGCTGGGTAGACAGGTGATTAATGAGGAGAATTAGGAGCCGTAGCCATGTATGCACCGCTCCTACATCCTGACTTCACAGATGGACCTGGCATCCTCTGCTGAAGGAGATGGAGATTGCAGGGAGGCGTCTTCAGGCCAGGCGGGATAAATCATCTTCTATCTTAGAGTTAAGATAGATAGATCTACCTCCTCTTTTACAAACCGCCATACCGGCCTTGGTGTGCAGTCTATACGTGTCACCTGAGGTGAACAAAGATGGACATTCTCTAGATGCTCCTCTCTGGTCTACTCACTGCCTGCTCTGCTCGGATGGAAAGACTGTTGCTTCTCAAACATTTTATCTGTTGGGATTTAAAAAGACCAACATGGGGAAACTTCGCCTCCAGAGAATAAAGGATCAGTGATGCAGGTGTAATACTGATGTGTACCCACATCAGTTTAATGATTTTATGATCATTATTATTGCTTAAACCTTGATTTACTCAGATTAGAATCCCACTGAGACCTAAGGGTGACCTGGCTGAAAGGACAGCAGCACGTCATCAAATGAGAAGATCCACTTACAAAGTACATTATGAACCAAAAATTCAGCAATCTCCTACGGTTCAACAGGTTTAAAGTGAGTAGTTGAAATCTGATAGATTATAAACAAAGACTGTAAAAAATGGAGGTAGTATCCAGTTACGTCTGAAGAGCTAAAAGTGAAGCCAGTTGGGCGTTTCCCACCATCATCATCTTGCCGTGTCATGTGTCATTACTCCCGGAAAATACTAAAATAGGCAAAGACATCCACGGGGCAAATGACAGCTAAGGTAATGCTAACCGAGCTAATCCGAAGTGAACAGGCATAAATGAAGATAAGTGGTTTAAAGGTAAGACACGCTCAGACTTGCTGTTAGCCAGCTAAAAACCACCATAGTACAACTCTACTACAGGCTGAGTCTATCCTGGGAGCAAGCAGGGAGCTAACTATTAGCCTCTGCAGCTAAAATTAGCACCCAGTCTGCTGCCTGTCAATCAAAAGGACACACCCCAATTACATGTTTTACAAGATTAAAAAACATCTAAACGGATGTGTTACAAATAAAATCCTCCCCCCCCTCACCGTTGACATGAAGGTAAACTTCGGGTGAATCCCAATTCCTGTCTTAACCCTCAATTTTAACCCTCAATCTCAAAAATGCGCACTCCCGTGACGTGCAAGTACTGTCCCGATTCTCAAAAAGTTAAAGGAGCTGTATCATGCTTTTCAAATGTTCCAAAAGTCAAATACAGGCATTTATAAGCTAGATATGTTCCCATCGTTACTAATCATCGAAACTAATTTGGTGTTAAATATTAGTTTTTCGATGCTTCTAATTTCCAACACGGAAGTAAGATGGCTGACTGTACTAAACCGCGGAGCTCTCGACCAATTGCAGCATGTTTTACGCCCATTTCATGACGTCGCCCCGGAAGAGACACTTATTCTGAAGGGTCACAGAATTGTCTGTAGCACCGGCACCGGCAGCTCTCATGTGGATGTTAGTAGTAAACATTGATGGATAATTCCTCCGATCGATGGGATAAAACAGACCAGCCTGTTATGGAGCTGTATGCGCTCGACCCAGAGTCTGATATGGAGTTTGAAGTATACGCAGTACCACAGAAGTACGACAGAGACTCCTGACAAGCAAGTAATTTAGCGAACAAATCATAGGCTAACAGTTAGCGCTGAGCTAAGCAGCACTCACATGGATCTTGTAAACATTGATGGATAATCGGACTCCGATCGACGGGATCAAACGGAGCAGCCTGTTATGGAGCTGTATGCGCTCGACCCAGAGTCTGATATGGAGTTTGAAGTATAAGCAGTACCACAGAAGTACCACAGAGACCCCTGACAAGTAAGTAAATTAGCGAACAAATCATAGCCTAACAGTTAGCATTGAGCTGAGAGATGTGTTGACTCACCAGTGTTGTTGTCTGTCCATGCGCGTTTTTATAGTAGGAACTGCGTCAGGTTTCAGAAGTAATCCCAGAGAAAAAAACACTTTACTGCCCGAGATTCATGAAGTTGTCAGGAGTGAAGTTCACACACAAAGTTGAGGTTTTTTTTTCCCTGCTCCTGAAGTTATAATCCAACCACTTCTGGCAAGTCGATTCATCCAGTACAACAAATAAACTCCAGCGCTGAACAGAACGTAACTGCATTTTCCCCAACTTGCTGTCCTCTAGAGCTTAAAAAAGAAGAAAAAAATAGGAAGAAAATTCTCCTGAACTCTGGAGCAAACGTCTGTTAGCTGATGGCTGCTTGTCTCTGAGGAAATCTTCATGCAGGTGTTAGTTTCTTCCTCAGAGAGTGTGTGATAGGATTCTCTGAGTTTCTGTTCAACAGAGGGCGTCTTGCTACGATACTGAGCGTGCGCATTTGGACTTTAGTGATTGGTGCCACGTTCATACGTAACGGGGTGGGTAGTCAGCCGTTTGCAGGGGAGGTAGCGCTTGGTTTAAATATTCCTGTAGATTACTCAAATATGCATGAATGAAGAAAAATAACGATTTAAATCATTTCTTGATGAGGAAATAACACACTGACATGCTGAAAAGCTCTTAAAAGTCCATTTTTCATGATAGGGCTCCTTTAAGTTGGGGCAAGTTTGAGGGCTGAATTGCCCTCAATACTGAGATTCTCTGACGCCACCCTTGTGAATAAGGGCTACCCAGAATGCAAGCAGCAAAGAAGGTGAGCTACAAATCTGAAGTATTTTCTTTGTTAATGGAGGTATTACGAAATATTACAAAAACCATTGTATTATCTTAGTTTAGGCCCATGTTATGGATTAGTTTCCTCATTGTTGCATAATATTTATTTTTATTTCACGATCTTTTGTCAATAGCGGCTGGTGCGGTCAAGCCATGTTGCTATCATTTAAGTTTGTTAACATTACAAAATGGTCATTTTTCTCGGTGCTAATGTTGTTGTTTTATTAAGATAACAGCCTCTACAAACGTACTTGTGCCGATAATAGTATAAGACGACCGGGCTGATGTCATCTCCCGTAACCGCAGCATTATGGAACGATAGTTCTGTTTCATTCCTTCTGTAAACAAAGCTCCTCGCGCTCTTCGCAGGTCGAGTCCTAATGACAATTGTCAATCAGGTGACATGTAGGCCAGCTGACTAGCAGTCATCCAGCAATTTACAGGACCACAGTTACCTACGTAATTTTCATTATAGCTGGTGTTTACCTTTCAGTATGCGGTGACAACTGAATATGTCCATGGTTAGGCAGGGATGACAGTGCAAATAAATGGAAATAAAGTAAATTCTTCTTCTTCATCTCCTTCTTGTTCTTCTGAATTGACAGACTGAACGCCGCTTTGGCATAATGCTGCCCCCCACAGTTTGAGGACGTATCTGCATTTAAGGGGTGCCCCATTTCCAAGTCACAAAATAGCCCTTTACACTTGGTTTTGAGAGCTACTAATATTGAGGGTTGAGCTTGAGGGTTAAGATTGAGGGTTAAGATAGAAATTGGACTTGGCCCTTCATGTCAACTAACTAACATTGCCCCCCTTAGGCGCAAGCTATGGTTTAGTGTTGGGGCTGTATCCATTAGGCTCAGCCAGGACTGGATGTTTGGGAATATGCTGTTTGTGCAGATGCAGCTGCAGATTCTTTTCCATCCATTTCAAAGCCCATTTAAATCAAATCAAATCAAATTTATTTATATAGCCCTTTACAGTATCCACTGGACACACAAAGTGCTTCACAGCAGGGTAACAGAACAGGGTAACATTTAAAACTTTGGAAACTATGGTTTAAGTTCCATGAGAGACTGTTCCTATTCTCTCTCTCTCTGTTAGGGGACATTTATGGTTTGGTCTGAAATACAGCCATGTTGACCGTGGACATTGTAAAACTGACTCAGTGTTGCCAGTCAGCTACAATTTGCATCTTGACAAGGTGTCAGTCTGAGGTGAGTTTGGAGTGAAATAGGCTTCAGCTCTGAGTTTGCCTCTTGACAGGTTTTCACCTGCAGCAAGAGTCAAAAAGTCACTTGAATGTGAAATGTCTCTGCGTGATGAAGATTGTAATTCCTCAGTCCAGCTCCTCAGATCTTTAAATCAGACATCAATGGGCAGAAGAAAATGAATGAATGATTAGAATCATCTCATCATTTGTTATAGTCTACTCTGACAGCACAAAGCGCGACTTTAATATTTCTTTAATGCCTCATAATTAAGCGCTGTCTGGAAGGACGGTCCTGCTCCACTGTTTAAGCCAGATTTTCATCCCATCTATTATCTCTAACTCTAAGCTCCTCCTACCTTTTTCTATCATTCATTCACTATTTGATGGGTTTCTGTACGTCTTATGCATCTGTTGCATTGTTTGCAAGTTTCATCCTCCTATAGATGAAGCTCGATGTCTACTGAGCTCTAAAAATGTGTTGAACTAAAGTCCTGGTTCCAAAAACAAGTTTAAAAAATAAAAACAGGAAATTGATCATTTAAGAAAGCCTACTCTTAATTAGACAGAGGATTTCACCTCTTCTTACAAGAACCACTTTTCTGCCTCCTATCTGAAACTACACACCCAAAATAAATTAAGTACATCTTCACAACTACAAGTGCTTTATATAAACCTGGTCTCTACAGAAAGCTGAGACATGTGAGATTACTACAAAAGTGTCAGAATCAAAATATATGTTACTGAGTCATAGTAAATTCACCTGGAACACAGGACCTAGAAAATGTAAATGTTATCTCCTCGTAATAGAAAACCATAGAATACCAGCCCAGTTCATCTAGGAATGAGTAAAGTTATCCTAGGAACGAGTAAAGTAGTACTACGAATGAGTACAGTAGTACTCGGAATGAGTCAAGGAATCCAAGGAATGGGTCAAGTACAACTGAGAGGGAGTAAAGTAATCCTAGGAATGAGTTAAGCAGTATTAGAAATTCGTAAAGTAGTCCCAGTAATGAATAAAATAGTACTAGGAATCAGTAAAGTAATCCTAGGATTGCATAAAGTAGTCCTAGGAATAAGTAAAGTAGTACCAGGAGGGAGAAAATTAATCCTATGAACAAGTAAAGTGATCCTATGAATGAGTAAAGCAGTATTAGAAATTACTAAAGTAGTATTAAAATGAGAGGTAGTAGGAGGAAAGTGATCCTAGGAATGAGTAAAGAAGTGCTAGAAAAGAGTAAAGTAGTACTAGGAATGACTAAAGTAGCATTAGAAATGAGAAGGTAGTACAAAGAATGAGGGAAGTAATCCTAGGAATGAGTAAAGTAGTCCTACAACTGAGTAAAGTAGTCCTATGAATGAGTAAATCAGTTGTTGGGGTTTGAACTTTTTGGTCTGGATGTCAATGCTTTCAGCCGGGTTTCTCCCGGCATGTTGCTATGCTACATGTTAGCATTGACAACAACAAACAAATAAGTTCTGCAGGATTTTCTATCAATGGTGGAGAAAGGCCTTCATGACCGGGGTTCTGAAGCATCTCATACTGCCCTCCTGAACAAATGCAGATCTCAGTGTCCCAATCAGGGCAATGATGTGGCCACAGACGTAGATGCTGCCATTACATTGCCCAAAACTTCATACATCTCCACCTTTTGGTGCTTCTTCTGAACACAGGAGATATTTAATAAGAGAATAGAGTTCCTGCAAAGTTCAATTCAGAGAAGCGAGCGTGCATAAAGGGGTGTGCCTCAAATAAAAAGAAGTGTCTCTCTGAGCTCATCGGGGCTCCTGAATGACAAACTGGAATATCCAAGGTAGCAGCATCAGGGTGGAAACCAACAGCTCTGCTTGCATTCATGTGGAAACTGTGGGAGGATGAGTAATGACAAGATGGAGCCTTTTCTTTTTGTTGTTTTAGCATTTCAGCTGTGAGTCCAGGTTAGAAATAAATCCTCATCTGGGTTCACCTCCAGCAATCAGACAAAACATTTCATGCCAACTGAGTGTTGAATCCTAATGCAGGGAGGAGTGTAAAGCCATTAGTCACCCTCTTCTGCACAACTGCAGTCAAGTTAATTACGACCTAATGAATGTCCAATATCAATTAATAATCTTGACATTTATTAGCTGTTAAAAAAGACATTTATCTGCTCCTAAGATGTTATGTTGCCTGTCAGATAAAACAGAAACCTTCACCACTACATTTATTTCAGTATTTCATCTTTTCATTGTTTATGTTTGAATCTGGGATGACATTATGAGAGGTTTTCCAGGCACTGTCAGACTAAATCTCCATTTTTTTCCCCATTTGTACTTCATTTCTATCGCATGAGTGCCCTCTGAGCCAAAAGCCCGGCCACTCGTGAGTATCTCAATTTCAATCACTTGTCTCTTTATTGCAAAACCCTTCCACCATGACTGGCTGCCATTTTTCATGCAAATCTCAAATTGACTTCTTGTAAAATGTGCTGTGCAATTACTGTGCATCAGAAAGCCTCATTGAGTGGCTGAAGCTGAATGAATGTCACATGAAGAAAAATGATGATGATTTAAACTAAAACCTAGAGCAGACCACCCTGTAGGGATGCATGACCCCCCTGGGTGCAAGACCACTCTTCATGACTATCCTGGATGGATGTAAGACCACCTTGCATGACCCCACCTGCATGGAGGCATCATGACCACCCTGGATGGATTCATTACCCCCTGCATCGATGCACGACCACCCTATATGGAAGAATGACCCCCCCGGGTAGATGCATGAGCATCCTGCATGGATACATGACCTACCCTGGATGCAAGAGCACCCTGCATGACCACACTGTGTGGACGTATGACCCCCCTGCAGGACCACCCTGGATCCACTATATGGATGCATGACTACTCTGCACGGATACATGACCCCCCCGTGCATGATCCCCCTGCATGACCACTATGAATGCATGACCCCGCTGCATGGATGCATGACACCCTATATGGATGCATGACCCCGCTGGATGACAGCATGACCGCCCTGCGTGGCAGAGGTCAGACTGGTGATGAGGTGACATGTCATGTGAGGGTATGTACCCAGACTGACTTACACACAACCATAGAAAACACACAAACACAGCTCCAAGTTAAAATGAGTTTATCCCACAATCATCAGCCTGATATGGGGTTGATTGGGGGGCAGGAGGGAGGGGGTGGGGTGGGACCTTACCAAGCAGGAAGACTTAGAGTTCAGGCTCCGGTCGTGAACTTAATGTGACACGTTAAACCTTTCATCTTAACAGGAGCTGGAGGTGGAAATTGTTTTTATGATGTCTGTTGTGGTGAAAAGCTCCTCATCACATCAGCTTAGTGTCATAAATACTTCCAAAATGTGTGTGTGTTACGTGCACTGAAGTAACTGAAGCACACACAAACAATCAGGTAAATGTGACCCATGATGGTCTTCTTCATCATGTTAATTATAAGGTCCAGCTAGGGAGCGTCGCCCTCACTGAGACGGCTCATTTAATGTTGGATTGAAGTCATTTGGCTAATAAAGTCTTTCTGATAAACTCGTAGCGGCACCAGGATGTCCTGATAGCACCGGCCTACTCTCAAGCGTTCACATAGATCTTCTGGAGAACGGATGGACAGAATCATCTGAATGCTGCTCATACATGTACTTCACATCTGGGGATGAGGGGGAGGCAGGACATGGTCCAGAAAGTTCTATCAATACCTGTGTATCTGACTGAATCTGCAGCAGTACTGAGCATGTGTAAAGGTCAGTAGAGAAAGTAAAAGCAGCAACTCTTCCTGGGACACGCTGGAAGTAAATGTTTTAGAAGGTTAGGTGCTCTGGTCCCACGCTGCCTCGCTCACTAAACTTCATTTCACTGACATTTAACAGAATATCTGCAGGAGGCTGCAGATCTTCTTCCTCATGTCAGGCTTGTGCTTCCAGGACGATAAACAGTCAGACCCAAGGCGACGTTACAACCTGCTGTATTTACTGTTTTCTAGCTGCTAACTGAATAAAATCAATAAAAGATCTAACTGTTTGTGAGTGGGTATGATAGATTTAGTCTGGAATTGACAGGTTAGCGATTTCCTTTGGCTAACACTGGCAAGCATTGGAATGGTCCCCACACAAGGAAATAAATCTGGAATTTTTCTCTCTTTTTCAGTTTTTTCTCTTTAGTTTTTTTTTTTTTTATAGAAATAAAATTCTGTTTCACAATAACAGACTTTGCTAATTGATAAGTTAAGATCTAATTGAAATTCAGCTGATGTTCGTTAATATAATGCTAATAATATCGAGTATATCCATAGTGGTGGCCCAGAGGTTAAAGAGCTGGACTTGGGACTGGAGGACCTGTCTGGTCTAGGGATGAAGGAAAACCCTTTGCAAGGTCATTTCCCAAATTTATAGGCCATTTAATTGTTGCTATATGTGATAGCTTCTTTCAATTACATTAAAAATCTCAAAATGAAATAAGATCCTGTGTAAAAATAATGGTATAACTGTCATTTTATCATGGAATTTTACAATAATTTTTTTTCTTTTTTTTTCAGTTTTTCTTCGAGCTGCAGGAATATTCCCTACTTTATTATCCCGGCTTTACATCCCATCTGTCAGCACTGTATCCCATGCACACTACGCCATATGCGGTGTGACTAAAATGGGCACAGCTAAACCCGCCCATTTTAGTCAATGGTTCAATGTGCATGGAGCACGCTGCAGTGCGTGAGTGGTCCTTCGTAGCTCTGTTGCATTGCGTGACTGGGCGAAGCTCCATTTTTAACGGAGTATGCAGTGACACTGCTTAAATTTCAGCTGTTCAGATTGGACCTAACAGGAAGTGAGACACGGGATTTAGGGTAAAACATCCGGTAACTTCCTAAATAACAGCCACCATGCAGATATTCAATTGCTCAACATCTGAATCTGACAATCTGAACATGACATTGGGTTAGACTCTGAATGTGAGATGTAGACACAAAGTCATTTTTAAATGGTGGTGCACTTAGATAACCAAATCCACAGAGCTCTGAATAAACTAGGTTATATGTTAATTTTCAGCTATACTTGTAATGAAACACAAACATGTGGACAAAACTAACCACTGGGAAAATACTTCCTCATGGTAGTTCCACAATACTGACAAAGATTAATCCAAGAGACCCGAAGAAGAACCAGACAGGCCGAGTGTTGTTTTGTTTACATGTGATTCCATGATATTGCGGATCTAGCAACACAGGGAGACGGGCCATGTGCACTGTACAGGACGCAGCACGCAGCACCTAGTGTAAAGCTTTTTGTTTTTTTAACAGTGGGTGGTAATGATGAGGTGTGAAAAGATCAATGATTGGTTTATAAACTGCAGTAATTTGATACCAATGACGCAAATATTGGTGTCATTTTTAATTTCATGATTCTTTCTAAGATTTAAACAGTGGTTTTGTTTTGGATTTGATATGGCTGGCTTGGAGATAGGTCACATAACTTCAGTTTTAGCTGATGTTGGGTATCATGCAGAGGCCTAAAAGCTTTACTTTGACTATCACAGTTCCAAATATGATGCTAAATCAAGTTCTCTAAGCTCTTTAAGACTCATATTAGCATGTTTTAGCTTCTTTCCTGCACTTTCAGATCTATTTTGTCAGTGGCTGATGTCTTCTTTGTCCTGTAACTGTTGAAATGTGCATAATGTGACATATTGACTGGATAAAGTATATTTTAGCAGAAGAAAATGCCTCCGGAGAGCATGTCCTGTTGTCACTGCCAGAGTCAAAGGGCTGAGTCTTCTTTGAGGAGTTGTGTCTGCACAAATGTCCAATGATGATATAATGAAAGATATAATGGAAAATTGTACTGTAAGAGGCCTGACGTGGTCATTTCTCCAGTCAAATCCGCGTTTGGGATGATTGCTCCACTGGTAACAGACAGTACCACAGTCCTGGGCGCTCCCACTCTGGAGATAATTACAGGCTCAGTGAGTTTGTGTTCTTTCTCTGAGGGATGTTGGCGGACATGTTGAGGTCCAGGTGGATGACAGAACCTCTGATTCATTAAGCATTAGGAATGGATGATGTTTAACAATGTAGGATATCTGAGGGGAGCGAACATTTGCTTAAGGCCAGACGAACACTTGTGGAGTCAGAGAGGTTTAATTTGATGAATATCAAATAAAAGCTGCTACAAAAGAGGAATAATTTCATTTTTATTCTGACTCTTAAAGCCAGAAGGAGGCAGCGCAGATAAATAAAACACTTGAATCAACACACATCCTTACATCATCCTTAGAAACATCTTCAGCTTGAGATATGAGACATGAAAGAGCCGGCTGATTCTAACGCCACATATTCAGTAACCTCTGGAACACATCAGCCTCTGACCTTGAAGACAAAGAAGGACAGGTTTGTTTTGGGAATTCTGAGAATTTCCTCTGGGTGACAAACACAAGCTCGCCATGCTGAGAAGTTATTCTGCTGTATTAAAATGATAGAAAAACGCTGTAAAGCAAATCATTAACAATGTGATGTTAAAAAATGCTAGTCTTCTGTAAATTATCTGCTCATTGTGAATTTGACGTGACAAACTGTTTCTAATTAGCTGAGAAGGGAGCATTTTTACCACCGTGTTGCATCAGCTCTTCTCTTCACAGCTGCTGGAAGCATTTGGAGAATTTCCATTTTTCTTCATCTGTTTTTCTCTGGCAGGTCATGTGACGGCAGTCTCAATCATTCCGATGGACAGTAGCTTCTTCTGACTGATCTTATGCATGAATGGAACCTCATCCTCATTATTATAATTAGGAACGTGCAGTCTGGTGTTACACCACCATGTTCATGCACAAAAGTCCAATAAAGAAATCTTTTTTTTATTAATATTCATGATCATTTAATGACCTCTCTTTCCATTGAAATGATTTACTGCTCAGAAATGTGAAAAGCACACCTCTGCTGCTTATCCAGCTCTCTGACATGATTAAAGCTTCATAAAACGGACTTTAAAGCTGCATTCAGACCCCTGCTGGGTCTGCAAGCACTGAATCTTTTAACAGAAAAAGTTCCCCAAGGCTTTATTTGAGGCCTACTGTTGTTCAGCATTTACCTGCTCCCACTAACTCAGATCATGGAAAGAAATTAAATGTCTTACCATCATTATGCTGACAACATTCAGCTCTATATTAGGCTTCACTGGGGACTCTGGTCCCTGACAAAGCTTCACTTCATGCCTCAGGGCACGGTATCATGGGTTTTCTCAAACTATACTTGAACATTTTGGATTCTCGATGCAGGGGTCTGACAACTCTTCACGGTCTCACGGTTGTCTTTTTGAGTTTTGAGTATAAAACGCATGTCACCACATCACGTTGCAAATAGAAAGTGCCCTCATTATTCTATTCCTCTCCAGTCTTCCTCACCCTTTGAGTCTAACCGTTCAGACTTTGCAATCATGCAGCTGACCTCCTGCAACCATTCCATCCTGACAACTGTTCAGAATTTTTGGCTCAGTCACATGGTGCATAAAATACACATCTAATCCCTTTTCTAGACTCGAGAATCATTTAATTGTGACAAAAATGTCCATGTGACCTTACTATAGGTCAAAAAATTATGTTAATGCCAGAGTTTTCTTCAGCTAATTAATGATAAAACAAAACAAATGGTTGCGTTTGGAATTGAAGCATAGTGGTTGTAATTACCAGCAGATCAATTCGCAATCTTAGTGTCATTTTAGGCTGAGCTAAATTTTACCATCTTTATCAAATCCAGAACCAGATCAGCCTTTTAGCGCCGGAAGGACAGATTTAGAATAAGAGGACTTGTGGGTGAACATGATTTACAAAAACTCATCTGTTTTCAGATCTGTAAAAACTGCATCTAATCCAGAATACTGCTGGCCCTCACAAAGACCAGAACCAGGGAACACTGGTTCTCACATCTCTGTACTGGATCCCAGTGAGATAAAAAGCTGGTTTTAAAATGTTGCTGCTTGCATACAAGACTGAATGGATCTGGTCCAGAATATAGATCAGATCTACTGACTCCATGTGAGCCGCCTTGGTTCTGGTCCAGAGTATTGATCTTATCTGCTGACTCGGTTTGAGCTGCCAACATTTCTAAGATCATCTGGGTCCAGTTTGCTTTCCATCCAAATTCAGGATGTGCCTGATGATTGGAACAAACCAGAAAACCTGAAGTCTGATCCAGACCTGGAGTGTCCTGAAAATAAATATATTTTTTTGCTTTTCTTTTTGAATATACACACATTTTCAGTGATAGTGATGATAATGTATGTAATAATGTATGTGCATCACAGTGTATGGTGTTAAAATATGGAATAAGCTTCAAGATGAAATCAAGCAATGTCCAAACATCAGACAGATCAAAAAGAAATTCAAAGGAATGGTTTTCAAAAAATATGACGAAAGTCAACTCATGTGAACTTATCAATGTCAAGTTGCATGTGAATGCAGTTATAGTGTATGTATATACAGTAAGTATACATGACTACAGTATGTATGGGTGGATGCTTACAGAGATGTGTGTATGTGACAGAAGGTGTATAATACTATATGTATATTGCACAGCAGTATATGTAAATATGTATATATGGGTAGGCATGTTGAGGGGCTTCTTTTCTCTTATTTCTTCTTTGTAGTTATTTTGATGTCTTGAAGACAAATACAATGTGATAAAATGTTTAATGAAAATAGACTGTAGCAAAAGGGGCAGGACAATATCTTCATCCTGCCCCTTTCTGATTTGAATAAACTGTAAACTCTTCTTTTTTTTATAATTTTTTTCTTCCATTAATTTTTCTAAAATGAAGATGTACGTTTGCTCGGATAGAATGTATTGTGTTTTGTTTGCTCGAAAATAAAACAGTCAATCAATCAATAATGATGACGATGATGATTATTATGATCTATTTTCCACTTATGTCTGTATCATATGTAACTGTATGCAGTTGTCTGTCTCTGTTTTTACTCTACTTTTTAATATTTATTTAGCACTTTGCTGCCAATGTTTTGTGAAGCATGACTTGTACTTGAAATGTGCTATACTAATGAACCTTCCTTTCTTGGCCTAACATGGCCTGGGCTCGTCTGGCCTGGCCAGCAGGGGGCAGTATCAGGAACATGAGGAACAATCTGTGGTGGATTGTACTTGTGTTGGTCCAGTTGCTGGTCGATGAACTTTGTGATTCATTGAAAAGACACGTGTGTCTGTGGGTCAGGTTCGGCTCTGTATTGGAATGAAACCCGGTCTCCTAACACTAAAGGCAGGGAATTCTTACCGGCACCTCTCTATTCTTCATGAGTTTTCACACTTAGCTGCAGCTATCAGCCAATCAGTACATGACCTTTATGTTGAGTCATCTCTAAAGGAGATGCCATGCCAGCTTGGTTTAATACATGCAGGCTGCTGAAGTGGCTATCCTTGCTCAGCAGTGCATTGGATGGGATGTCTCAGTTAGAACTCAGCCAACTTCTCATCACTGCCACCATCCTGCACCTGCATCCTAAACCTCCTACCTCCCTGCTTTGCAGGTCAGACATGAAATAAGATAGACCTGCTGTAGAGGTCTCATTACTAGCTTTTCCTGACTATATCAGATTAGTCATTTTGTTCTCATAAACAAACCCTCTGGGTAACAGCAGTGGGGTAAATGCTGTAAGTGTAAGCCCTTACAAACTACATTGATACCCAATGACACATTTCCAATTTCAATGAATGTGTTTAGCATTTCCAACATCCATTCCAAGCAGCACAACTTAAAATATATTTAGTAATGATTAATGAATTGCATGTATTATAAATGCAGTTTCTCCTCTAGTTGAAGCTCTTGGGAACAATGTGGTCCCACTTTAAGTACAAAGTGAGGCCACAGTGGGTGTAAAGCACATAAAGCACAGTGGTGCACCCTGTAAAGCACTCCCTAATTACAATGCTCATTGACTTCCACTTGAAGATGTTTGGTTCTAAGCTTAGCTGTTAACTGTAATTGTATCCCACAGTTGACAGGGGTCCTGTTCATATGCAGCAACCAATCCCTTCACAGCCCATTGGTTGATGACAAGAGATATGTTAATTACCTGTAAAACCTGCAACTGCAAGTGTAGAAAACATGAAAGTGCTATAATTTCACACAACTGCTCCATTAGTTTATCTAGTGAAGGGGAAGTGACCATTTGGCATGCCAGAATGACCTGAATTACAGGCGAAAAAAATATAACAGAGCACCGACGTTGTCTAAAAGCACAACATACAAGGGAGGAATGATGATATAATGACACATATCACCAGGACGGTTGGTATAAGTGGGCAAGTAGGGCTTAGCCCTCCCTAGCTTTTTTCAATAAAGATGAAGAAAATAAAGAATGAATTAATTAATAGAAACTTTAAACATTTTTGTTTTGTAATTTTCAACTGGCCAATAGCAGCTACAGAGCCAAACCTCCACTAAAAACACATTGACTTTGCATTGACACGTGAGTGACAGGTAGTGTGGCCGCGCCCCCTTCATTTGCAGCTCATTTGGGTTAAATCTGTGTAGCCCAATGCCAGTGGATTTGGGCCATTGACCAACAATTTGACTTGAGAGAATGAGTTACCTGACTTCAATGAGATGCTGATCAACCTGTTTGCATCCCAGTATACTGTCGTGCTGAGTTCCTCTTCAAATAACGTAAATCATCTCTATTCATGTCTAAAAACACACGCCTTTTGTTCCTCTTTCTTAAATCCATTATTTTTACTGGAGCTACTAACTTAATTTTGCCCTGATTTTTGGCTCAATGTGTTCAAAAGCAAGTTGGCGATAGCTGAAACCGATTTTGTCGCACACGTCTGAGTTGACCCCTTAAAAAAAAAGATCTAATAGGGTTGTATGTATGTGTATTAAGGGAAACTGTTTTCTGTCAGTACACCCCTCTGAACAATAGTGTTTTGCTAACAAGGTGCTATTGTGATATTGAGTTTATATCTAGTATATTACGATGAATAACTTATTATGTTGAAATTTATTCAGTTGGTCTCTATAATGTATGTTAGCCCACCAACTCAATGTCACCACGAGCCGGCACTGCGTATTACTGTTATTATCTCAGCTATCATGGTATCTGCATATGTTCTGGCTTTACTACCGTCTGAAATCAGGACATAAGTATGAATGTGCAGTTACACGGTCAGAAATCAGAGGGTATTCTTGTTTTCAGCCCACCTCTTGTAAACAGTCATTTAGACATCTTCAGGCATGCACTGGACTGCCTCTATATCTGTGCATCAGACTCTCAGCGCGTTACAACAAATTTCAGATGGCTGTTTGGCTGCTGGAGTCTGGATTTTTTTCAGCTCTGTTCACATTTCAGCCAAATGCTGCACTTAAATGAATAATTCTTGGCTTGTAACTGCATGAAAACCCAGCACACCCATGGCGTTGTTGCAAATGTGATCAACAGTATGCAAAGATATGAGATAATTGCCTTTTACTTTCATTATTCATGAGACAAGCTGAATAATCCCAAACAGGAGGGCAGAAAATGTCTCAGTGACCAGGCGGGGGATGTTAAGCTGAGCCGGGGCTCTCTGAGTTGCCATTGTGGGGCACATCATTTTTCATATCTTCAACGATATATCATTTAATATTTTATCAGCCGTGCAAAGACCTAATTTTCCAGGACTGCTTGTAAATCTAACACTCCATCTCGTCTCCCAGCAGATATGTTCAAATGTCCTCAGGAGTCACAGCAGGAGCTGGAGATGCAGAACAAAGCCGTAAATCTGGAAAACAGGACTTATTTTCCTATTGATTCACAGGCGGTATGATGTAAAGGACATACACACACACACACACACACACGCACACACACACAGAGACCACAGCTCCAGTAAGATGTCAAAGTCAGACTAGTATCTGATCTGTAAATACTGTAAATCAAAATGCAGAAGTTTAATCACATCCAATGAACGAGCCGATGGGAAGAAAGTTTTTCTTTAAAAAGAAGAAAAAAAATGTTCTAACCAGTTCCAACTGAAAGTCTGTAAAGACAACACAAAAAAAATATTTTAAAAAATGAGTTTGTGGATATTTTCTGGTAACATTTCATGTAAAACCCCAGATGTTTCCAGGTGTCTTCAGATGTTTTTTCAAAAGTTGAAAGGTAACTTGCATCTTTGTACCTGAGTTGGTAAGAGTATAATGACTTTTTTGTGTCATGCACATTATTCAACAAGATAAAACTTGCTTATTTACATATTTCCCATTTTTCTCTGCAGTACCCTCTGTTCTGTTCTGGCACCATGACTTAAATGTTCATTTAATTCCATGACTTTCTATGTGAATATCTGGTCCATGCAGCCTTTGCCCTCAGTGAGATCATGTGGACATACCAGCATGAACAATAACACCTATCTTCTTGTATTGTTGGTAATTATAAAGATAGTCATGTAAAGGTAAATACTTTTGCATCATTCTCTGGTGGTACTGTGAAGGAACATACAGTACAGTAAAAATCTACAGCAACCTCTTTACAGTGTATTTTAACACGTAGCACAACCACCAGAACAGCCACATCTTTTTACAAGTTAAACCCTTTCGTCAAAGTTGTACAGTAACTGTTTTACCACATCCACCTTTATCCATCACATCCACCTTCATCAACCTTTATCAACCTTCATCCACCTTACGACACACCTGGACAGGTTAGTCTCTGTAACATGAAAAGTTACAGTTGTTTCCCCATCTATAATACAATTTTGTATACTGTCCTAGGGTGATTTTATCAAATTAGAACACATACACAAAATCACACCCAAACTGCATAATATCTCATGTTTCCTGCACAATAAATCACTTCAGCCAAAGCTACTGTACATACAGCATATTTAAAATTAAACTTTCCACCAAATGTTACACACTTCGGGCATGTTACCAGATTTTTGCCTCAGCATCTACACACAATTGGGTATAATCAAAAGTACCTTCGTCTTTGTGTGGTATGCACTGCTAGAATACTAAAGTAGTTCAAATTGTAGAAAATTCTTTAGGTTGTTCACATGCAAATGAATATTTGCAGGTACACGCACTGTTGAAACATTTATTTATTTATCTATTTATTTATTTATTCAAACAGGTCTGTGCAACATTTGCCCATCAGATATTACCACAAAAAACAAACTGAAAAAGAAAAGTGCAGAAAAAATATGTAGAAAAAAAAAAGAGGGGCAAGGAAAATAATTAGGCAGCATCTTGCCGCACAGCTGGGTCTGGCCAAACGCCTCGTCTGCATCACAGGCAATATCTCCCCTTGCCAGATATCGAAGCGCCTTGAGTGTCTTATCCATCCTTGAATCCTACATCAGTTTCAACACTTGTCTCCTCCATTGCCTGCACAAGAGGCGTGCACACAAAAGCCGGAGGTCATAAACCTTCCACTTTCACGTAGAAAAGAGCTTTTCTGTTCGGTTCAGACATGATGAATATGGTGGGAAGTATAATGGTGGGTGGTCAGCAAACCAGTTTCAGACTGGGGCTACACCTTCTTGTACCCAATTTGGCTCCTTCTTGTACCCCTTTTAACATTTGGCCCCTTCCTCCACCATGGTCTCACTCCTTCAGAAAAACCAGCGACAGACATGTAGTGCTTGGACAATGCAGTGCCAGCGGTCAGAGGAGCATGGCCAGACTGGTTCGAGCTGACGGAAAGGCAACAGTAACTCAAATAACCTTGAGGTGGATGGGCTACAGCAGCAGAAGACCACACCGTTGTGCCACTCCTGTCAGCTAAGAACAGGAAACTGAGGCTCCAACTGCTCAGACTCACCAAAACTGGACAATAAAAGATGGAAAAATGTTGCCTGGTCTGATGAGTCTCAATTTCTGGTGCAACATTTGGATGGTAGGGTCAGAATTTGGCATCAACAACATGAAGGCATAGATCCATCCTGCTTTGTATCGGCAGTTCAGGCTGGTGGTGGTGGTGTAACGGTGTTGAGGATATTTTGTTGGTACACTTTGGGCCCCTTAGTACCAATTGAGTATTGTGTCGACGCCACAGCCTAACTGAGTATTGTTGCTGACCATGTCCATCTCTTCATGACCACAGTGTAGCATTTCCGATGGCTACTTCCAGCAGGTTAACACGCTATGTCATAAAGCAAGAATCATCTCAAACTTTTTTTTTTGAACATGACAATGAGTTCAATGTACTCAAATGGCCTCCACAGTCACCAGATCTCAATCCAATAGAGCAGCTTTGGGATGCGGTGCAATGGGAGACTCTCATCATGGATGTGCAGCCGACAAATCTGCAGCAACTGTGCGATATTATCATGTCAGTATGGAGAAAAAATCTCTGAGGAATGTTCCTAGTTGAATCTATGCCACAAAAGATTAAGGCAGTTCTAAAGGCAAAAGGGGGTCTAATCCAGTACTAGCAAGGTGTACCGAATAAACTGGCCAGTGAGTGTATTTCCCCCACAGTGGAGTAAAATGTACAGGAAACCGGTACAGCTACAGCCATTCATGTACTGCATAGTGACAAAAATTTTGGTGACAAAGCTGTTCTCCAGTCTACAAGTGCTTCATGTTTGGCTGCATTATTAGCTCATATTCATGACATGATCAGCTCAGGTTCCTCTGAGACTTACTTAATTTTATTTAAGGGTATGCAAGATTTTTAAAAAAGAATATAAAATGAACTTCATCCTGAGGTTATGACAATCCATCCATCCAACCATTTTCTGTAGCGCTAATTCCAGTTTAGGGTCACTGGGGTCTAACCAGCAATTACCAGGCGAGAGGCAGGTACACCCTGGACAGATCACCATCCTATCGTAGGAGGCTCACTAATGTGCACAAAATTACAGACCTGTTCTCTTGCTTGCTTATGCAGCAGCTTCACTGATGCTAATGTGTGGGCTTTTAATTGGCTGAAAGAGAAAATCTCTGAAGCGCTTGGTAGAACCGTGTTAAAAGACACCATAGAAACCCACCCTTCTCTTGTGACAGTACTTTAGTGGTCTTTCTCAACTCCGTAAGTAAATTGTCTCTTCTTATTCAGTGTGTCTCTTTGTCTGAAAGTCTACCTTTGTATGCTGGAACATGGCAACCGATAATCAAACAGTGGAAACAGACCAGAGTAGAAAAGGACATGATGAACAAGCATAAAAATGAATAGACACCTTTGGGATTCCTAATTGATTTGGCAGTTTAATTTTTGCCCTGGCTGGCCAATCTATTTCCAGGGAGACAAAAAGGTGAAATGTCTCAGCTGAGAATGAGGAGACGGAGGCGAAGGCAGCCTCTGAAGAATACCAAATGAAATGAGAGACGTTGGGTGAAATGCCAATTTAAGTCAACGGCTAGCAGAATGACAAAGTACTTACTACCCGCAAAGGGAATGCCTAATGAGAGCTGAGAGGTGACATTTGAAGACAACCCCAACTTGTGACAGATTGAGCCAAGTTTTTAAAGCTCATTTGAGTTATTTTCTTCATTGGCAGCTCTGACGAGCAGCTATTTAAAAGATGGCTTTAGCCTGTGTGTTGTCCTGCTTAATCTGGACTTACTGCAGTTTAGGACACAACTTTAGAAAATTTCTCTCCTCTTGTGAACAGACATTTCCATTAGTGACAATGCAGAGAATCACATTTAATTTGGATGGGAGGAAAGGGTGAAATTGGAAAGGAAGAAATTGCAGAGGGTAAATTAATGGGAAGCACCTCTCTCTTCCAGCCCTATTACAGCCTGATGTTGAGCCTCTAACTTACAAATGAACTCTCCTCCTGGAGAATGTGGGAAATCCAATCAACTTGTCTTCTCTCTTTGCGAGATATATTTTAATATGTCAGCAATCAAGTTGAAAAAAACAAGGTCTTTTTTCCTTTAAAAAAATTTGGACATACTTTCTAATGATCTTAGCATAATATGGTCAAAACACATTAAGGGTGTCGGGTGGATTCTTAATGAGATCACAAAATGTTAAAACGGTTTGATGTGAACCCAACAAGCCTTGAGGAGATGAGTTGTCTATGTTCAAAGCACTGCAGATGAGAGAAGTATGTGTGGAGAAAGTCTGTGACGCTGCTTCAAAAAGCACCAGAAGGGTGGAACAAAAATGGATGCTGAACATTAACCAAGTCTTTGAAACGACAGAACAACAATTACATGTGCAGCCACACGAAAGAATACCATGAAATAGCGGATGAATTATGTGATTAGCAGTATGAGAATATTTATGAAAAAGCACCCCCCTACACACACACACACAACACACACTCACACACTTTATTTTTAAGGATGCAGTTCAGTTCTAATTTTAAGTAGGACTGAGTATAGGATGCAACATCTCACTTAAAGGATCATTTTCTTTTTTTCAACCTGGACATTATTTCTAGGACTTTATACATTTACTCATCGGTAAAATTTCTGCATCACTTTGACTCTTTTGGAAGATACAGTATTACATTGAGTTGCCCTTTGGTGTACATCCAGTAAAATGGTAAAGACAGGCCAGCCTCTACACACTCAAACATAGAGGTACCAGTTTGTACCTAGGAGGGTACAAATGCTTGTTGCTGGGGGTGTTCCTTTTTGAAAGACATTTCTGTACTTTTCAGTCCTGGTCCATTTTTGTACCTTATCAAGCTGTACCAGTTAAAGTACAATTAAACCAATTAAAAATGATGAATAAAAGTCAATAAAATAGAGATTATGACAACAATCATAGATGCTAATGCTAATTAGCTTAGCTTATTATTAGATGCTAATAATAAATGAATAATTATTGTATAAATATTAGGCTAAACACATATATAATTATACATATAATTATTACTATGATTACTATGATTATTATAAAAAATCATAATAAAATAACTATAATTATATTACTATTTAAAGTAATGCTAATTATAGTTATTGTACAAGCTACACACATTTTTCAGTGCTGCAGGTACCCTTAGGGTTGAAGTGGCACACATTTGTGCTTTATATTACCGTGGACCCTTTTTTATAGTATAGTTTATAGAGTTTAAAAGTACACTTCTGGCCTCATAAAGACCAATATTGTACTTTTGAGAGAAAATTTCTAAAAAAATGTACCTGCAGGTACAGAAATGTTCCTGTCTCGTACTTCTATTTCTGAGAGTGTATAAGGCATCATCTGCAGCAAAACTCCTGATTTTCGCCAATACTTTTAGTAGAATGAACGGAGGAATGAGTACTATTGTCCTTTGAGTTCAGAGTTTCGCAAATTTTATTTTATTTTTTTTTCTATTGCCTGGGTAGCAAGCTGCTTTTCTCAGCTGTACGGAAGCACGCATCTTGAACACGCGGCCCCGAAAAGTGTGTACAACCCCCTGATAACTAATAGAAAGCTAAATCTGGACTCTGCTGTGCCTTGCAATCCAGGAGCGTGTGCTATAGTGGGTGTGTCGCATAGTGGGTGGGTCTTGGTTACGTTTAGGGGAAGGGTCAGGGGTAAGGTTAGATTTTACTGTGCTCTCATAGGTCTGGTGGGCATGTCGCTGAGTGACGTCTCTCTACGACACGTCTCTGTCTTGCAAGCCTCAGATAGACCCAACTTGAGAATACACTCATATCTATGACATCACATCACCAGGGCACAGGGACAGGCAGCACTGCCCCTAATGGACAAACTGATTTATGAACCGTGGGAACGCAGAATGGAGATATGAAGATGTTGACGCATGAAACAGACGTGAATTTATGAATTTTCTGTTCATAAATGTCTGAGCCTGAAACAAGTGGAAACATCTAAAGCTGACCTTCATTCATTGTAATGCTCTGATGTACTGATCGGCGGTTGCTCTTCGCAGGTAGTTGCAGTGAAGATGTTTCTCTGCAGCATTTTTATCTTTTTAACTGCACAGGCTCCTGCTTCCTTTGTAAAGGCTGCAAAAGCCTTTCTGTAAAGACACACAGGTTTCTAACAGCAGAGAAAACGACTGACTTTATTGATTGTGAAACCTAATTTCATTTACTGGGGGATCATTTTAATGATTAATGACTGAGTGAGAATAAGAGACGTGTCAAACTTTAACTCATGCAACAGTTCTTTTCTTCATCAGACTTTAATAAGAGTTGCCAGAGAAGAACAATTTCCCTTCAGACTGTTGTACCATTATGTCTTTAGATTATAACCATCAGGGCCGCTGCGAGCCATCAGGGTGCCCTAAACACAGCTGCTTTGTGGTGCCCCACATTTTTCTTATCTTTTTTTCTTTTAAAAAAATCTTTTAGTCATTACAAAATCTAACAATGCATTCTGCAATGTTTGTGATCCTTTTCAAAAACAAAGCTAACGTGAGGGCCAGACTTAGAGGGAAAATTTGCTTAAATGGACAAAAATATGCGCAGTGATGCGTAGTTTAATCTTGGTATCCTGTATGATTCCAGGACCAGTAGCACCAGTATCATAAAAACACATTAAACAGAACTGAAAGAGAAGATAATGAAGACTTAATGAATAAATGGAGATACTTTCACTTTAACAGTTGCTTCAAACATTTAATAAATAGATAGAACTAACTCACCGCATTCAAAATAATCATAAAATAAAATATCTGAACAACTTTGTTTGTCAAACTTGAGTTTGAGACAAAGTTAAACACATGAGAAGACTGGTGGGTGGAACAGGTTCTTGTCGTCTAGATAAATCATAATCAGTAATAAACCATTAAAACATCAGTTCTGTATTGTTTATGGGTCAGCATAAGTCATATTGTAACAGACGGGGACATGTTACATGTAACTGTTCAACATTGTTATCATGTTTGCAGAATCAGTTCAGCTGCGATAAAAATATCTCAGCTTTCTATATAAAAATAGATAAAAGAAAAAATAGGATGATCCTGGTTCAATTGATCACCGCACTGGTGACGTCGATCACACAGAACTGAAGTTGAAACACAAACTCTCCAAACATTTTTCATGTCACAATTCTTCATCAATGTCTTTTGTTTACTGGAATCAGAACCAGCTGACTGGAGAAATCTGCTCTGACCAATCACATGCAAGTGAGTCCCTTTTGTCGTGTGATTATTGGACAACTGCGATGTCTGTCTCGCTCAGGAGACATTCTGTCCATCACACATTTAATTAACTACAACTCTGAGAAGTAAAAGATCACCTGACTGTCCACGTTCGTACACTCTGTCTACAGGTTGCACACAGACACTTGGGCCCCGATTTACAAAGAATCCAAATGAAGACCGCTAATTTCTTTGCCGCGCTGATTAATAACGTGCGTGGTTTCTTCAGCGTTTGCGGGTGATCTACAAAGATTACACACAAATCTGCAACGGGTGTAAATTTAAATGGGCATTTTGTTTCCGCAAGTTGTTTCCCTGCGGGTCGTAAGAAGACGTGAGTTTAAGGACATGGAGAAGGAGACGCTGTTGAAGATGGTCTGATATTATGCACTCACAAGAGTGCGCACTCTTTGGCACAATGGCAGGTGCTGGACCTGCATAATCCCCCCCCACCCCATGCAAAACTCAGTAAAAAATAGTATCTATAGTTTGTGCTACTTTACTGATCATTTTCACTGAGTTTTCTGTGGGGTGGGGGCTAACTTCATGCAAGACAGCAACCTCAGAGCAGCAGCAGCAGCTGCCGCAGTCTGGAGAGGAGGAGCGTGGAGGAGCTGATCTAAATGAAATATGCAATTGGCAAAAAATAAAAGAAAAGAAAAAGACATAATTGTCAGCTTTAACTACCATGATGCTGCAGCTGCAGATGTTCTGATTCATCTGTTTAGAGTAACCTGTGTTAAACAGTGATGTTGATTGTTATTTAATTAAATAATGAAAACTTGACGTGTCGCCTGCACACCTCATGAGAAATGATTCTGACCCGATGCTGCGTGTCTGCAGTCCTGTATGCAGCACTTTTCCAGCCATCACTGCATAAAGCTGCCAGTTAACACCTGCTTTTCAGATGTGCTAAAATTACACACAATTTTTTGCACCCGCTTTCCGTTGCACGGTTGATAAATCACATTGCGTGTGTTAAGCTGAGTTATTTGCATAGTCTCCTCCCAATATTTTGCACATTCTGGCTGAAATGCCCAGATTGCATATTCACCCACAGCAGACACCCAAAATGGATAGCGGGGCTATTTTACTTGTTAACAGGTGCAAACCTCCTCTTGCCCTTTTGTAAATCAGCTCTGGCCTTTCGTAAATCAGGGCCTTTGTCTCCTCCACGTCGGCCCACTCTGCAGTCATTTGTTGGTGTTTTCTTGTTGAAAGATGAAAGCGTCTCCTCTGTCCAGCCAGTGGACAGGACAGATTGATAGTTGCCTGTAAGACATTAGTTTCCTGATCAGCAACTGGACCCGGAGCAGTTTTAAAGAGATTGTGTTTTGGCTCACTGGTTTGGTGATTTTCCAGCAGTCAGCAGTTAGTGGCAGCAGCTCGGGCGATGCTGCTAATGGAAGCAAAGGGGGGCAGTTAAAAAGTGTTATCTGCCCATCACTAGAATCTGTATGAAGAAAATCAGAGTAAGTCAGAGTAAAATATTCAGCAAATATGGCTTCTCTATGACCTCATGAATATTCATGAACAAAGTGTTTTCATCATAAACTGAAACAAGGCTTGGATTGGGTGTCAGGTTGTAACTACAAGCAGGAATCTAAAAAGAAGACAACAGGTCTGTTGTCATGTCATTCCTGCAAGAAAAAAGACTAATGTTGTTGTTTTAGGTTCATGTGATCATCGAAGGATTAAGTCATATTTATGTTGAGTAATTACTGTAATTGAGCAATATATTTTACTTATGCAGAGTGTAATTACAGGATAAAAAATGATCCTGTTTCAGAGAAATTAATTGGCACATCAATTACACATTCAGAGGTGCCATTTTGGTGTTTGCATGTCAGGCGACCTAATGAATGCTTCTTAAAGGATTAATTGTCATACAAAATAGAATGAATTTTATTGGTAAATAAGATGTGATGCAGGGAGAAACAAATTTATATCTTAATAACCTTGGAAACTAAATGATGTGCAGGGTGTGCAGAGAGGGCATGGATTTCAGCAGAGAAATGAGCAAAATAGTCCCCGAAAAACCTTTTACAATTATTTTGAGGTCTTGAATCAAACTATTTCACTTTTCATCACAAGAAAGTAGCCATAGTGTGTGTATGTGTGCTGCATTACTTAGATGCTGTGCTTTCCCCATTGCTTTGATTCTAGAGGCAACAGACCTCTTTAAGTAGATAAAAAGTTAGCAAGAGTCTCTTCAAAACACTTTGCCTCAAATTCATCTCAGCTTTGAAGTTCAGATGCCTGAGCTCAGAAAGCAAGGACACAGTTACAACAAAATTTCCCAGAGTTAAAAGGGAGAAATGAAAGCGTGGAGAAAGTGAATTTGGAGCAAATATTCTTTTGAAAATGATGTGAACTGCAAAGACTGAGATGTGCTGACATGCATGAGTCAACTCCCCAGATCAAGTTTGTCAAGATTAAATCAACAGTGGAAACTATTCTAACATTACAGTTTAAATTAAAGACGTTTTTTTGTACAGTTTCATTCAGTTCAACTATCCGTCACCCGTCAAATACCTCAACCTGACATACAGCCATATGTAGCACATGATTGTCGCCTGCACACTAAAAAGTGCCGGGTTAAAAAGTGACCAACAAAATTCTGGATTTTTTTCAACCAGTACATTTGGATTGTTGCCCCAACTTCTGGGTTAAAATAACCCAAAATTATAGTCAATATAACCCAACTTCTTGGTCAAATATTCAACCCGAAAGTTGGGTAAAGAATAACCCAATTTTCTGGGTTGGTCCCTTTTTAGCCCAGCAGTAGGTCAAAATGTTGACCCTGGAGTATTGAGTGTGTGGTTAATGGACAGGGTGTCTTTTGCATCTTCACTTCTTACAAAGGCTGACATTATTACGGCTAGAAGAAGGCTGCATCGATAAGCTGAGGGTGTGAGATGTTCACCTGAGGAGGATGGGGATGGAATATGTTGGAAGATGCTTGATGGGGTCACTAAAGCAGGGGCGTTCCAGCATTTCTGGGCCTGTTTTCTTTCGTTTTTGGTACCTTGGCCTCCTCTCATTGTCCAAACACCAGTAGTGGAACAAACCCTTTATTGGTCAGCCAGAAGGGGGCAAGTATACTTATCAGGGGTTATGTATGTTGCATTTCATTTGAACTTGGAAGTTAGAAATTCCCAGTTTCAAGTGTGAAGTTTCAACTGTAAAGGCCCCCTAGGCAAGGTTGTAACAGTTTGGGGTTTTTAATTAGTTTCAGTTAGGGATGTTTGATATTAACCTGGCACACCCAACGCCATCTATAAAATACACGGCAAGTCTGGGTTCCCTCCATTTGGAAGTGATTTCCACTCCGGTAAAAAATTGACCGGACCAATAACAGCGGGAGGCGGGACTTTACGACACGTCTGATTCAGCGACTCAGCTCTTTAACCATAAACAGTCAGAATGGCGGCTGCAGAGGAGCTACGATATAACGATGCTTTTTCTGATGTCTAAAATGAGATGCACATGTTCTTAAAACCGCAACAACTTGCTGCTCTGAAGGTTTTCTTCTTACACAAAGAGGGTTGTGTCACTTCTGTGTTTCTCTGATTGGGTCAACTTTATTGTCAAGTGAGCCGCATATGGACATTTGGCACGGATGAAATTACATCTCTCTCGACCCCACGGTGCATTCAATGAAATACAATAAACTATAAGATTAAAAACACAAAAAAGATAAAAATATAAAAAATATAAGAATCCACCCGGTGGAAATAGTGCAATAATGCAGATTGCAGAGAAAACTGAGTAGCAATCCTGATGGATACGATCGTGCAATATGTAGTAGTGCCATTTAGTGCAATGTTCTGCAGTTTTGAACTGGTGCCATGGTGATGATGAAGTGAAGTGTCGATCCTGAGGTAGGTGAGTTTGTGAGCGGGCCAAATCAGTGGGGGTCCGGGGTTCTCTCCGGTTCAATTTGTCCCTGGTAGTCCCGCCTCTTTTCTCGAGTTGGAAATCAGTCTCGAGCGGAAGGATCCCAGACTGACTTGCCGTGTATCTCATACATGGTGTTTTGTCAGGCTGGTGTGCCGGGCTTATTTGATATTGGCTTTTTTATTGTTATCCGATATGAAATGAAATGAAATGAAAAATACTTTATTTATCCCAGAAGGGAAATTCAACATTGTAAAAAAGCTCTCTTTTTTCTTTTTTCTTTCTTTTTTTCCCCCTTTTTTTTTTTTGTTTTTTGATATCCGATATTGTCCAACTCCAAAACTCCAATATCCAATATAAACTGATACCTATTATATATGCAGAGAAAGCTGCATATATTGGTAAAGCCTCACAACTCTTTCAAATCTTAAAGACAAGACACACGTGACATATTAACCTTTAAAAGCAGGTCTGCTTCAGCAGAGTGCTGAAATAGCCCATTGATATGATGTGTGGAGGCTGAACAATCTGACTCAAATGACGGGTAGGTGTCAAGAGTTAATTGCTAACCATTATGCATGATCAGGGTATAGGGGCTTTATTTTAATGACCGGGGCTATAAAAACAGTGATAGGCAGAGGGTAGTGGGCTTATCAACTGTACAGCTCATGAATGCATTCCAGTACCATATGTACATGTAGTTGGAGGAGCACAGATCAAGCAACGTCAAACCAACCCTGACTTATCTGTCAGTCACTAGACACTGTCTGAGCCAAGCACACTTTTCTTTTCAAGGTCAGGAAGGCACCGAATCAAACAAAAATGATAAGCTGCTGACACTCGGCCACAGTGTTACATAAAGTGTCATCATATAAACAATGCGTCTTATATTAAGCCTTAAATAAATCAATGACAGATTTATGCACTCTTCAATTCAAAATAGTTTACATACTGTATATACATATATATATATATATATATATATATATATAACAAATTGAAAAAAATAATCTCTCTTTTTTTAAGCATTTCATGGCCTTTTCAGTTTTAGGTTTTTTCTTCTTCTTCTTAAGTATTTCAATTCACTGATTATCATTTTCCACAGCAGTATCTTAAGAAAGAGAAGATCCAGCTTCTGCATTAGTATTTAGCATTTTTACGTATTGTTCCAGCACATACACACATAATTAGCCACATAATTGGCCAGTTTTTACCATTTAAAATCAGTGTTGCTGTTTGGACTGTTGATGTGGTGCAGAACGAATATGGAAAGTGTGGGAGATAATGACATAAATACTTTACTTCTGCAGCCCTGGAATACAAATGTGCTTTCTGTGCTGATCAGCTTGTAAAACACTGTCAGATGCTCTGATACAATATTTAGTTTGTTTGTAGTTTAATCAGCAGGATTAACCGATGGTTGTACTTAAAGTACGTATAATGTAAAGTAAATGTTCTGCTCTTAATCGTGTCATTGAACCACAGAAGAATGTTTCACTCAGTGTTGCTGGTACATGTTTGGTCATTGTTCTGTGTATGTGGCCGATTCTTTGATGAATTTTGCCATAGTGTTACCATATACAGAGATCGTCCTGTTCTGTCTTCCATCACATCATCAGTGATTACCTGAGTTATAGCAGCCATGTGTGTCTGCAGCTGTGCTTCCATGACTTTTACATGTTTTGTGCTGTGAATAATGAGCTGCTCCAGGAAGTAAAATAAGGTGTAAAGTTACAAGATCAGGTTTCTAAATATGTTGAGTTGATAATGTACACTAGGGGTGTGCCATACTGCAATTTGGTATTGATCCGATACCAAGTAAATAAAGGGTTAGTATTGTCGCTACTGATACCAATACCAATACTTTTTAATAAGGCGGTCAAATTGTAAGATTTACGCAAAGAGATAATTTTGTGGAAACTATACACTATTTGTTTAAACTCATTAATGCATACACAACTAAATTATTATCCATCCACCATAAAAATCTGAATTTGGCCTTACCTTGACGAGACAAGCTGATTCTTGCCATTTATGCCTTATCACTACACTGCAAAAACTCAAATTTTAGCAAGTATATTTTTCTCATTTCTAGACAAAATATCTCATCACACTCAAAGTAAGACAAAATTGCTTAAATAGAAACATTTCGGTAAGATATAAGATCTTGTTTTAAGACAATGCATCTCATTTCAAGACATCAAGAAAATTCTGCTTGTCCCATTGGCAGATGTTTTTTTTTTGCTTATTACTAGCCAAAAAATCTTGAAATAAGATCTTATATCTCACTAAAATGTTTCTCTTTAAGCAATTTTGTCTTATTTTGAGTGTGATGAGATATTTTGTCTCAAAATGAGAAAAATATACTTGCTAAGATTTGAGTTTTTGCAGTGTAAGGTGAACTACTTACACCAAAAAAAAAAAAAAACATAATCTGCTTATTTATAAAGTTTGATTGACGTTGGTTATTGGAGAGGATTACAACATGGTAAGTGATCCAGTAAAGGGGTTAGTGGTGCAGGTATTCATAGTTTGGCAATCTGCAGATACTGTTAAAGAGTACATGAAGGATTTTGGTCTTTGTGATGCTTGGCACTCCGATTTTCCCACCATGAGAGAATACGTCTTCTTCTCTTCAGTTCATCACTCCTTTTAGATTATTTCCTAACTAGCAGTTTCACTCAGAGTTAACTTCAGAACATCTACAAGCCGTCACTGACTCATTGAACAACTATGTTAGTAATTAGAGGTTGAATATGGAACTTTTTTATTAAAAGCTATATTTATTTAAAAAAAAAATACCTCCACAAGACGTTTAGAGGGGTGCAGAATTAAAGTTCAGCATTTCCTTAAAAAATTATATTTTGCATGAAAATAAATATAAAACAAATTTGAATCGGTTCAACAATGGTGTTATGTTTACATCTACAAGCCAGTACAGGCCGCCATTGCGGGTTGCCAAATACAGCCTCTATGTTGCAGTAGAATGTTGGGCACAGTTAAGGAAAAATGGTGGAGTTGTAATTCAAGAAGCTGCTCCCGGAGTATCCTGGAGATATTCATTATCTGTTGCAACCATTTCCACCATGACTTCATTTGAGAGCATACAGAGTGGTTGTTAGATGCTTTGATTGCTAGGGGTACAACAATACATGTATTCTTATCGAACCGTTCAATACAGGTTAGTACCAAACTGTGAGCAAAGTGTATCGAATATCAAACAAAACATC
This sequence comes from Atherinomorus stipes, assembly GCA_023101725.1. NCBI lineage: Eukaryota > Metazoa > Chordata > Actinopteri > Atheriniformes > Atherinidae > Atherinomorus > Atherinomorus stipes. The sequence continues at coordinate 150,828 of JALJCO010009575.1, read as the reverse complement.
ATTTTTTTACTTATTTTATCAACTTGTCTTCTGACGGAGAGCTTTGTCTTGAAAATTCAGTCAATGTAGGTTTGTCTACTCGTTCGACTACATTCCTCTCTAGTGTTAGAACTGCTTTGGCGTTCATGTTAAATATGACCTTGATGGTAAGCTGTTGTGGACAAGAGCACAACGGTTAAAAAATGCATGAAAATGTATTTTTTGTATCAAAAAAAAGGAAAAAAAATCAAACCGTGACCCAAAAGTATCGAACCGAACTGTGAGTTTTTTGTATCGTTGCACCACAATTGATTACTTACATCAGTCATCATAAACTTGGTGTCATCAGACTTCGTTAAATGAGCTGAAAACAACTGCTGCCTTTTACGTCTTTGCTGTTCCACTGCAGTCCATCGGTTGTCTCCGAATCTGCTGTCTTGTTTCCTGTTTTAGTTTGTAGATTTATTCGTCTCTGTATTCTGTGATCACCTTCTGTTCATCACACCCGGTTCCTTTAGCTGACTGCCTCACCTGCTGTCCATGTTGTAATTAGTTCCCTGTGTATAGACTCTCTGTTGTCTCTTGCTGGACCATTTTCATCATGTCACGGTTTTTAGTGTTTCTGTTTTTTGATGTCTTCAACTTAAATTTCATCATTAAAGATCACAGATAGCATCGCTTGGCTTTGTCTCCTCCACCACCAATCTGCATTTGATCTCATCCCCTTAGATGGTGCATTGCATCACATTAAGGAACGACAACATAACACATTTTAAGGTCAGATGGGCGTGATAACAGAACTGTTAGTCTAAACTGAGTTCAGCTCCTTTAACCAATGGGGTTTTAAAGTAACTTAGTTTGATCACCTGATCATCATTTCCAGCCAACAGCCTGTCCATGTGTCATCTTTCTCTTATCTGAAGGCAGCTGGGAAAAGATACAAACTCTAAACGTTAATTAATTTATATAAATATATTTCTCCTTTATGGGACTTGAGCATGGGCCCTCCAGCTACAAGTCCAGCTCTTTGATATTCCTCATTCCTTACTTATCCTGCACAGGATGAAGGTGGCGAAAAGCAGGGTAAGTCCTGGGTGGGGTGGGTCCATCTCAGGGTCGAGCTGAAACCTCCCTGCATTAGGTGATGATGTTTACCCCCTCATGTGACAGTGGTGACTTATTATCTTTTACAAGCTTGCACAGCTTCCTTAATGAATCCTTGGTGAGGTGCTTCTGTCAAGACACTGGAAGATACAGCCGTAGAAGAGCTCTCTTTTCAACCATGAATTTACAGCTCTGTTAATACCAAACTATTTTTTTCACTTGTTTTTTGCTAGTGAGTAAAGTGAACCAGTTGGTGACTCTCTTAACCGCTTCCATAGAACGTGTCTCTTGACTTTATGCCTGCTGCACACGAGAGCTTCCATCTGGGCTAAAAGTCATTCGAGGCTGTTTGCTCAGCAGATAGTCACCATGTGCGCCTGATTTTTGGTGAGTTTTCTGCCTCATGAGGACTTGAGGTGAAAATCAAACACGTTTGATGGTTTTTTTCTCCATCAAATGTGAAAAACTCACTGCATGCGCTCAACTTGAGCTGTGCGCTTAGGGGAGAAGATCTAGCGACCAATCAAAACACGTCTGCAGATCACATGATTTCAAGATGGCAGCCCTCTGTCATCACGTTTGAAAACTTGATTGATCTTTTACAAAAAGATCCAAAGACTGAAGACAGAAAAGTTTTAAGGATCTTTTTGTTTGAGACTGAATTGAGTATTGTATTTGATTTTTATTCATTTTGTCTTTTTATTCAGTAAATCATAAGCAACATACTATACAGTCCTACTGTACTGGTACAGTATAATCATAGCAGTTGGTGGCGGTAATGCACCTTTGAGTTCGCCAACCGCCATTAAACTCCAAAGACGAAGTCATGTAAAGAAAATGAATGAAACTTAGACAGAGATGGAAATTTGGATGGATGTTTTTGAAGTCAGACGAAACATCATATAAGAAGGTATAGTCTGGCCGTATTTCCACCAATTTATCCTCTAAAATGTAAAGGACTACGTCATTGCGAGTTACCATCTTGAAATCATGTGATCTGCGGACGCATTTTAATTGGTCGCTAGATCTTCTGCCCTCAGCAGACAGCTCAAGTCGAGTGAGTTGAGTTTTTCTCCTCACAAGGTAAAAAATATCAAATGTGTTTAATTTTCACCTAAAGGCCTTGTGAGGCAGAAAACTCAGCAAAAATCAGGCGTGCACAATGAGCTATCTGCTGAGCAAACGGCCTCGAATGATTTTTAGCTCAGAAGGCTCTTGTGTGCAGCAGGCATTACAATGGCAAAAGAAGTCCAAAAATATTTTGAATTTTTGAATCTCCTCAAAGAGCCACTATACCCCCAAGATAAACATCTGCCTTGACTCTTATCACCCCTGAATAAACAGAAACACAGATGCTCCCCACAAATGCTAAAAATGATTCACACAAATGGTAGAACTTCCTTCATAATTGCTGGTTTGACTCTCCAATGACCTGAGATCTCTTTTGCCCCATTTCCACCATCCCTTTTCTGCTCAACTCACCTCACCTCGCCTTGGTTATTGGGCTTTTCCACTGGGGGTTTTCCGAGCTGAGGTGATACATTTTCTGTACCTCCTCTGGCGAGGTTCTGAGCGTGCTGAAGCGAGCTATGTCTGACGTCATCTCACTGCATGCCACCCATTGGCAAAGGGGTTAGCCAATCAGATGTCAGGGTCAGAGAGTGACATCATTAAATGAGCGACAGTTCACACGCCCTACCAGTAGATGGTGGTAACATAACTCATTAATTGTTAGTAGCTGCTGGTAAAAACAGCAACAGAGTGAGAAGTAGAAGGAGAAGAAATAATCCGGGAGGGATGGATTATATCATTATTTGCATGATGCTAAGAGCACTTATGTGGCATAGGTGGTAGCAAGGTTACCTTTTAATCCAAAGGTTGTGGGTTCACTTCCCTTTTCTGCCGTACAATATTTTTTTTTTTTTCTCCACGATCTTGTTGAGATGGATGGATGGATGGATGGATAGATGGATATATAGATAGATAGATATGAGCTCGTGAGGGAGTGATTTCAGATTCGCAACAAGATCGTGGAGAAAAAAAAAGAACTTCATTTGGCTGAAAAGGGATTTAAACCTGGGATCATCAGATTATAAGGCAAGATTGCTACAAGCTACGCCACATGAATTCTTCCTCATCTTGCGTCAGTGATGGTGTGGCTGAAGAAAGAATTACAATTTTTGTGCAATGCGGAAGTGGGCTCACTGTTCTCCAGTGGAGTTTGCCCCTTGATGGTAACACAATAAGATAGCGGCCTCTCCATCATTCAGTGTCCGGGCCATCATTTTTCAGCTTTACAATGGCCACAGTTACATGATGTTTCTTTTTTCAAATTTGGAATCATTCATTCATTCATCTTCTGTACCGCTTATCCAGTTCAGGGTTGCTGGAGCCTATCTCAGCTATTATCAGGTGTGAGGCAGGGTACACCCTGGACAGGTCGCCAGTCTGTCGCAGGGCCAACACAGAGAGACAGACAACCATTCATGCTCACATTCATTCCTAGGGACAATTTAGAGTAACCAATAACCCTGACATGCATGTCTTTGGATGGTGGGAGGAAGCCGGAGTACCCAGATAGAACCCACGCATACACGGGGAGAACATGGAAACCCTACACAGGAAGGCCACAGTTGGAATTGTTCGAACCCCCTCCCCAGCTGGGACTCAAACTAGCGACCTTCTTACTGTGAGGCTACACCACTGTGCAGCCCTGTAAGTCGGAATTAATTATTCCAAAATAAATAATTTAGAATGAAATTATCTCCTTTCTGTTAACATGGAAATAATAATTCCAGTTTGAGGTGTACACTGAGGACAGGTTTATCTAAATCCACTTTAGATCTACATGTTGGGAAGGGTTCTGATTGGACAGGGAGCAGACGTGAGTATTTATGTCTACTGGAAGTAATCCAACTCAAGGTAAACAAGCTTCTGCTCTTTTTTTTGCCTGTCACATGGAAAACCACATAATGATATAGGGTTTTTTTCACTCAAAACTAACATATTACTTCAATTCTGGCAGCTGGCTCGAGTCCACCATTTGTTCCGTGCATCATTGCAATAGGTCAAGGGAACGAGCATGGGCAGAATAGCAGGAAATAAGTTAAAGCTGAATGAACATATGGAGGAAGTATTCTATTCAGAATTGAAGCAAGAACAAATCAGACTTGAGTTTACTTCAAAATGATCATTTTCAGTTGTAATTAAGTGTTAACAAGGTTCTTTTAAGGAGGAATGAACTTTTATTCAGAATTAAAGAGGAATGAAAACCGTCATTTAAACATGGCTGCTGTCATGCAAATGGAAATTTGGTCACTAAACCAACTTCTGCAGCAGCTGACCTAGGAGCTCAATTACCAAACCAAGCTTCCACTACTACACCCTAGCTCCATTTCTTTCACCTGCTATGTTACAGATTTGTGTTTTAAGCAAAATGTTGCTGATTGTGTTTAAATGTTTTCAGAAGAAATGCTTATTTAATATAACAGCTAGCCAGCAGATGACACATGATACAAAATTATTTTCCAGCGCGTCACATTTAGGCTGATGGACCTGAACAGCTTACTTGGAAGCATTTCTGGATCTGGGCCCGTAGATACTGACAGGGTGGGGTTCTGAATGTGAACTGAAACAGTTAAAATATGACACTATGATGCGGCTACAAGCTCTGGACCCAATATGAAAAGGGGAAATTCAATAACCTTCCAGTGGCTGAGCGTAATAAAATCCATCAAAAACAGCAGCTGCTTTCTCCTGCTGTCATCAGACTTGGGAAAGTGAGGCATGGTTGTAGACTGCATGTCTAAAATAAACTGTTTTCTTTTAACATCATTGTGCTTTTCCATCTTTTGAAATACACATTGATTGGTATCCAGTGTCAGATGAAAGGATCAATATAATTTTCATCTCCAAGCTTCTACAACAGAAATGTTCGAAACAGGTATCAGGGAGGGAACGTCGTCGTTTATCATCAGATTGTAATGGAAGGTGGTCTTCAGCAGCAGCGGTGACTGCAGCCTGCATGCATGTTTTCTCCTCCGTACTGCAACATAATCACATGGCAACATGTATAAACAGCACATCAGCACTTCTTGTGCACCATACATTAAATGAGGTAGTTTAGGTGGTCAGGATTACTACACACATATGGAAGTTTACACATGTGCACATTTGAAATAATTTAAATCTTGAAAAGTTCCTCTGATCATGATGTGAAATACTGACTTTTTTTCTGTTCCAGATACCCAAGATTTAATGGTATATGATTTTGTAGATCTATGGTGGTCTGGAAGTTGTTATGCACATGAAAATGAGGAATTTTATATGTAAAATAAATCGAACACATACAGAGTAAAATGAAAAATAATAAAATAATAGAAAAAGTAAGAAAAACAATAAAAAAGAAAGAACAAAATATCACACATTTAACTGAATATAAAATCTATTCAATATGTAGAAAGTTAACATTTATTTAAAAGATATATAACATTGATACATTTTATAAATGAATTTTAATGAGAAAACAAAAAAAAATACATTTGGGTATTTTTAAGTACAATATTAATATATATCATATTTCCATATCTTGCTGATAAAATACAGATTTATATGAAAATATCAAATATAAAACAAATTAATATATGTATACAGTATAAATATAGTAAAATGAGGTAAATGTGTAACAGTGAAATATTTTTTTTTTTTTTTTTTTTTTATTATTATTTTTCTCCAGAAATTTCAGGTTGTTCATCATTTTTTTCTGACAAGATAGTTCATTAAATGGAAACTAGGGCTGCCACAAATGATTATTTTGACTTTTGACTAGTCACATATTATTTTGGTAACTCGTCAACGGATCGGATCATACTTAAAATGTAGCATATTTACAGTATGAACCAAAGTTGAGACACTTTCTCATTGAATCTAATGAAAAAAGGTGTGCAAACTTTGGAATGGTTACGCATGTGTTATACAGTCAGCCTCAAAATTATTCATACCCTCCAATTAAAGAAAGGCTAAATTCACAACCATAATTCAAAAACAGGAAACTATAAAAACTAATGATAAATTAAAATTTACAAAATTATAATTGAAATAGAAATAAATATTGCTTTTGAATTGTGGTTGAGAAATTTAATGAAATGAAAAATACTTTATTTATCCCAGGAGGGAAATTCAATGTTTGTAATACTGTCGCTCTTCTCTTTTTTTCTTTTCTTTTTGAGAAGAATCATTAAAACAAACAAACAAACAAACAAACAAAACTGTCCCAGAAAAATTTGAGCACCTTTCCCATGAATAGTGGACCAAAATACCTGTCAGGTAACAAGTGTCTTGTTATACAGATGTGGGCATGAAAAAGTTCCCCTTTCTGCCGACTGCCAGCCACTTACCAGCAACTTGTCTGCTAATTCAATCGCACAGAGAAACGCCTGTGTGCCCAGGGGAAAGGATTTCAGAGCATAAATGAACGTCCTGGAACAAGGACGTTTCCACACGCCAAGTTTGGACACCGTGTGTGATGATGTATTCACGGGACAAATCGTTCAGCCAGTGATAGTGCAGTGATAGTGCAGTATTAGTGCGCTATAGTGCGCACTGCAAAATCTGCAGGGAAGCGGACTCTGCATTGGGTCGTCGTGGTGAAGAAGGAGCTGAGTCACGAGGTGAAGCTCTCGATTTACCAGTTGATCTACATTCTTATCCTCACCTATGGCCATGAGCTGTGGGTCATCACTGAAAAAACGAGATCGCGGATACAAGCAGCCAAAATGAGGGTGGCCGGGCTCTCCCTTAGAAATAGGGTAAGGAGCTCGATCATTCCGCAGAGACTCAAAGTAGAGCCGCTGCTCCTCCATATAGAGAGGAGCCAGATGAGGAGGCTCGGGCATCTGGTCAGGATGCCTCCTGGACGCCTCCCTGGTGAGGTGTTCCAGGCACATCCCGCTGGGACGAGGCCCTGGGGGAGACCCAGGACACGCTGGAGGGACTACCTCTCCCGGCTGTGTTCACAATGCCGTCTGCTTCATTGAATTGTCAATAAAGTTTTGTAAAAACAAACAAACAAAAAACAAACAAAAAAAGCCATCTGCACTAGCAATACTATATTGCTTTCCTGGGCAATTGGATTATTTTTTCGACATTGGGCCAAAAATGTAAAAATGAAAGGAAAAGAAGACGCCTTGGACTCCAGCATAACGTTAACATTATGTTACAGACATGTGCATGTTTAATTCGACCTAAAAACAGCGATTTTCATTTTATTTACAAAAAAATACTTTTGTGCATTTCTCTGGCTGCTGCTGCCAATTTCCTCGTCATTTTGCCTGTATTTCGCATGAAATTGTGGGTAATATCATACCACTCGTTTTCTAGTGTGCCCCTGGAAAATCTCAGTTTTGCAGGCCAGATAGTCCTACCACTTTCCCGCCCCCTCGGTCTGAACCAGAAATGGGACACCACTACCCCCTCACATGAACGCGCAAAACGAAGGGTTCAGGCCAAGGGGGGAATTGGAATTCACCCATAATATCATCCCTCATGGTTTGCAGTGCAGTAACTGTACCTTTTTATGGGAGCAGGTTACATATGGGATTGTCCAGTTAAACTGATTATCTCATCAAGCTCTGTGATAAAACAGTGTGCTCATCATTGGACATGAAAACCTTTTTTTATCTGGCTACCCATCATCAGGACCAAATTTCTCATGAGTAGCTTGTAAAACAGAAGGTAATTTACAAAAATGACTGATTTTTTCTCCCTATTTGGTAGTGGAACAGATTTAGGAAACGTTTCCTAAGCAGCATTTTATCAAATCAAATATGGTATACCATAATAAACTGTTAACGAGTGGCTTTATATATTTTTGTTGTCTCTTGAATTTGACTAAACCATCTCTCAGGACACAGTCACTGTGGGTGGATCTTTTTAAGGGGGTGTTTTAGTTTCTGAAGTGGAATTGTGTCATACCTGCAGCAGACAGAGAGCTCAGTTTGCAGAATGAGAAATGAATCCTGAGATAAAAGCCACTCATCAGGAGCCATGAGACGAGTGAATCTGTCGCAGTAGAGGAGTGTCGGAGTGGTTTGAGCCACAGCTGCATTGTGGATTTTTGCTCCACATTACTTCATCAGACAGTTGTTTACTTCGCCACATTTTCTCTGTTGCAGGATGATGTTGCAACGTGTTGCAATATGAAATGTGTTGGACCTTGTTCGTGTAACCGGCGCAGAAATGATGTGGTGTAAAATTCCACTTTATAATATTTGCTCAAACCAATATGAAACTGTTTCGGTTGGAGATGTTTTAGATAGAAATTCACTCTTTTCATGGCCTCCTACTGAGAAGCATTTAGCTGAACTTCCACATTTGGAAAATCCTTCAGTAAATCTCTGTCTATCAGGGGAAAGAGATGAAATGAAAGGAAGGAAAAACACTTCAGGAAAAAAAAACTGAACATTTCATCTGCTTGACGATGACGATGGTCTGCAGTGTCCGTGACCAAACTGCTAGTAACTTGCTATGACATCCAACTCCTCGTTACAAGGTGGTGCAGCTATCACACTTATTCAAACAAAGAAGCGGACTGAAGTTTTGTTAGGTGATAAAAATTACATTTCTTTAACAAGCAATCATCAATGTGATATAGCTGTTTCTTGTTTCTGGGAGAAACAAGAAACAGCTGAAGTTGACATATTCTACAAGAACAACATATGATTTCTGATGCATACATACAGTATTATTGGAAATTTGCTGTAATTTTTAAAAACAAAACTTTGAGCCAAAACTTTTGCAAAAAGAGGATTGATGGATTTGTTTATGTGATATATATATGTATATATATATATATATATATAGATAGATAGATAGATAGATAGATAGATAGATAGATAGATAGATAGATAGATAGATAGATAGATAGAGATAGATAGATAAAGATATAGATGTATACAGTCTTACGTTTTATATATATATATATATATATATATATATATGCTAGTCTTACATTTTCTTCTACATGTCTCAGGTTTTGCTTTCAATTTGAAAGCATTGGACATCATTTTAGCCAAGTAGCCTATAATTTTTATTGCACTTCTTCATACCTTTTCCCCTCTGTCATTAAAGGGGAACCTCAGTAACTTTTTTACCTCAATAAATGCTTTTCGGAATCCCCGTGGGGCTAAACAAAGTGTTTACGGAGTGATTCAATGCCCCCCCCCCCCTCCCGCCGGGGCCTCCGGCCTGCGAGCAGCTAAATACAACTTTGCCTGTGCCGACCCGAGCAGAACTTGCGACAACAGAAACCGCTGTACGGTGCTCATGTCCCCTATCTACCGAGCTGCTTCCAGCGCTGATTTGAACCAGACTACCAGCGCTAATTCGAAGAAAACATTTCTTTAGCTTCACACCACCTAAACACCGGCTCCTGGCTCTCATAACCAACTCTTTGCTGGACCAGAGTGATTCACGTAGCTTGCACTGCCTGGGCGCCGGTGAAGCATCACTGCTTCAGGCTCAATAATCACTCGTCACGTCCGCAAAAAGAAAAAAAGTTTGTATTCTTACCTGCTACCCGCCAACACCAGAAAAAATATAATCCACGGCATATTTACCCGCAAATCCGGGTAAAACGTCCCGTTTCAGAAATACAGGTCTTTGCTTTGAGCAGAGGGAGACGGGTGCTGCTACCAACGCAGCAAAGTAGCATCAACAAGCTAGTAAAAGCTTAGAAATATATCCAGGGATCAAAATAGAGGAAAGACAGGTAAAGAAGCCGTCTGCTTGCTGTGGGGGTGTAGGGGGTTGAACTTACACAGTAAAAGGACGCCACTAGGGGAGCCCCGAGCTGAAGTTACTGAGTTCTGCTTTAAGTTTTACATGAAAGTTTGTTACTTCTCTGAACAATGTCTGGAACAATCTGTTTTTCTCAGGTTTCAGAAAGAAATGCATGTACATAGGTAGACTTGATCTTTAAATAAGACCCACCAGAGTCACCCCTGCTTTTTCAGAATGGATGACTTCACTTATGGTGCGTACACACTATTGTGATTTTGGCGTCAAGGGCGTCAGGTTTACAAAGTCAATGGCAGATGCACGTCCAGTAGGCGTTGAAAAGTCTGTGGCACGTTTTGGCGCTTGATGCACCTGACGCGCATTATGCTCTGTTCACACCAAACGTGATGTCAAAAATGCGCCTGATGCCCAAAGTTTGATGCTGGTTTACATAAAATCAGACACTTACATTCAATGACAAAAATGCTCTTGATGTGCGTCATGTGTTGTACGATGGCGTCAAACGCCAGAGTTGGAAAATCTGAACTTTTGCAGCGTTGACACGGGGCTTAAACCAATCAGAAAGACTCAGTATGTCTGTGTCATGACGTAGACACACATTTTGTGACAGAACGGGAAATCTCTTCACTCCACAAAGACAGTGGAGGATAAACTGTATGCTTCCCGGGTTTCCGAACGGCGGGTTGATGACCTGCTGTCCTGATGGGATTTAATGGGCTTATAACGTTGTCCTGATGCAGGACTGCTGGTCGTTAAACTGGGCCGGGTCAAAGGAAAGCAACATCCATCATCAGCACGCAGCTCTAAGAGTAAATGATAAAACCCACCAAACGCAGAACACCTCTCAACAATCTGATGAATCTGGACACAGATCAGAGATGCCTGATGATGTCGTTCTCTGGCTTTGTGGAGCAAATAAAGTCAAGCAGCTGCTCACTTTTATCCAACATCGTACAAAGACACAGAGCGAGGAACACAACCGGGTCCGGCACCACACTCTAGACTTTTTGTCTTTGAATAAGAAAAAGATAAGATATACTTTATTAATCCCAATTAGTGTGCCAAATAGGAAATTTGTTCTCTGCATTTAACCCATTTCAGGTTGAACCTGAGAGCAGTGGGCTGCTAATTAAAGCGCCGGGGAGCAGTTGGTGGGGGTTAAGGACCTTGCTCAAGGGTCCACAGTGGTTCACTTGAGAGCCGTGTCAGGGACTCAAGCCTGGGTCTGCCACGCCAAAGCCCACAACGTTACCACTACACTACCCACTCCCCCCTCTGATCCTATGTGAACCAGCGTCAAACTTTGGGTGCCAAGTACGTTTTTGACCCCCAAATTGTGTCGTTGTGAACACACCATTATTGAACTTGCACAGCTTCTTCTGAACACGTCCCCTTTAATTAATTATTCAATTACCCAGACTCAGGAAGATGCTATGATGCCCGATGGGTTTATTGGTTTTCTATGACTCAACTACGTCTACTGGTAACTTGTTTGGCATGTACCGTAGTTACATAATTTTGACCAGTGATTGATCTGGTAAGCCATGTTGGACTGCTATCATTTTGAACACAACTGTATGTACATAAAGCTCAACTGAATTTAACTGGAGATCAAGGTAGACCTGAAATCAAGCTGAAAAGAGAGGAGAACAGGAAAGAAGGAAAGCATTAGTGTGGCTAAATAAGAAATCAATGTTTAGTCTGTTTATTCCTCCACACAACTGCTCACATTGTTTGTTGTTGGCCTTGATTGATAAAAGGATTATTGGCACAGACAACACATGAGTACATATCAGAGGGTGATCAGTGTCATAACTAAGTGAATGCAACAATGCATTGTATTTAATATCCTTTGACTGCCTTCCAGCCAACGGAGGCCTAAAGCAATTAAAAGCAAGATCAATGTCCTGAGTCAAAACACTGTGACAGCTCCATTATCCCAGAATAAAGGAGGCCTCGTTCGTGGAGTCACAGCGCTCTGTTCTCGCTTCCTGCTGTGCAGTGCACTAAGACATGCATACATCTCTTTGAGTATCTGCAGTGGAGTACTTGAAGACCCCGACCTCCCCAGTAACCCCCTCTCATTCATAAAGCAGCCTTCCCCATTTTCAGCCATGTTCCTACAGGTTCCTATCTCTGGATCAGAATGCTTGCTCGTCTAACTTCCCCCTCTTTACCAACCTCTCCGTTTTCCGTCTCCCTGTCGATTGGCATCAGTATTTTTCCAGCCAATCAATGTGAGCAGCACATCGGCATTGACAGCCTTTATATCTTATCACGCTTTGTTAATGTGTTCAGGCACTTTCAGTCCTCCAGAGTATATCTGCTTTGATCATTTTTGGCTGCATTTGCTCATTTTGATGTATGAGACTTTGTTCCATTGACCATTAATCAGTAAAATCAAAATAATTCCAAATTAATCTTTCAAGAATGTATTCTCACACTCTCTGGGGTGATAAGAAATGTGTCTATGACACAGATCCAACCTATAAACAGCCTATTTTCACCAAAAAACAGAGTGGCTAGAGTGAACCCCCATCAGCAGTTAGCTTCCATTTCTCATGACTGAATAGCAAATATATAGACAAGGTTACCACCTGCACCTGAAATGCAGAGCAGTCGTGCACATTTGTGATGTTTAATCAAGGAGATATATAATAAAAAAGCCAACATAATTTACCCTGCATAATCAGAAATTCTTAGACAAAAACTTTGATTTGCCACTCCAAACCAGCATGTTACAGTCAATCAGTAATTTTTTATCCTGGAAGCTAAATGTTCAGAAGGTGACTATGTCTATTTTATTTCTGATCACATCTACTGTAAGTCTAACCATTCATGCTTTAAAGGAAGTTTTAAAAAGAAAGAAAAGATGAGGGAACTGCAAGTAAAAATATAAACAGACAACTTAAAGACCAACAACAGAACATTTAGCAGTTTACTCAGTGACGCACCCTCCATCGACGGTTAAACTAGCACTGTGAGCTCACTCCAGCCAGTAACAGTCTAATCTTGACTCTTGTTCTGTCCCTTCCTCTCTTTTTTTTTTCTCTTTTCCTCCGGTAATGTTTCCTTGCATTTCTTTGCCGAATCCGCCAAGGTGCCAATTCAAAACAACCACGATGTTCATGTCTGGTTCATATCCGTTTGCTTGCATACATGCGGGCATGAAAAAGTTCTGCCTTTTTCTGCCAGAAGTGGTGCAGTTTTATTGCACTATTACTGCACTATCACTGGCTGAACGATTTGTCCCACGAATACGTCATCACGCACTGTCCAAACTTGGCGTGTGGAAACGTCCTTGTTCCAGGCATTCATTTATGCTCTGAAATTGTTTTCCCTGGGCACACAGGCATTTTTCTGTGCGACTGAATTAGCAGACAAGTTGCTGGTAAGTGGTTGGTTAGTGGCTGGCAGTCGGCTGAAAGGGGAACTTTTTCAGGCTCATGGGAAATTGAAATTCTGCAGGAGTTTAACCTTTTCTGATTGTTTTCTTATAAATTTGAGAATTGTGTTTTACTGCCTTTGTTTTAAGTTTAGTTTGTCATTTCATGTTTTGTATAAACAGTGCCTCATTACTGAGTCAGATAAGTTGTTTCTACTACTTTTCAATATTGTGCAATGCACTCATAATCACTAGTAAGATAACTGAACACATTACGCTTCAAAGGCTCATGGGAAATGAAAATTAAACTGGAATGCAACCTTTTATGATCTGCTATCATAAAAGGTTATGTTATGTGTTTTACTGCCTTTGTTGAGTTCATATTTAGCTAAAGTTGTTAAAAAAAATTCTGGCCAGCTTAAGTTGACATCATGAGTGTGAAGGACAGTACAAGGAGATAAACTCACCACCACAGACAACTCTTCAGCATCTGTCAGAGATAGATTCTACCTTGGTCACGGTCATTGCTTACTGGCTACTCAAGCTGTTGCTCTGACTGTATCTACTATTTTGCATACTTTATTTAACAGCAGTATAGAAGATGTTTGTAACAATTCATAAAACAGAGACTGTTAGCGAGTTTTTGAATAAAGTGCATGCTCAAGACCAGCCTACTAGATTCACAGCTCCCTCCATGGCCATGCTTTAAGTCAGTGTGCACAAGCCAAGTCCCGACACCGATGTCTAGCTGACAACAGGTACAGATTCTCCCATCATGTCCTAAACGCAAGTAAAATAGATGTCGTCAGAACATTGCTAACTGCTAGCAGAAAGAATGTTAGCTACCTACTGTAAACATCAGAGTAGAGTGTGGCGCTTCCAGCACGCAGTATTTGGGCCCGTCTCAATACACCACCTAGCACTTTTTTTTAGCCCTACCCCTAAATTCTGCACTTTCCCATTAGGGTAGTGTTGTCCCAATTCCTCTCTGCATGTAGGGGTAGTGAACATAACGAGAAGTAGAGTTTCAGATGCTTCAGATCAAAACTGTTAACTCCATGTTGCTGCAGGGTGTGCTGTTATGGTGAGACACATGTGCAAACGTCACTGCACAGTCGGTTACCTGCCTGAAGGTAAATGCAGCTAGTGGTGTCCCAATTCCAAGTGATGATTACAAAGCCCTACCCCTGGGATTGGGCCTGGCCAATCAATCCCTCTTACGTAAGAGTAACTGACAAGCAATAGACAAACAAACACATGATGAGAGCATAAATGATTGGCAGATTTTTTTTTTTTTTAAGTCCTAATACTTTCACAGCCGATCTATAATAATTTTTGTATATTTAAAGTTTTTCATTATTTATATCTTATATGGAACCCTATTTCATTGAATAGTGCAAAAATTATTCAATGAAATATCTTCTGCCACCTTCAAGTGAATATGCTCTCTTGTCATCTAGAAATTGATGAGATGCAGTAACTTAATTTTCCATTAGGGATTAATAAAATGTAATAACATGATTTCAATTAACTAGACCTGACATTTGAATTAAATGTGAAACCCATCTAGTTGGGTTAATATGCATAACCCATTCTGTTAGGTGAAATTAACTACTGCTGGGTTGGTCCAACAGTTACCCAGGATTTGGGTTGAAAAGCTGTGTTGTTTTTAACCTAGGATCTTTTTTTTTTTAGAATGTACTGTATTCTGGATTAGATTCCACCATTCGCCATTCACCTTCTTTTCTATTGAATCAGATGTCCATCCATCCATCCTTCCATCTATTCATCCTGTGTCTATCCCCACATATCCCAATGCTTTGTGGCAGCTACTGGGTGAGAAACAGGTCCACCCTGGACAGGCTGCCAGACCATGGCAGGACATGAGAATAATCTATCACTTTGCTGGATTCTAACCAGCTTTCTGGGCTGCATCAATACTGAGGAAGGATAGTGTGGATGTCATCAGAGACACTGGGATAAAATCATGACGGGGCAATAATATAAAAGCTGATTTTGTTTGGAGTATTAATCAGTAGTATACAGTGTTGGGATCTTTGTCATGTAACATCAATATTTTGTGTAACTGACCAGAGGAACTACTCATCAAGCTAGGTTGGACCAAAGCAGTCACGATTTAGACCACCTATGTAACTCTTTCTGTTAATTCAGACATTTAGAAAATTATTCTATTGTCATAATCGAATCTGTATATTCATAACGATCCTTGAAAACATTGTTTGAGTGACATCACACGGGTCTAACCATTTCAAACAGCGTTAAATATCCAGATAAAGGAGAAGAAAATAAATAACATTAGTCATTTATTTGACCCTCCACCACAGATAAAAATACCATCTTCAACTCTGAGCAGGTCGGTAGTTTGAGGATTGGGTCCAAGCATTTGTCACTGAGGCTGAGTATAGCCTTAATGGTGTGTGGTTGTAGCCTGAGAGGAATACCAGCAGCATTAGTCCATGACTGTACCCGAGCCATGTGTTGTTGCACAAACACAAATCACCATCCTGTTAAGGCCAACACACAGCAGCTTCGGAGCTGTTTGTCACAGATCAGTGAGGTCTGTGGAGACAGAGGATGGCCCAGTGAAAGCAAGGCTCAAGGGAGTCAATCTGATCCAAGGGGGTGGATTCTTATGTGATGTGATGAGAAATATACATTTTTCATGTTAACTTTAAGCAAAAAGCTGTGTATCGGCACTTTAATTTTTCATCATTTGTGTCAGTCAGAGGCTGCACTGCTGATTTAACATGACGTCTGAATGAGCACAGATGATGGGCCAGCAGGCCCTGCCAAAGCTGAAGGTGGCCATCAGCCCCGATGCTCAGCGGAGGCCTACGACCGATCACATCTGGCAACCTGAGCAGCTTGATGCTTTTCTTGCTGGGAGACACTTTCAAACTTAAGGTCAATTTAGAAACAGCAAATGTACCATCCATGTCTTATAAAACCAGGAGTGAACACAGCTGCACAGGGACCATAGAGATGCCACTCCCCTCAGCAAGGTTTCAAATCAGCAACGTTTCTCCTGTTAGGGTGCTTGGCGCAGTTTGCTGTCATGACTAAGTGAGCTTGATGTAAAAGTCTTTTAAAGAGTGACAGGAAGGCTTATGTGATACACCTGCGCTAATGTGAGTGACCAGCCATCAGGATGCTGCAGCATGGTGCAGGCGTAATGCGTGGAGACAGGCAGGACTGACGGACGGGACCATGCTGGAGAATGTAGCGCAAGATGTGCAGCAGACCCTGCAGGCTTCATTACAGCATTCTCATCTAAAAGCAGCTCTGTTCAACTCTCCCGTGATGTTGACACTGATGATGGGATGTCTTCATACACCTGTATACCAGGAACTAAAAGACAAGTGGCGACTAACGAGGTGTGCTAAGTGATTGCTGGTCTGCTCTCAAATGTTTGTTTTAGTCCTGTAGTTTGTGGACACAAAGGGGTTGGCTCAGTCCCGGTATGAACTCATCAGCGGTTTGATTAAGTAAAACTTTATTCTGGCTGAAAGGGACTCTGTCCATCTGCCTATCTGTGGAGCTCAATAAAAATCTCAGAAAATTTTACCAGATTTGTTGATGTGACTGTTGAGCAGGACAACAGAATTAGGGTCCTTGGCCAATCTAATATCCAGAGACATGTTGTTCCCTAGTTTAAATCATTCCTGCCACAAGAGGAGACCAGACTCATATAGGGAATGTCTTCTTTCCTTCCCTCCCAGGATGCTTTCCATTTCTGATGGAACACATTTGAGTTTGGGTTGAGTTTGTTTATTTATAAAGGGACAGTGCATATTAGTGAACATAAAATGGAAATATGCAGGATTATAGAAAAGCTCATTTCCATCCTCAGTCCCTTGACATGAAGCTGACTGTTGGACATTATCACCCTCTCAATGTAAGGTTGCATCTGGTTCACTGACAAGGTGAGCCAGTCATGGAGGTGTGAGTCAGTCAGGGTAGGGTACCTCTGAGTCTGGACTCATATCAATGAATATTTATAGAAAAAACGTATATAAAACTGAGGGAAATATTGAGTAACTAAAAATAGAAAACACAAATGTGAAATACATTTAAAAAAATTGTTCAATATTTAGAGGCCTTTATATTTTTCAAGTTATTATTGTAGTGGCTGCTGTGATTGGTTCCTGGTAGATTTACATTTTTCCCATGAAACCTTGCGGCACACGCCGTTCTTTTCTGCACCATGACTTAAGGCTAATTTATAGTCGTCCATAAAGTGCTCAACATAGGTTACGGAGAGCCCTCTACTTCGGCGGAGAGCTTGTCAAAGAGCCTTGTCTGTGGCTGCACAAAATATTTTTTAAGTGTCCATCACTCCGTCAAGGGACAACAGAGATGGCAAGGGCTGTGATTTGTCTATCACAACGTAAACACTGGCAGTGCCATTTTTAAACTGGCTAGCCTACAACGACGCAGATATGACTCCAACCAAAGAACGTTTGTCTGAAGAAGTGAGGAAATACCAAAATCTCCCCATTGTCTTTTTTTTTTTGCATCAAAATTTTTTGTTTCAATATTATTCGGCTGCTGCAACAAGTCTTTCTCTCTTGGACGCCATTGCTTACTGTAACTGGAAGCAAAATAACTACCACTGACATCATAAGATTAGGCCAGTCTTGCGCAGTGACCCCTACTGATCAGGCAGGAAATTGCCCGGCACCATGACGGTTTGCATCCGGCACCATTACGGAGAACTATGAAAGCTGGGCGGGTCTCCATGGTAATGCAGTTGGATAATGCATTACGCAGTCAGAGAAGTATACTGTAGCCTTTAAATGTCCATGTAATCCCAGGACTCCATCCCCATCTACCTGTAGTAACGTGCACTGGTTCTAGATGCTAAGGTATGACCAAACTTACAAGTAATACATTACAAATGTATTCTATAATATGCCAAAGTAAATGTGGAATGTTTATCAAATGTGGGTTTGCAATCTAATTGTACAACCAAGCAACCATATAATGTAACAATAACAAGCATAATTTCTACCAAATAATAAATGAATAAAAGTTATCGGATAGATTTGGAATAAAGCAGTCAAACTAATATTTAAAATGTTCCAAGAACTCAAATTACTTTGTCAAAACATATTTCAATCATGTTGTATCAACGTGAAGTAAACTGGTTTATTGAATAACTTAAACAATTTTTAAAGTTGATGCCAAAGCAAATCATCTGTATGCAACCAGTGCCCACAACTGAATTAAGTGATTCTTACATTTGTTTTTTTTGTTTGTTTGGTTGTTTGTTTTTTTCAGTGTATGACAGGAAGATGAACGCAGATAAAAATGACAACACAAAGTATACAGTACTTGGTTCAAGGTCTTCTAACCATCCGTTATACCACTGCTGTCATTTCTCAACCAAATGAGGGTATGGAAATGAGGTGAAGTGCGAGAGCTTAGGAAATGACGATAGACTATTCCACAAAAATGTGGTTCCATCTGGCCACTTAGAAAGAAAAAAACAATGACGTTTTTTTTCACCTGCATTAATTTGTTTTATCCTAAACACTGCTATAGTTTTAGTTTTGGGTGTGGTCAGTTATAAGGTCTGGTCTTGTCCAGATTTTGATATGGTCCAGTTTTTGGTCTGGTCCAGTTATATATCTATCCAATCATAGACCAGGTTAGGTTTTAGGTCTGGTCCAGTCTTAAGCCAGGTGAAATTTTAGGTCTGGTCCAGTCTTAAGCCAGGTGAAATTTTAGGCCTGGTCCAGTCTTAGGCCAGGTAAAATTTTAGGCCTGGTCCAGTTTTTGGTCTGGTCCAGTTTTAGGTCTGGTCCAGTCTTAGGCCAGGTTAAGTCTTAGGCCTGGTCCATTTTTTGGTCTGGTCTCTTCCAGTCTTAAGGCAGAGGCACACTGGACGGATTTTTGTCCGTCTGGTATCGTCGTGGAGTCTTCTGAATTCAGGGTCATGAGTCAGTTTGGTGTGTTCTGTGTCGTTGGCCGTCTGCACCCGTCGCCAATACCGTCGGCGTTCTTTTCAGCTGATTAAACATGTTTAATTGGCATCGGCCAGTCGTTCAGTTGATGGGCTGACCAGTTATATTGGAAGAGGCTTTACCTTGCTGGCGAATCAGCAAAGAAGAAGATCCAAAGTGAAGGTAAACAAACCAGATGAAGAGCGTACATAATGCAGTCTCACACAATGTTTGGCATTGTATTGGGACCTTAGCTAGCAGTCCTCGCTCTCTGCTAACAACAGCAGCAGCAGCTTTCACGTGTTTTCTTCTTGAGAAATGTTCCGCCATGTCCGGTATTGGGGCCACAATATAGATCAGCACTGCCTGCTGTTGTGGCGACATTATAGTTTGCACATGCGCAGAAGGTACACCCAGGTCTGGAGTCGGCTTGATGTGTTCTTGGGCACTTTTCTCACCGTGTCGGCGAGACTAAAGCCAATCGGTCAGTCTGACCCCATTTTCTGGCAATGACCGTGACGGTCAGCAGTCTGTCCGGTGTGTCTCTCCCCTTAAGCCAGGTTAAGTTTGAGGCCTGGTCCAGTTTTAAATCTGGTCCAGTTTTGGTCTGGTCCAGTCTTAGGCCAGGTTAAGTTTTAGGCCTTGTCTAGTTTTTTAGTCTGGTCCAGTTAAGGTCTGGTCTAGTCTTAGGCTAGTTTAATATTTATGTCTGGTCCACCAAACCAAAGATGTGAGTCCGTCAGGCTGCAGAACTCGCCATTATCCTGCTGTTGGTGGTGGTTTAGAGTCCTGCTGTAATTTTCATTCTTCTCACCTTAATATCAGTATTTTAGGAACAAGCAACTTTCATCTCAGACTTTCAGCACAGGTGAAACCCATTCCCTCTTTTAATTGCGTTAATGGGCCCAGTCCAAGCGTTCTAGATCAGAGAGTCCTGACTGGAACACTAAAGCGGAATATATTTCTCCTGCCTTGGCCTCATTACATTGGCCGCCTGTCCAAGACACAATAAATGATAAAATCCTACTAATTAGGGGTGCTTTGCAGCTCAGCTGGTTAAACGGCTGCCCTGCAAACACAGGCCAGAGATGTTTTATTTTCATTTAGCCTTTCTATCTGCTTTTGGAGACCATTTTAATAAACATTATTTGGTTCTAATGGTCTTAAACCAGCTTTATAAAGCTAGTTTGTAAAGCCTTGAGATTATGTGACTGGTTGATGTACAAATAAAGCTTAACTGAGTTGAATAAAAAGAAGCTCACATGTGAATGAATCTGCACAAACTCCACAGCCACATCCTAAATTTAAAAAGAGATGTACAGTAGGAAAAGTAAAAATGTTGCTCAGAACCCATTGTCCATGCATCCTTGTCCATATTACACAGATAGGACCAAAGCGGGTGTTCAGGAAGGCCTGGTGTGGTTGATCCAGCTGAAATGATCTGCCTTGACAAAGCACCACTTCTCTTCCAGGGTTTCATAGTTACCCGTCCATATTTGGCAGATCAGGGATTGTTGTTCCTGCTTCCTGTTTCTGTGCCTCCACCCTGTATGAACTAAGGTCATGATGTAAACTTGTGTTTGGGTTGGGCACACTCTTAAATCTTTATCCACGGACCTGAACAGCAAATCTCCTGCCAAAGTCCCATTTATGCAACAAAGAAAAGACTCACGATGGCTGCAGCAGACATGGTTCAGATGAATTCTTTTGTCTAACTAAGAAACAATACCGAAAAGAAAATCTGAAATCTGGTCGTTGGTGTGTAATTATCTATGTTCCACTGAAGATAGGTGAATAGGAGACTCTGAGCCATTAGAGAAATTAATCATGATGGCCAATAAAAGTCCACTAAATTAGATTTAAGCTCCTCGGGGAAACTATTATGGGGCCATGAGCCCTGTAAGCTGAAACAAATCATCCCCAAGCCTCTCTCCAGCAGTAAGACACTGCTATTATGATGAAGAGGAAAGCTAAAAGCAATACTGGCCTCCTCATTTACAGTCTGGTCCTGCTCGCCAACATACATAACGTAGAATTCCACGTCATCCAGAAAAAACATTATTTTCCCCACATATACTTACATATATGAATTAATATTTTAGTTCACACTCTTCAAAAGTGAAATTTATTCTTTTTAAACTAATCTGATTTTATAAATTTTTTAGCTAATTTATTCTGAAACACTTGGGACAGTTGTCACTGAAATGGTCTTTGTGAAAAACAAGCTGGAATAAATGATCAGTGTAAAGAAAAAGAGACATTGTTGAGTTTGTTTTTGACTGGAGATCTGTGCCCGTCTCACAAGGCTGCGATGCCTCCTGGTAATAACAGCAAAAACTGTTTCACTTATCAGAGTCTGTAAACATGCAGGTTACACATAGAAAGTAAAATAGGGCTAAATGAAGCAGAAAAACACATATGTACTGTTTGTATCTGGTTTGTTCACGATCAACAAACAGACGGATGCATAATTAAGTAGTGCAGCGGGTCACTATTAAAATCTGTCTTTTCCTGTATCAGACAATAAAAGCATGTTTATCACAGTTTGGTTAGACTTCAGTTTGAAGTGATACTAATGAGCTTCAGCAGATATTCACAGTAAGGTGACCCTTAACTAATCCAGCATCATGTCATCCTAATGCAGCATCATCTTCATTCTAAACCAGCATTGTAACCCAGTGTCGCATCACCTTAATCCAATGCCGTCTTCATCCTAATCCAGCATCGTCTTAATCCTAATCCAGCATCATCTTCATCCAAATCCAGCATCGTCTTCATATTTAATCAGCAATGTCTTCATCCAAATCCAGCATCTTTTTCATCCTAATCCAGAATCATCTTCATCCTAATCCAGCATAATCTTCATCCATATCCAGTTTCATCTTCATAGTTAATCAGCAATGTCTTCATCCTAATCCAGCATCTTTTTCATCCTAATCCAGAATCATCTTCATCTTAATCCAGCATAATCTTCATCCATATCCAGTTTCATCTTCATAGTTAATCAGCAATGTCTTCATCCTAATCCAGCATCTTTTTCATCCTAATCCAGAAACATCTTCATCCTAATCCAGCATCATCTTCATCCCAATCCAGCATTGTTTTCAACTAAATCCAGCATCTTTTTCATCCTAATCCAGCATTGTCTTCATCCTAATCCAGCATCATCTACATCCTAATCCACCATAATCCAGATTGTTTTTACTGTTAGTGTTTTTATACCTGTTCACTTAAGAGACGGAAGATAGGGGTTTGTAGTCAGGTGTCCAATTGGGAGGGGGGTTGGGTGTGTGCATGTGTGTGTTTTGTGTTATATACTTGGATGTGTGAAGGCTGGTTTTTATTTGAATTTGCATTTGTTTTTATTATGTCAAGCACTTTGTGTTGCCTTTTAATGGTATGAAAAGTGCTTTATAAATAAAGCTTGATTTCATTTGATAATCTTCACTCTAATCCAGCATCACCTTCATCCTAATCCAGCATCATCTTCATCCTAATCCAGCATTGTCTTCATCCTAATTCAGCATCGTCCCCATCCTAATCCAGCATCATCTTCATCCTAATCCACCATAATCTACACTCTAA
Organism: Atherinomorus stipes; assembly: GCA_023101725.1. Taxonomy (NCBI): domain Eukaryota; kingdom Metazoa; phylum Chordata; class Actinopteri; order Atheriniformes; family Atherinidae; genus Atherinomorus; species Atherinomorus stipes. The sequence goes on along the minus strand of JALJCO010009575.1, from coordinate 128,013 downwards.
TCCAGCATCATCTTCATCCTAATCCAGCACTGTCTTTATCCTAATCCAGCATCATCTTCATCCTATTCCAGCATCAATTTCATCCTATTCCAGCATCATCTTCATCCTAATCCAGCATGGTCTTCATCCTAATTCAGCATCATTTTCATCCAAATCCAGCCGCATCTTCATCCTTACCAAGCATCATCTTCATCCTAATCAAGCATCATCTTCATCCTTACCCAGCATCATCTTCATCCTTATCCAGCATCATCTTCATCCTAATCCAGCATGGTCTTCATCCTAATTCAGCATCATTTTCATCCTAATCCAGCATCATCTTCATCCTTACCCAGCATCATCTTCATCCTAACCAAGCATCATCTTCATCCTTTTTCAGCATGGTCTTCATCTTGTCTCCTCTCTTGATCTCTGCAGCCAGTAAAAGTCAGTCTGATGATGACTCTGGTTTGATGTCTTGCTCTCTCTCTTTTCTTTCCTCTCTTCCTCTTGTGTTTCTTAATGAATCAGCCATGGTACGTGTTTAAAATGCTCGTCAGTGTGATGATGTTCATATTTCTGACGTTTATATATATATATATATAAGAAACTTTAGTCTTTGTTTTCATGCTTTTTTGTTTTTTTGTACGTACAGAGCACTTTGCTTCATCAGGCGTTTGTGTTATCTGATGTGTCACAAAGATTACATCATATGAATAAATATTGTTTTAGGTCCACTGCAACGATTGTGGGAAAATCTCAAAACAGCCACAAGGTCTAAAAATGAGCTGCTAGTGACACTTATTCATGCTGTCAGCAAGCTGTGGCCAGAAGTTCACATTTCCTGCGAGTAAAGGAGCCATTCTTATGGCTGATCTATGATCCTGCGTGGTGTGATGTCTCTGTTATTATCTGAAGAATCTTACTTGGCTTCATCTCTCTGCCTGTGTGCAGCCTGCCTCTGTTTTCCTGACCCAATCTGCCGTCTCCTTAATGCCAAGTTCAGTCCTACAAACATGAAAGTGTGAGTGACATCTGTTCCCAACTGGAACAGAACATCTGGACACTGGGAGGGAAGTTCTCACCCAGCCCCCACCTGGACCGCAGAGTTGCTTCAGATGGTTGGGTCCAGGTTCTGGATGCATGTTTGGGCCATGTGTGACATTTCTCACTGACAGAAATGAGGATTTCAGCTTCATCTTATTTATGTATAAACTGAAAAGGTTTCTTGTCTTGCCCCAGGATCTCTGTGAGGGTGTTATTTTTCCTATACTTGGGTCAGACCACAGAATTCAGCTGCTGCCTGTAAGGGTGAATCCCATTTCACCCCTTGGCCCTACCCCTCCCCCTCAGTTTTGCGCATTCATGGGTAAGGGTAGGGGTGTCCCAATACCTGTTAGGATGGAGGGGAAGGGCTTAGTGGTAGGGCTATATACCCCTTCAAACGAAGATTTTTTTGGGAGCGCACTTCAAACGGAGGGCTTTGACAATCACTGGCAAGATGGCTGCTAAATATAAATATTTTCTCCATAGATGAAGTATGAAAAGTATGAAAACAATTGTATTGTCTTGTTTAATGCTGTTTAAATGTTTAACGGTCGTTTTCTTTGCAAAATGCACATGAAAAAAATTGCTAGTACTACATTGACACTTCAGTTACTTGAATGCTACCATTTTGAAAACCAGCGGTGTTCTGTAGGAAGCCTTGATAATCTACAGTGATAGATAAACTGTAGATAGACAAACTCAATAAAAATGTTGGCAACATCGCTGCAGGTCTTCATTTACATGGAGGTCCTTCATGGGATATAACACAAGCAGGGATGTCATGCATAAATTGAATTTGCTTGTTAACGTTAACCCACTGTAGACGGCTTGATTTCTACAGATTTGCACGGACAGCTCAGCACACATCTGCTTACCCACAAGCTGGGGGGTCACTGATGATGTATGTGATTATTGAAGGGGTGTCTCAATTTGTAGGGGTTAACTTTCAGCCCTACCCCTCGTAGCTAAGTGGCAAGGGCCAAGGGTAAGAGGTAGGGCTAAAAAAGAGAAATGGGATTGGGCGTAAACCTCTGTAATCACAGGGATGCTCATCATGACCATGATACACAGTTTTATGGATTTAACTGATGATACAACCTGAAGAGTAACCCAGCAGAGTCACATGACACTCAACGAATAATCAAAAAATCATTCATATCCTAGCTAAGATACTGAAGCTGCTTGATGGCTGAGTGACTTGGTTTGGAATAAGAGAAAACCCAGGCTAAAAGTTGCTAAACTACAACTTCCCAGTTCAAGGGATGGTCTCGATCTTCCCAACATCAGATGGTATCCCACTTGAAATTTATAGCAGAATGGTCCTAGAAGAATCCTACTTCTGATTTGCTGAGTTTAGAAAAGTAACAGACCTCCGTCTCCCAATTCGACCTTTTGGTCTTTAAAAACTTAAAGTCAGCCAGGAGCAACTGTAAAAATGATCCCATAATTTGTAATTATTCAAAAGCATGGTTTACTGTACAAAAACTTGAAGGGAGGTCTGGACTAACAACTCACCTGATTCCCAATTCTATGCAATCCCAACTTCTTTCCAGACATGATGGATGGTGGTTATAGCACTAGGACATCTAAAGGTATGGATCATCAACTCCAGACCTCTTGTAGTGTCTATAAGGTTTTCAACATTTCCGTGCTCCAACACACCTGACTCAAATTAAATGGGTCCAACAGCCTTTGAAGTTCTGCAAAATGACTCATTAATTTGGATCAGGTGTGTTTGTTCAGGGTGACATTGAAAACCTTCCGGAGACTGGCCCAAGAGGTCTGGAGTTGGTGATCCCTTCCTTACAGAAACAAGAGGATGCAATATTTATTTCAGGGTGCATCCATGTAATCATTTACACAACTTCAAGAAAAGTATATTCTCCACTGGCAAGAATTTTTCAAATACCTTTTTCAAATTTGAGACTTCATAAACAGAGGAACTACTCTCATTTGTGATGCCACTATATCTGCAGTTGAACAATTCTCCTTGGCCCAGATCCCAAATCCATTGGTCGCTTTTACAGGGGGTGAACTTGGCATAGATGTTGATGAGAATAAACAGAATAAGACATGGAATAAAACAAAGAAAATATCTGTGAGTAACTGCGTGAGAATGCTGCAATCGTTTACAAATCTCCTCCAACAAAAGACATAAATTGAACTCTCAACTCTCACCTACATATTATATCCACTGTATTCGGCCGTGTCCTAAAATTAAAGCATACTGAATGGATATTCTGCAAGATATATTTGATTTTATGGTCCACATTGACCCTCTTTCTTTAATCTTGGGTTACCACAATCAACGCTCAATGGATGCTAATTCTGCAAAATTGTATGATGTCTTCACATATGCAGCAAGAAAGAACATCCTTTTATCTTGGATAAGTAATAGACCTCCAACTAAATCCAACTGGCATAACATAATCATGGGATGTTTTCCTCTTGAGTACCTTACCTGTCTGGTTCATTCTTCAGAGGGACAATTTATGAACATTTGGACTCCAAATCTTAATTTTTCTGGCTTTACAGTGGTTTCAGTACGCTCAGGTATTATCCTTGACTAGCTTGTAGCTCTTTACCATTATTATGTTGTCATTGCACTAACCAGCTGCATGTGAGATGCAAATATGTAGACTTTATATATATACATATACACACATATATATATATATATATGTATATATATATATATATATATACACAGCTGTGTGAAAGAGTTTTTGTCCCCTTCCTGATTTCTTACTTTTTTGCATGTTTGTCACACTTAAATGTTTCAGATCATCAAACAAATCTTAATGTGAGTCAAAGACAACACAAGTAAACAAAAAAAGGAGTTTTTTTAAATTAAGATTTTTATTATGGGGTGGGTATCCAAACCTCCATGGCCCTGTGTTAAAAAGTTATTGCCCCCCCCCCCCCCCATTAAAACGTAAATAAACTGTGGTTTATCACATCTTTGGAAAGCTGAGTTCAATTTCTCTAGCCACACCAAGGCTGGATTACTGCCACACCTGTTCTCAATCAAGGAATTCCTTAAATAGGACCTGCTTGACGAAGTTAAGGAGACAAAAAAGATCCTTAAAAGTTAGACATAATGTTGCGATCCAAAAAAAAATTCAGTAAAAAAGAGAAACAAAGTAATTGAGTTCTATCAGTCTTTAAAAGGTTTCAAAGCCATTTCTAAAGCTTTGGGACTCCAGCGAACCACAGTGAGAGCCATTATCCACAAATGGTGAAAACATGGAACAGTGGTGAATCTTCCCAGGAGTGGCTGGCCAACCAAAATTAACCCAAGAGCACAGCGACGACTCATCCAAGAGGTCACAAAAGACCCAAGAACAACATCCAAAGAACTGCAGGCCTCACCTGCCTCAATTAAAGTGATACCGTGTAACTTTTGAACCCAATGTTGGCCAAATATTATGATACATTATATTCTAACATTATTATCAATATAAGTAAGTATAGCTGATATCTGCGGTCAATATAGAGCACTTGACGCATGCTGTTGCTCCAAGGGGGCTGTCATTCTCAAAAACTAGGCATTGTAACTTCTCAGGAGCGGGCCGTCTCTCATTGGATCATGTAACCTGGAGCGCTTTGATTAATGGCTTTATGACTTAAAAATCAACTTTTCAAAGTGGTCTGCAACATTTTTCCAAAACACAGACTGACACTGTTTAATTTTGAGACAGTTGTGGTGCCTGTGGGAAGTTACAGGTTTAGTGGTGAAAAGTTACGCGGAATAACTTTAAGGTCAGTGTTCATGACTCCACCATCAGAAAGAGACTGGGCAAAAATGGCCTGCATGGCAGAGTTTCAAGATCAAAACCACTGCTGAGCAAAAAGAACACAAAGGCTCATCTTAGTTTAGCCAGAAAGAACCTTGATGATCCCCAAGACTTTTGGATAAATACTCTGTGGACTGATGAGACAAAAGTTGAACATCCCAATACATCTGGCGTAAAAGTAACACTGCATTTCAGAAAAGGAACATCATATTGAAAGTAAAATAGGGTGGTTTTACGGTGATGGTCTGGGGCTGTTTTGCTGCTTCAGGACCTGGAAGACTTGCTGTGGTAAATGGAACCATGAATTCTGCTGTCTACCAAATAATCCTGAAGGAGAATGTCCAGCCATCTGTTCATGACCTCAAGGTGAAGCGGACTTGGGTTCTGCAGCAGGACAATGATCCAAAACACACCAGTGAGTCCACCTCTGAATGGCTTAAGACAAACAAAATGAAGACTTTGGAGTGGCCTAGTCAAAGTCCCCACCTGAATGTCATTGAGATGCTGTGGCATGACCTTAAAAAGGCAGTTCATGCTGGAAAAGCCTCCAATGTGGCTGAATTACAACAATTCTGCAAAGATGAGTAAAACAAAATTCCTCCACAGCGCTGTAGAAGACTCACTGCCAGTTATCACAAACGCTTGATTGCGGTTGTTGCTGCTAAGGGTGACCCAACCAGTTATTAGGTTTAGAGGGCAATCACTTTTTCACACAGGGCTATTTAAGGTTGGATCCCCCCCTTCCTAATAAAAATCTTCATTTAAAAACTGCATTTTCTGTTTACTTGTGTTGTCTTTGTCTCACATTTGTTTGATGATCTGAAACATTTAAGTATGACTAACATGCAAAAAAGTAAGAAATCAGGAAGGGGACAAAAACTTTCACACAGCTGTATATCATCTCAAAAAACAATTGAAAAAAATAATAATTTCCATCATAAATCTACATTATAAGCAGTAAAATGTATTACTCAAAATGTTACTTAATATACTGTACATTATTACTATGTTGCCCAAATAAAGTTGTACACAGTGAATTTGCTGTAATCCTGTGTTTAAATAGAAGTCAGCACCGTTGTTTACTATCAACACCATCCATCCTCTCCCTGTTTACATTGATTCAACTTAAATCCATTTATTCAAATTTATTTTCTCCATCTGGAGTATTTTTTTAAATAGCTGTTAATAATTCTCATCCTAAACTGTAGCTTTATCCACTAAATATATTCTGTTGAAGCCTTTGTTTATATTTTACAGTGGGCTGACTTTATCTCTTTAACCAAACAAGTCATAAAAAGAGCAAATAAGTTTTATATGAAATCAAAATTTCTTGATCACTGCTGTAGTCTGTATCAGACTCATGACAAGCCACAAACTGCATGGTTATGAAGGTTGGGGAAGTCAAAGCTGATGCAACTGCAGGAAAAACAGCTGCAGCCAAAGCTGCCAACTAAAGACATCTGCAAAGTATGTCTCAATTAAATGAATAGTTTGAAACAAAATACTTTAAGACGCTATCAGTTTGCACATTATTGGCCTCATTAGGAGGAGTGTCATATTTACAGTGCTGCACTCTTGGCAATATTTCCACAACTGGAGAAATTTCAACATCAAAGACAGCAACTGTAGGCATTCACAGAAAGTTCTGATTCAATCTGAGAAGTACTTGTCTGTGTCTGACAGTTTTTGCTGCAGCAAATGGATTCAGTTTGCTTTTAGGAGGAGTGTAAGAGAAGGGTCAAGCAGAGCAGCGACAGCAGAGGAGCCACTGATTGAATTATCTGTGGCTGCTGTTAGAAAAAGGCGCATGAGAGCTCCAGCTGCCCACTCCGGCCCACCCTGGGCCCCTCCTCCAGCTCAAAAGTAATAAAGTGTGTTTGTCTCCACATATCTGTGTCAGTAGATTCTCCACCTTCATGTGCAGTAAGAACAAATATCATGCTTCAGATGCAACGGGAAGAACCAGGAGACATGTTCGGCAAAAAGATGCAGCTGCAGAAACAGCAGGTCTTATTCTCGGTTTAATCCTCATCACCATATCAGCAATGAAAAATATAAAACACAGCAAAATAAGAAATATGATGAGGCTATATAAACTGATTTCCATGGTGCTGCAGTCATAGCCAACCTTAACACCCCCATCATTACCCATGTATTATAATTTGCCTTTGCTATCAAACAGCAAGGATAACCCATCTCCCTAATCCATGTTTAATTTCCTGTCCCACTGTGCTGCATATAAACCCATTTCTCTACCATCACTGGTCATTATCTGCTGCTGATTACAGCAGCAACAGTGCACGCTGGATTAAGGGGAAGCTGTTGGTAAATACTGTATATCGGCTACGCTCAGAAAACGGATGCCTCGGGCTCCTGACCAAGCATATGTGATGAGTTATGATGTCTTGAAATGTCATGTTCATGTTTCTACATCAGTTTTTTTTTTCTCTCTCTCTGTTGCTCTGCAGCTATGGAGCAGACAGGAACCATATTGGACAAAGACGGTCTTTTATTCTTTACTTGCAGAAAAACTGAAGCTAAAAATTATGAATGGATGATGAGGAACCATGTATGGAACTATTTCTAATAGGAATATTCCAGTAGTGGTCAAATAAATGTTTTGTTTTGTTTTGAACCATCATTTCAACAAATCAGCATTTAGCCAAAACATAATCATCACCGAAGCTGGAATCACACCGGGTTGGATCCTTTTTCCCCCCAGAACCAATTTAATTCTTGGTGTGATAGATCCAACCAAGTGTTGGAAACATTACTCAGACAAGTTGAATCATACTGACATGATAGCATCACACCAACATGTACAGTGGCTACAGAAAGTATTCAGACCCTTAAAGTTTTTACTCTTTGTTTCATTGCAGTCATTTGCAAAAATCAAAAAAGTTGATTTTTTTTCTCATTATTGTACACTCAGCACTCCATCTTGACATAAATAAAAAACAGGAATACTGAATTTTTGCAAATTTCTTAAAAGTGAAAAACTGAAAAATCACATGGTTATTAGTATTCAGACCCTTCAGTGACACTCATATTTAACTCAGGGTGTCTATTTCTTATCATCCTCCTTGAGATGGTTCTACTCCTTCACTGGAGTTCAGCTGTGTTTCATTAAACTGACTGGACTTGATTAAGAAAGGCACACACCTGTCTATATAAGACCTTACAGCTCACAGAGCACGTCAGAGCAAATGAGAATCATGAAGGTGAAGGAAATGTCCAAGGAGCTCAGAGACAGAATTATGGTGAGACACAGATCTGGCCAATGTTACAAAAGAATTTCTGCAGCACTAAAGGTTCCTAAGAGCACCGTGCCCTCCATAGTCCTTAAATGGAAGAAGTTTGGGATGACCAGAACTCTTCCTGGACCCAGCCAAACTGAGCAATTGTGGGAGAAGAGCCTTGGTGAGAGAGGTAAAGAAGAAGCCAAAGATCACTGTGGTTGAGCTCCAGAGATGCAGTAGGGAGATGGAAGAAAGTTCCACAAATAATAATAATGGATTAGATTTCTATAGTGCTTTTCAAGGCACTCAAAGCGCTTTACAAGTCATACTTGGTGATGGTAAACTACATATGTAGCCACAGCTGCCCTGGGGCAGACTGACAGAAGCGTGGCTGCCATTTCAGTGGTGGTCGGAGGGGACACCACTGGAACCATTCACACACATCCATAAGTATCTTGCCCAAGGACACAACAAGTCATGGCTGGGGGATCGGGATTCGAACCGCCGGTCCTTCGATCATTGGCTGACCTGCTCTACCACCTGTGCCACAGCCGCCACAAAATCAACTATCACTGCAACCCTCCACCAGTCGGGGCTTTATGGCAGAGTGGCCCGATGGAAGCCTCCCCTCAGTGCAAGACATCTGAAAGCCTGCATAGACTTTGCCAAAAAACACATGAAGGACTCCCAGACTGTGAGAAATAAGATTCTTGGGCCGGATGAGACCATGATTGAACTTTTTGGCATTAATTCTAAGCAGTACGTGTGGAGAAAACCAAGTACTGATCATCACCTGTCCCATACAATCAAATCCCAACAGCGAAACATGGTGGTGGCAGCATCATGCTATGGGGGTCTTTTTCAGCTGCAGTGACAGGACGACTGGTTGCAGTTGAAGGAAAGATGAATGCGGCCAAGTACAGAGAGATCCTGGAAGAAAACCTCTTCCAGACTGCTCAGGACCTCAGACTGGGCCGAAGGTTCACCTTCCAACAAGACAATGACCCTCAGCACACAGCTGAAATAACAAAGGAGTGGCTTCAGAACAACTCTGGGACCATTCTTGACTGGCCCAGCCAGAGCTCTGACCTAAACCTTATTGAGCATCTCTGGAGAGACCTGAAAATGGCTGTCCACCACCGTTCGCCATCCACCCTGACAGAACTGGAGAGGATCTGTTAGGAAGAATGGAAGAAGATCCCCAAATCCAGATGTGAAAACTTGTTGCATCATTCCCAAGAAAACTCTTGGCTGTACTAGCTCAAAGGGGCAAGGCAAGGCAAGTTTTTTGTATAGCACATTTCATGTACAGAACAATTCAAAGGGTGCTTCTACTTAGTACTGAGCAAAGGGTCTGAATACTTATGACCATGTGATATTTCAGCTTTTCTTTTTTAATAAATTTACAAAATTTTCTACATTTCTGTTTGTTTCTGTCAAGATGGGGTGCTAAAAAAGTTTATTCATGAGAAATAAAATAAACTTTTTTGATTTTGGCAAATGGCTGCAATGACACAAAGAGTGAAAAGTTTAAAGGGCTCTGAATACTTTCTGTACCCACTGTACTGTATATATGGGCCCAACCTAGGATATGCCTGGACTAGATGGGTGCCATCTGGACATGGGCTCAAACTTGACGTTTTGTGTGGGGTCCACTTGGGTTTCTCACATTACAACACCAATATGGACTTCTAAAGTGGGGCCATTATGTAACCTGCAGACAGTCCTATATGGCGCCCATTTTTTTCATCCATTTCCAACCTTTATGGGCCCCACATGAACTTGTTGGCTGTACAGTTGCAGTAGATTTGTTGGCTGCATACAAAGGTGAGTCTAGGAACAGAGGTTTAGGGTTGCTGAGCATCCAGAGCTGCGCAACCAGGCAAGATGAATTTAATTGTTTTCTACACTTTAACAACATTTCATTGCCACATTTGTGAAAGAAAAGCAAAACTCCATTTGGGAAAGTCTGTGACTAATTATCAGTAGAGAAGATATGACAGAAGCTGATTTCCAGCATATTGGTGCATTGTTACAATGGTGAGCCAGATCCACCAAAACCCATTTTTCTCCTCATTTACAAAGTTTCTGATCATTTTCAAGCATAAGACTGAGGTTTTTATCATCCAGCGTCCAGAAACAAAGTTATTAGCCTACTGCTGCTGTTTAAAAATCCCAATTCAGCTTTATCTTAGTTCAGCTTATTTTGGGCATGCAGGTGTTGCATCTAAGAGGTGAACCAGATCCATCAAAAACACATTCATCCTCCTTATGTATGGAGATTCTGTCAGTTTTCCTAACTTACATTTAGAATATTAAACATAAAAATAAAGTTAGGCTGTTACTGTTGCAATGTAAAATGTGTGAGGTGGGTGGGATAAAACAATTTTTGAGGGGTGGGAGTTGTATTTTTGTTGTGAAAATATTACATTTCAACAAAGTACAGAATGTTGTTTTATACCATTGGCCATTGGAGTACAGTGAACTCATCGTCATGTTCCAGAAAACAGTTGGAGAGGATGTGAGCTTTGTGACATGGTGTGTTATCCTGCTGGAAGTAGCCACCAGAAGATGCTCCACTGTGGTCATAAAGGAATGGAGATGGTCAGCAACAATACTCAGGTAGGCTGTGGTGGTTTAACCATGCTACGTTGGTACTAAGGGGCCCAAAGTGGGCCAAGAACATCTCCCCCACACCATTAAACCAGCAGCAGCCTGAAGCCTTGATCCAAGGCAGAATGGATCCATGCTTTCATGATGTTTCCGGCAAATTCTGAAGCTAGCATCTGAATGTGGAGCTTACATGGTGATTCATCAGACCAACAACGTTTCTCCATCTATTGTCCAGTTCTGGCAAGTCTGTGTGAATTGTAGCCACTGTTCTTAGCTGACAGGAATGGCCCCGGTGTGGTCTTCTGCTGCATTTTGGTCCAGACAACTGCTGTTCACTGGATATTTTCTCTTCTTCAGACCATTCTCTGGAAACCGTAGAGATGGTTGTGTGTGAAAATCCCAGTAAACACTCAGACCAACAACCATGCTACGTTCAAAGTCACTTGAATCTCCTTTCTTCTTGCATTAAGCTGCTGCCATGTGATTGACTGATTAGTTACATTAAATCAGGACCCACTGCACCTGCATGTCTTAGAGACAACCCCACTTCTACGCACCCAAATCTAATGAATGGCTTGTTAACGGGCTTGTCAAGAACTTGATGAGGAAGTTCATTAATCTGAACCAGGTGTATTGGAGCAGGAACACATCTAAAACATGCAGGGCTGTTGGTTCTGAGAAACACTGCGTTAACTCGCGATTAAACAGGTGGAGCTGATAAAGCAGCCGATGAGTTAACATATATGTTGATATGTAGACTGACCAACCACATTCAAGAAAAAATAGAAATGTAGAAAGATCAAATCCGGGTTAATTAGTGATAGTCTTAATAGGAAGTTAGTATAAGTGTGTGTGTGCATGTGTGTGTTGATGTGCATTCATGTTTGCCTGAAACAGCAGCTTGAAATGAGTCAGTACTGTAAGCTAAGTAGCCAGTATGCTGGAGGAACTCTCCTTCCCTCATCAGGCTGGAGAGGCAGCGACAGTTTGATCCTCCGATGCATCCAGACGGTCTGATGTGTGTCATACAGTCTGGTCGGAGTCGGAGCTGGCCACAGACTTGCAATAAATGAGGATTTTCTTTTGCATGCAAACTCGTCCAGATATTTCCCCAGAGCCTTTCTGTTTCCTTATTGCATAACACCTTCCGTATGTTTCTCCATCTGCTCATCTCTTTTGTTCCTCCCTCCATCTTCTCATTCCTCCACGGTACGTGAATGGACTTCACATGGCCAAAGCAGCCCTGGCTCCAACAACACAGCCATTTAAAGTTCAAGGTCAGGCTTTTCCTGACATTTCAGAGGAGAGGATAGAGACACAGCTTGCTGAAATACCAGCTTGGTTTTCACTGAACTGTTTGAAATGTGCAGAAAGTCTTGGCTCTGCGTTTCACGATTTAATATTACAAACCCATTGGGCAGAGAGACAGGCTTCTTGTCCAGTGACTGTGGCAAATAGAGGAGTCATGGTCAGTTAATGTGTCTGTCAGAGCAGCCAAAACCAGACCAGCCCTGGGTGGGATACATCTAGGAGAACAAAATCAGCTTTTATTGCTTGCAAGGTGCCATCTACACGTTCCAAAGTACTGTTAGGCAGGGGTATGGAAAAATTGCTCTCTCTCACCTGCTCCTTTGCAACTTGCCTTGCAGGTTTGAGCCTCATCATGGTAAATAATGTTTTTAAAAGGAGTCCATATTCTACCTGTATCCAGTTTTTTCTATGTTTAAGCAGCAGTATCAACAATGGTATCAGGTGGAAGACAGTAATAATCCACCTTTATGACATTTAATAGAATTTCTTTGCACCTTGCTCTAATTTCCACAAAATTACAAAGTAGTTTTAAGGCAGACACACCGGGCCAATTTTCATCTATCTGGTATTGACGTAGAGTCTTCTGAAGTCGGGGTCATGAGTTAGTTTGGTGTGTTCTGTGTCATCTGCTGTCTGCAGCCATTGTCAATACGCCGGCATTCTTTTCAACCGATTGAACATGTGTAACCGCAACGGCCAGTCGTTGAGTCGGTGATGGGCTGACCAATGATATTGGACGAGGCTTGACCTTGCTGGCAAATCAGCAAACGAGAAGACCCGAAGTGAAGGTAAACAAACCAGATGAAGAGCGGACATCGTTTGGCATCATATTGGGACCTTAGCTAGCAGTCCTCACTCTCTGCTAACAACAACAGCAGCCTTTATGTGTTTTTCTCTTTAGAAATGGTCATTCATTTCCGGTTGTCCATTTTGGGGGGGCCACAACATAGATTAGTGCCGCCTGCTGTCATGGCAACATTATATTTTGCGCATGCACAGAAGATACACCCAGGTCTGGAGTCGGTTCGATGTGTTCTTGGGCACTTTTCTCACTGTGTCAGTGAGACTGAAGTCGATTGCTCAGCCTGACCCCATTTTGTGGCGACGACCACGACGGTCAGCAATCTGTCCAGTGTGTCTCTGCCCTACAGGAAACTGAAGCTTAAAATAAGCTCCTGTATGTAATTATGTTAACTATTAATAATAAAACTAAAACTTATATAAATATTTCCTATATAAAAATAAATTAAGTAAAAATGTATTAATTTAAATTAATTAAAATAATGTCAAAATTTATATTTCAAATTTGAATTCTAAATTCTGCCAATTAAATAAATAAATAAATAAATTGAGTAAAAAAACTAAGCCAACATATTATTATTAGCGCGAACCCACTGCTAGCCTAAAATGAAACTAATAAGTAAAATTATACTTATTAGCAGAATTGCGTGTGTGTGTGTGTGTGTGGGAGTGGTTCTTCAACAATGAAGAACAACTTTTTAGGATTATATTATTGCACCGCCTTTGTGTGCTTTTATTGAACACACTATATTATCACTCAAACATGTAATTTGTATTTACATTTTTTTTTTTTTTTTGGGGGGGGGTCGAGTAAGAGATAGCAGCCACGATAAATCTCACTTACAGTGCGTGCAGACCAAATCCGATTTGGGCATCAAGGGCATCAGATTTACATGCAAAGTCAATGACCGACACATCTGAAAAGTCTGCGGAGTGTTTCACGTGTTTTGAGATTTTGAGTGTTCGATGCGCATCACTCACATCAGAAGTGGCGGCCGCAGGAGATGGAAAATCTGAACTTTCGCGTCTTGACATGGGGCGTCCACCAATCAGACCGACTCAGTGTTGTGACGCAGAGACACATTTTCTGACAGGATGGGAAACACCTCAAAGAAACCGGGGAATATCTTCACTCTACGGCAGGGTTTCCCAACCCTGGTCCTCAGGGACCCCAGCCCTGCAAGTTTTCCAGACATTCCTACTTCAACACACCTGACTCAGATGAATGGCTCGTTAGCAGCTTGCAAAGAAGTTGATGAGCTGTTGAGTTGATCTGAATCAGGTGTGGTGGAGTTGGAAACCTGGAATACATGCAGGGCAGGGGTCCCTGAGGACGAGGGTTGGGAAACCCTGCTCTACGGAGACAGTGGAGGATAAACTGTGATCTACTTCTGAAGGGCAGCTTGATGACCTGCTGTGCCGATGGCATTTAATGGGCTTATAATGCTGTCCTGTAAGAAGACAGCAGGTCATTAAACTGGGCCCAGATCAGAGGCTGAAAGTACCGGTCTCCTGGATTAAATGATGAAAATCATCAAACTCAGAATGCCTCTGAATTATCTGGTAAACCCACATACAGTGCAGAGATGCCCTATGACACCGTTACCTAGCTTTATTTATCAAATAAAGCCACGCCACTCTCTTTATTGCATTCACCATTTTTCAAACAAACTAAAAAACTCTGCTCTTAACGCACATCGAAGGCGTCAACACAAAAACTCTCAACGCGCGTCGTAACATTTTGATGCTGGAAACCAAGTGTCTGCCTTTTTAGGGACCCAGCATCCAACTTTGGGCATCAAGCACATTTTTGACACCCAAATTGCATTTGGTCTGACCACAGCATTGCTCTCAAGCAAAAAACAAAAAAAAGAATATGCAGAAGATCAGAGAACTAAATAAGGTAACTGTGGCATCACATTGTTTTATAGCAATTGTAAAGAAAAGCCATGCCAACGTATCTTCCTTTTCTATTCCCAGATCACTTCTCGTCCTTAAAATTTTTGCTTCTCCAAGTTAATCAATTCAAAATCTCCTGCTGATTTTTGTGTTAAGTAGCAGATCCTATTTTTCCCATAAACCTCACATGTCTTTCTCCTTTTGGTCGCCTTCTGGACAGGAGACAAATTTTTTCTTATTTTCATGGCCATCATTTAAAAAACATGGATTCAGCTTGCAAGCTCACTATCGCTAACTCAGCATTCCTCTCTGTGTTTTGCGTTGTGGCAGCTCATGATTCCCTAATTTCTTTTTTTTTTTTTCAAATTCAAACAAGATTGCGGGATAGATTACAAACATGGAACAGTTCCAGCTTGATAAAAGCTGCCGGGTTCTATGAACAGCAACTGTGAACAGGTAAATAAATCAGAAGCTGGCGTGGATAAAATATGGGATGGTTAAAAATAAATCTGTGCAAGTTAAACATTTAATATGGCACACTACATGCAGTTCAGGCATGCAGTATTTTCCTCTATACTTCTATGTCAAGCATTTTCATTGGCTGGTAACCATCAAAAACAGCTATAGTTGCGTAGCTGCAGAGTTTGGCTGCTGCAGAATCAGATGTTAGCTTAGCTGTTAATGGCATGCTCCTAAACAATGTATGGATTCATAACTAAAACAAAGTAAAAACTGATGGAGACACAAGAAAAATAAGCTATCTGACCTGCAGGAACTGCAAACAGATGTGATGATGCCAGGAAGGCACAGGTAGCAATATTGTTAACAGACTGGTTTTAAGACTAGAAACCTGGAGTTTTAAAGCATGCCTTTCAACGTTCATAGAGTTTAGCCTCCTGGCTGGCTCGCCATGCAAGTACATCATGGCCTTCCAATAAAACAGAGTGAGCATTGCTGTACTCATAGAAATCTATCATAATGGATTCACAATTTTTCTAAAACATCTTCCAAAGTGTATGGATCTCTGATTTTAATTCTCACTCTGAAGGATCAAAACAGGGTTTGTTTACGGGTAAAGATTTCACATGTTCCACTGCTGTTTGACTAAAACTTCGTCTCTGTGGGTCTTTATACCTACTCAGTTCAGTACAAATTTTTTGTGTCCATGTCACAATCCATTCATTCACTTCCTGCATTGTTGCAGTTGAATTCAAAACATCACATCCACCGTCAAGATTCACATTTTTCTCTTTCATTGATACTTATTTCATTTCACATCAATCTGTGAAAAGCATTAGGTAAAAAGACAAACCTACTTTACTTTTTTAATGAGTATATGTCACATTCTTAATACATATTTTTCCAATTTAAAGTCCTGAAAAGCAAATCTTTGTGTCAGAAGCAGAAACTGCAGCCACAAAAGTCACATAAAAGCATGTAAGCCCAATCAAATAAAACTTTGACCATACAAATGCAGTTAAAAGCTTTGGAAGAGTAAACATCATCGCAGTGACCTTCGGATTTCTGAATCCATTCTGTTTGCACTGCATGACAACACAATGAGTCATTTCAGCTCTGACTGTAGAGGAAAACGCTCCTGGATATGATTTATCAATATGAAGCACACTGCAGCTTCTTTAGGATAGTTTCCCTTGTTTCCTGTCTGACAGCAGGACAGTTGATCATATTCTGAGATGCTCACGTCAGAGACACAATAAATGTCGACTAACCTTTCTGTAATAGTCATTTCTATTCTGTTCACCACAAACCAAGAAATTATGCTAGAACTGTTAACTTCTGTATCCTAATGGAAGAAGATACCACTGTTCTGCTTCATAGTATTTAACATGTGAGAGAGCCTCGTATGCCTTCCACTTGATGACACACCCAATATCCACCACCCATCCTAACACACACCATCCAGCTTCAACAAAATGGACTGATGTGGATATTTTCAAGATAAATGGATGTTTTTTCTCAGTTTAATTAAAATTACAGACAGCTACTGCTTTGGTAAATGGACCTTTGAAAAAATTTTAAATTCATGTGTTTAATCTTGTAAACGTCTTATTTCTTATTTGTGTCAGAGCCTTAAAAAGAAGAAAATCATTTTTGGTTTAGACTGTTTTCATAAAACAGCAATCAAACCCGGCTTCATTCTTCAGTCATTTAATGTACAAGCTGCACAAAATGTTTCACAACATAATCAAGCAATAAATGAGAGTTTAAAGATGTGAAAACAGCCTTACTTATATTTACACATGCACAAATGTGCGGGCAATCTGGTACGTGCAGATATATAATAAAATACCCACAACTGTGTCAGACCTCTCGCAGATTTCATTAAAGGGGAAGTAAATTTTTTTTCAATCTGGACCTATTTTCTAGCATGAAACATGTTCATTTACTCACCCAGACAGTTTTAGTGCAACTTGAATTCCTTCGGGAGATATTTAGATCCACTCCAGATCAGCGAATGTCCAATAAAATGGAAGTGTTGCAGGCAACCGAGCGTAGCCGCTAAATAAGGCATTATCTTCCACAAACTCCTTCATTTCACCAATGTTTTCTTACGAAACATTAGTCTGACCCCCCTGTGAGCTCAAAGTGGCTTTTTTGGTGATTCGTCCTTATTTATAGACATTTACTTGTTATGGTGTCGCGTAATAGTGACGTCATCAAAGCCGCCACAGTAAAAATGTCTGAAAATAAGGATAAATCACCAAAAAAAAGCTGCTTCGAGCTCACAGGGAGGGTCCGACTAATGTTTGGTAACAAAACATTGATAAAATGAAGGAGTTTGTAGCAGAAAATGCCTTATTTAGAGACTACGCGTGGTTGCCCCATCACTTCCATTTTGGACATGCGCTGATCTCAAGTGGATCTAAATATCTCCCGAAGGAATTCAAGTTGCACCAAAACTGTCTGGGTGAGTAAATGAATGTATTTCATGGTAGAAAATAGGTCCAGATTAAAAAAAAAAAAAAAACTTCCCCTTTAAGGATGCTTGGCTGCATTTAGAAAAGGTCTACAGTTGTCTTTAGATGATGAGCTTTGTGTCCACACACCTACAGTACATGGCGGGGAGGAGGATCACTCTGAGCTTCATGTGCTGTGAATCAGTGAGCTCTTACATCTGGACATCAGTCGGCTTCTTAACAGCTTCTCCATATAACATGCAGGCATTGACCAGGTATAAACCAGGCATTCAGGTGAAGTCATTTTTTTTATTTGCGTGTAACAGTTCATTCTTACAAGACAATGTGTAACAGGAACATTTGTCCGCATGGCCAAAAAGCAGCATTTCATGGTGAAGATGCAGAAACAGTGAGATGGTTGTACATCTATCAGACACACAACAGCCACGTCTCATCTGAGAGCTCATGACTGCCCACTGTAGGGCAGCAGGAGTACTGTGGGTAGCAAGACCCTATAGGGCAGTAGGACCACTGTGGAGCAGCAGGACTCTGTGGGGCAGCAGGACC
Source organism: Atherinomorus stipes (assembly GCA_023101725.1). NCBI lineage: Eukaryota > Metazoa > Chordata > Actinopteri > Atheriniformes > Atherinidae > Atherinomorus > Atherinomorus stipes. Next base: position 109,842 of record JALJCO010009575.1, on the reverse strand, counting down.
AGTGTGGGGCAGTAGGACCGGTGTAGGGCAGTAGGACCGGTGTGGGGCAAAACCAAACTCGAACACAGAGCTTTACCCTTCTTCATTCAGAGATGAATCATCTCCACTGTGGTGATTCTTAGACGTTTCATCAAGAAAAATCAAGGTTACCAGGATAGACATGAACTTTTTTCCACTGTTTTTAGTCTTAAGTGCTCTCTGAGTAGCATTTGGGACTGAAGTGCTTTACCTGAGCTGAGCTGAGAAGAACAGAAATTCTTAGATCCAGCCTGGCTGGGTCACCTGCAGGGATGGGAATCTCTGCCGTTTGATTCAATGGAATCGTTCATCTGCCTGCCTAACAATTCCTCTTATTGGTTCCTTAAATGCCGGCGCATTTGCACCATGATTTCACATACGCGGCTCCAACATGGCGTCAGGGCAAACGTGCTCCAAAGTTTGGTGGTATTTCATGAAAAAATGTAAGTGCGAGTTACAAGTATGGAACATTGATCACATCAGAGGGAGGAAATACCTCCAACATTTGGCGACACAGCAGTTAGTTTGTCGGAATATAAAGCCTTTCGTACGTTGCTAAGCAACCGTGGTGGCGCTCGGTGGGGAGCCTCAGCACGTCTTCCGTCTGCAACGTCGCAGGTAATGTTAAACTCCCGTTGACTGTTATAATGTTAGAGATTATTCATAAAGTATTGTGCTATGTTATGTTAACCTTTAGTCTTAAGTTTACTCTGAACATGTTGAAAAGGAAAACAGCAGCATCTTCTGTGTTAGTCTGGAGTGTGTACTGCTCACTGTACTGCTCTGAAAATTATAGCAAAATATCTGACAAATGAAACGAAACACACACACACACACACACAGACACACACGCACAAACAAACGCAAGCATACTGTATACATATTTACACGCACATTAATAACTTAACTTCATGTTCAAAATGTATCCTGTATCCTTCATCAAAAGGTAAACATGCTATTTTTTCACCACAAAAACTGTTACAGTAGAAAAGTTGATCACTGCAGTTGTATTTTATGAGTTATTTTTTTTAAAACTGTTTTTAACTTTAAAGTCAGCTGTAAGTTAAAGTTGAAGGCAAAAGGCTGACGCATATTTTAAATGAAAGAGTAACTGCAACCAAAGCCATTCATACTATATTTCATCATTCAATGAGAATCGATAAGGAACCGAATCGAAAAGTGATATCGATAATGGAACCGGAATCGCTAAATTCTTAACAATTCCCATCCCTAGTCACCTGAGGGAGGACATATGATGAGACCCCAAACGCCCCATGATCTCAGCAACATGATGTGTGTCAGTGCATTTCAGCAGACGTCCTCCAGTCATCCACATTTTAGTCACATCTAGCCTGCTTATGTAGATTTGTTTTGCTAGCTAGCAGCATCTGAGAGATAATTAGAAAAGTGTTGGACAACGTTGGGCTGGACAGACTGGAACTTGGTCTTATTTTCCTGAGCCCTGTTCTTTATTACCAAGCTGCTAGAGTTTGTGCTGTGAGCTGCTCCGTGCTGTGCTGTGAGGCTGCATTGATAGCTGAGGTTATCCTGCTCCGTGCTGCAGCTGCCTCTGCTTTACATGCTGCAGCTCTCTGCACAGCTTTCATCATGGCATCCTCCACGCCCTCGTCAGCTGTCAATCAACCATGTACGAGCCATTCAGAGCCAACAGGAGCATTTCTGATCAAACTCTCATTTCACTTCTTTCTTTTGATAATAAAGTAAGTACCAGAGGACAGCTTTGACGTTGTTTTGACAGCAATAAGGCAGACTTCTGATCACCTCAGCTGGATGTCGTCAACTGAAGCCAGACACATATACTAAAGGTCTTTTCAGTGATTTATAGACATGAAGATAACTGGTAATGAGTACAATATTAACCCAGATGAGTCTGTGTTACAGTGAGAGAAGCTGTCTGCAACAAGCTTTTTAATTTATAGAAAAACGGAGAAACCGACGGTGGTGAAATAGAGTGACTTCCTTTGATTTAAAGAGAAGCCTTCCTTCTTTGACTGGCGCCTGAGCCGGAGCCTGACAGTGAGTGCTTCACAGCTCGCTGGTCAAAAATGAAAAGCAGCAGGCTCTTTCATGTGTGGGTGCACGCTCACGCACAAACAGCAGCCTCCCGTGGAGCGCTCGTGTTCACCGCGAAGGGTTCGGAGACCATTACAGATCATTACAGGCGTACGGGCGCATGGCGAGGCAACGGAGGCTGATGAGAGCGGTTGCCAGACGAGGCCTGGCCTGGTGGCAGCGATCTGAGCCTCGGGAAAGGATGCCACTCAAGTTGCAGTCAGGCTTTGATGGAAGGGCAGAGAAGCACACAGTAAGGTCACTCAGAGAGCATGCAGCCGATGGATTTTATGCTTCCTTGCTGCTGCACCCAGTGGATTTATAAACTGACTTGTTAAGGGAGATAAGGCTTTCTGAGTGCATTTGGTCAACGTGTGCCAGTGGTTGTTTTATGTAAGGTTCATTTGTATTCGCAGCACAGGTCCAACTGGTCCCTATTTTCTGTGGCAGCACCAGGCCGAAGGGGGACTTGTTTCTTGTTTCATGTGCATCTCCTTTCTTTCAATCACTGCATTTCGAAACATCCTCCAAATCAGCTAAATCCAGGTTTCCATCCGTACTTAAATAAAACGAAGTACAAATCTCTGAGCTGCAGAAAGCTGCATCACAGTATCTTCTTTGGTAATTTGGGTCCTTTGCCTGATTGGCATTTATTTGATTTTGGGCCCTTTTGAGTTTTTATTTTTCTCAAAAATATAATGTCACAAAAAAACTTAATGTCACAATACCTTGTCATACCTACCTTACCCGAATTTTCATCCTTCTGTGAGTCAAAATCCAAATTTGTTGATATACATTCATTGAAGATTTTATTTCAAAAATGTTTTTTTTAGCTTAATATCCCATAGAAACGTCACCACAAGCATGACGGTAATGAAGTGGTGGTAATGACATTTTACAGTTTTTAGCTTACTGTGCTAAAATGGTAGAATTAGCATAAATAATCTTTTAGCTAGACAGTGCTGTACAATGTTTTTATATGAATATGAAGTTTTTGCACAAAAAATCTTTAAATATCTATAAACTACTAGATGTTTGGTGATGGAAATATCACTCAACTTGTCAGTATAAATGAGGAGAAAACTTGCTGTTCCAGTAATGAAAATGTCTGTCTTCCTCCTGCGCTAGCATGTGCTTGCGTGGCTGCACAAACTGACATGGGTAGTTAAAGAATCAGATTTAAAATAAATTTTATTGATCTAAAAACGTTTAACATGGTGGAAATGACGGCAATATTAAGGGACAGACATATTTATTTGTAAAATTAATAAATGAATTAGATATTTTTGTCAAATATTATAACAAATCATGAACTGCATTGTATTTTATACAAATAAAACGCAATTTTTTTTCTTTTTTTAAGTACTGAATATCTAAAATCTATGCTGGGGACAGAGGGAAAACAGTAAAATAGCACCATAAAAATGCCTAAAAAATGTTGAAAAAAGTTTAATGAATGTGAAATTTTAGACAGACATGACAAGTTTTGTACAATCACCCCTGGTTGTTAAAACATATATTTATATATATACATTCATATTTTTCTCAAAATTGATCAAAATTGGCCCAAAATCAAATTAACACCCTTTTAACTTTGAATTTTGTACTATTATGGCACCATTCTGACATCACACGTATGCAAGGACTGTGTTTGCACCCGTAGAGGAGACTGAATCCATCCTAAGCTGTTTATTTGTTTTATGAATTTGTTCTAAAAGTCTTCAGGAATATTATTCAGTTTGAAAATATGCAAACTGCAGGCTGGATGGATTAAAACAGCTAAAAGCAGTTACCTCTCCAGATAAATCTAAGCTTTTCTCTCTCGTCCTCCTATAATCCAAACATAATTCCAGGCCAAATAGAATTACCAGTGGACAGGGTGGTAAAGATTTACTCAATAAATTGATCTTATAGCAAACAACAGTATCCGGATTAGCTGGATGAAGATGAATCGAGTCCACCTCTTCAGAATAAGAAGGATTTAGGGCTTAAACTCAAAACAGAAATTGAATAGTGTATTTTTGGATGGAAATACATGGAAATAAAGCTCAGTCCAGCATGTGTGACATTGGTTACAGGTATTTTCTCTTAGGTAATGTTCTGTCTGGGCTTCCTGCAACTCTAACCAGGGCTGGAATACAGCCAGACAGTATTTACCTCTGTAGTGTGTGTATGAATCAGAGATGATGGAGACTATTACCACTGTACTATCACAACTTTATAAGGATCACCACTGTACTGAAATGTTGGCTTTGTCTCATAAAAGGTTTTCTGTGATTGTTGGAGACAATAATGATGAGACTAACCAGCACTTGACTAATGTTTGCAGTCCATAATGGCTAATTCAGTACCTGTCCTCATCCTAGCCTATCATCATCTTCATCATCTTCATCAAGTTAAGGACCTTGCTCAGGGGTCCACAGTGGTACACCCAGGGGTTGTGTCGGGGAATCGAATCCGGGTCCTCCGCGCCCAAGCCCACGACGCTACCACTGGGCTATCCACTCCCCCTTTCTTCATCGTAATTTAGCATTGTCTTCATTGCAATCCAGCTTCATCTTCATCCTAATCTTGCATCGTCTTCATCCTAATCCAGCATCATCTTCATCATAATTTAGCATCCTCTTCATCCTAATGCAGCATCATCTTCATCATAATCCAGCATCATCTTCATCCCAATCCTGCATCGTCTTCATCCTAATCGAGCATCATCTGCACTCCAATCAAGCATTGTGTTCATCCATATCCAGCATCGTCTTCATCCTAATCCAGCATCATCTTCATCATAATCCAGCATCATCTTCATCCATATCTAGCATTGTCTTCCTCCCTTCTCTTCTCTGAGATCTCCCCTAATGGCAGCTAATCTTGCATTGTCATCCCAATCCAGCATCATCTTCATCCTAATCCAGCATCATCTATATCCTAATCTAGCATCGTCTTCATCCTAATCCAACATCATCCTTATCGTATTTCCAGAATCATCTTCATCCTAATCCAGCATCATCTTCACCCTAATCTAGCATGATCTTCATCATAATGCAACATCATTTTCCTCCTAATCCAGCATCATCTTCATCATAATCCAGCATCATCTTCACTCTAATCTAGCATGATCTTCATCATAATGCAACATCATCTTCATCCCGTCTTTTCTCTGAAATCTCCAGCCAGTGAAAGTCAGCCTGATGTTGACTCTTGTCTCTCACGCTGTCTTCTTCGTTTTCTGTCTTTCATGAATCAGCTGTGGCCGCAGCGCTCTGATATCCAGTTGTTGGTTTGTGACATGACGCCATTAATGAGTGGATGAATGATGGGACCAAAATGTCTGTCATGGATGTCTGTGTGCCATCAGAACAAATCAAAAGCATGGAATTTAACAATGAAAACACACATATGTAGTGCTGCAAATGCTTTCCAGAATATTCAGATTTTCCAGCTCATTCTTTCCTTGTGTTCCTAAATGGCTGTCTCAAAAAATGGCCGACATGCCTCTATCACCTCTTTGTGAATCGGCACGTTGTGCAGGAAATATGTTCAAAACGTTCAGGTAAAGCAGCTGCTAAAAATAACAGTTCAGATGCATGTCTTTCATTGCTGTCCCTCCTCCCCCACGTTTTTTTCTTTTCTTTACCTTTTGCAGCTCCCTCTGAATTATGATTGTGGGTGTTTGATTCTTTGGAGAAAAAAAATCTTTGATTCTTTCACCTAAGTGTTTGATTTTAGTGTTTAGCAAAATGGTGTCTCCTTTGCTTGGGGATTTCATTGACAGTGTCTTCATCTGCAAACACGTAATAATGGATTTTCTGGCTACATTTACGGCTAAATACTGGAGTTGAAATTCAGATTTCATGCACACTCTGTAAGCCATTCTCTGCTGATGTGTCCATCAGGCTATGAATGTATGGGAGCACTTACATGTGCTTAGTGGAGCTGCATGAGGGTGTTTGTGTGGATCGGTGGATGTGGAATGTATTGTTAAAGCCCTTTGAGTGGTTAATAAGCACGGTACAAATCCAACCCATTTACCATTAAACACAGTTTGATGATGACTGAGCTTTGTGGTGAGGTTTGTTAGTTCTGGTGAAAATTATGTGTCTGCATTTCTATCCTTGTGCATGTACTCAGCTTTAGTCCTAATTATTAATAAATAAATCTGGTTTCCAAGAGCAGCAGAGTAGTATGGATCTGGAGTGAGACATCAGGACTGTCAACCACATGATAACAGACATTGAGCATCTCAGTAGCCCCAGAAATGGGACTGTAAGTCAGCCAGTTTCACCCAACCGTGGTTTCTCTCAAAGATTCATCTTCAAAAGAGTCGTCACCTGGAAATCCCACTTTTTGAAGTTTAAACATGTGTATTGGACTAGGAGTGTAAGTGGCTTCGTTTTTGAGTGCGGGCTCTCCAGTCACACCAGAATCGGCCACAAGAGCACGCTATCCACAGGATGTGATTTGGATTTGCCGCCGGCATTGACGTCAAAGCCAGTAGCTGCTAGCTACTAACATTCGCTCTCTTTAGCACCACCTGAAATCAGCTGTTTACCTGCAATGGAGTGGCGAATAATGACGGGCATTGTCAAACAGTTTTTAACCATGAAATTACAGTTTCTATAAAAGCATACCGTAATAACATATACATGTTCACCATATTTATCACGGTAGTGCACTGCAAAATAGTATACATTCAACTGTTTTTTTACAGAACATTACTGTAAATTGGTTTATATCATTAAATTACTGTAAATAACATTATAATTAACCGTGTAATCACAGCTCTATAAAGCCATACCGTAATGTCTTATACATGGTCACCATTTTTTTAACAGTAAAATTCTGGGACCACAGCTGCCAGTAGTTTACCGTAAAATATACAGATTTTTTTTTTTTTTTGTTTGTGTCATGTCCCAAAACCACTGCAGCTTGCAAAGCCTGGTTCCACCAACCTCCCTGGTGTTCATGGAGCAACACTATGGAAATGGAAAGACAATAAACTCTAAAAGCAGCAACTGCTTTACAGTTTAGAAGATTTCATCTGTGTCCCAACATGATCAAGGAATTTTCATATCAATGTTGGCAGCATCATGCACTCCACTTCACACACACATCTACAAAAACATCCTCATGTCATACCTCACACACACACATCTTAATATTAATATCAAACAACGGTGCATCAATGATGCTGTCAGGCTGCTCTGAGAGGCCGACTGTCCTTCCACAGATCTGCGTTATTACAGTCTTGAGTCAGAAAAGTGCAGCTGAAGTATCATGTTGAGTGATGATGCATTCCCAAACAGTCTGTTCACGTTGTGTAATAGAAAATGTTTAGCTTCCACTCTGCCCTCTCTCTCCCCTCCTCTCTGTGTATCACTCTTTGACTTAAATCAACAACATGAGTGCTGAGCCGCCAGCGACATGCCTCCCCCTCCTCTCTCGTGGAGGTGTGATTGTTTCTGTCTGTCTGTGTTTGTGCATAATTATGAAGTGGCAGCGTGTCATTTATAATCTGGGAGGAGAATCATTTTCCACTTGTTGTTGAAGCTGGAGCCAAACAGCAGCGTTCTGTATTGATGTTTGCTTCCATCTATTTTCTGATCCATGTCTGGGGCAGATTTGGAGAATTTAGAAAAAAAAAAAGTAGTTCAGGAAAGTCTCTGTGGAGACTTAGATATAACATTTTCTCCTGTTTCCATCTGATAGTCAATATTGCTTCTGCTAAAGAAACCTGCAACAATCAATGCAGATAAGTTTAATTTTCCAAATTATCTTCCCAAAACAATTATTTTCACCTAACCATGGCTCCCTGAATGACTGGAAAAAAACTGAGTATGAAAATCTTGAAATTGTCATAATCGAAAAAATGCATTTAGCTTTCCACTTTAATTGTCACAACTCCAAGCTTGACTTTTAATTTTATTAACCAGCCTGTAGAAACAGAACCTTTAAACCCAGTTAGCATCCAGACATCATGTTCCAGTTCAGCCTCAGTTGTCAGATTATGAGGTTGAAATTATGTAAAATCAATGTATCAATAGATTTGGCACCATAAAGACCAACCAGAGCCAGAAAACAGAATTTCTTTCTAATAGAATTTTTGCAGAAATAACACAGATCAACAGTGACCAAGTCATTTCTCATCTATATATCATTCTCTCAATTCTTGGCTTCCAGAAGAAAAAAAATTTGGCATTGACATACAACAGAGACTATCTACATATGCATATTTTTTCCTCATTTCCAGTCATTTATGCTACTATTTACTTTCTATTGCACAAAACCAACTCTAACTCAGCTGGTTTATGGCACCACTGTGCATCAAAAAGGTCTAAAAGGTCTTCTTGGTTTCATTCCAGCCGTAGAGGACCATTTTTTCCTTCTTTTCAGACACACATTGAACTTTCTGCTCACTTGTTGATCTTTGGATTCTCCTGATTGGATATTACCAATGATTTAAGCTCCCTGATTGGTGGAAAGTGTGACAGCAAGTGACTTCTTCATAATTCCCAGGTCTAAATAGAAGTCTCTCATGCCTGGATCAGACTACTCGAATTTACCCCGATTTTGGCCCGACAGAGGTGTCAGAGGCACACTCACTGTCGTGCCCGATTCTGTGTTGTCAGATCGCAGAACATTGCGTCTTTGCTCCGTGTTGTGTGACTTAATCAGCGATTGGCGACTGCCGTGTCAGAATTTTTGGGGTTTGTCAGCCTATTATGACATGTTTTGTGACATGTTCCATGTGCATTTGTTGCCAAGACTGATTGACAGCTGCTTGTCCCTCCTCCCTGTCTCATGCTGTCTCTTGCGACACCCTGCGATGGTCAGACAGTTGTTGTGTCTGGTGCCATTCTTGTACTGTGACCACTCGCGAGTAACAAGACACTGTCCAATTTTGTGACACAATGTCTGTTAATCTGACAAAGCGACCATCGTGAACGATGAAAAACATTGTGTAGTCTGATCCAGGCATTAGCAACAAAGTACTGATAGTGATCTTTTTATGATGAAAATGTGATAAATAATCACTGTGGATTCACCATATGGAGTTTCTGAATAGACACTACATTAAGTGGCTGGATTGTAAACCTCCTGGATGGGATATACAGTAAATGCTGGAAAACCTCCACAGATCAAATAAAGGGTAAACTATCCATCACAATTTACCCCACACAGTTGTTCAGGGCATTGAACCATTGACCATCGGATTGAAAGTTGATCAGATAATCAGAGAACACAATATGGTAAAAGGAACATGTCCAAATTTTTGACCTCCCAAATCAACTTTGGACACAAGTATATAAGACACTGAGGAGCCGCTGCACTGTTGCAATGTAAAATCTAATGTAATCTGATACTCAATGCAGAAAAAAGTTTTTATCTCTGGCCTGGTGAACTGTCTGACTGAAGGGGGGTGGAGCTGAGCGCTGGTCTCTGTGGAGTTTGCCTGTTCTCGTGTACGCATGGATTCTCTCAGGGTTCCTCCCACATACAAAGAAACGATGTAAGGTTAACTGGTCACTCTAAATTCTCCCGAAGAGTAAGTGGTTGTTTTTCTCCCTGCGATGGACCTGTAAAGGATTAGTGACCTGTCCAGGGTGTACCCTGCCCAATATGTACCCTGTCTGAGATGTACCCTGTCCAGGATGTACCCAGCCTGGGATATACCCTTCAGGTACGTATCCTGTCCAGGTGTACCCTGCCTGGGGTATCCACTGCCCAGGATGTACTCTGTTTGGGTTGTACCCTGTCAAGGATGTACCCTGTCTGTCTGCATAGGATATACCCTGTGCAGGTGCACCCTTTCTGAGATACCCTGCCCAGGATGTACCATGTCCAGGATGTACCCTGCCTGGGGTGTATCATGCTTGGGACGTAACCTATTTGGGATGTACCCTGCACAGGATATACCCTGCCCATGATGTACCCTGTCCAGGTTGTACCTTGTCCGAGATGTACCCTACTCCGGAATTACCCTGTCCAGATGTACCCTGTCTGAGATATACCTTGCCTGGGATGTACCATGTTCAGGCTTTACCCTGTCTGAGGTGTATGCTGCCCGGAATGCACTATATCCAGGATGTACCCTGCCTTTTGCCTACAGTAGTAGCTGTTGGGATGGTCTTCAGATCATTGTGACCCCATGCTGGAATAAGTAGGTGGGTAGCTATAGAAAGTGGGAGGATGGATTCTTGTATTTGCTCAAAATTAAATTATTCATATATGCAATTAAATATATTTTAAAAGGTACTGTATACTTTATTTCTATTTGGGAAATTTGCCCTGTGCTTTCAACCCATATCTACCTCAGCCTAGGGTTAAGGGCCTTGCTCAACGGACCAGTCTGGGGACTTGAACGTTGATTGCCCAGCTTCAAGTTCACATTTTTAACCTCTAATCTCACAAACTTCAATTTAGCAGTTTGACTATTTTCTTTTGAAATTAACTTTGATTGATTTTTTTTTTCTTTATGGTTAAATTTACAGTCTACTTCTGTAATCTCACTGATATTCCCCTGTATTAAAAGAAAAATACAGGATTAAGAACATGAAACTACCTATTTTTTTTTTTTATTCTTTTTACAGTGTATCTGCAGAGATTTTGCTGCTGGGCTTTTCACTCAACACATGCGTGTTTGCACACCTGATTAACTCACTGGTTCACATGGAAAAGAGACTTTGAAATGTAAGAAAATAATATCATGATATCTTTCTGTATCACAAGTGGATAAATGTGTTTAATCTTTTTCAGAGTGTGAAGCTGATATTGTGTTTAAAGTTCTGAAAATATGGGCTGCTGTTTTACTGAGTGTAAAGTTATGCATCCAGTGGATTTCTTTATTTATTTATGACTTATTTATATTCGTTTTTAGTGGTTAAACAATTATTAAGCAATTGTTTAAAAACTAGAGATCCCAGAACATACTTGCAGTGAAGATATTTGAAGGATTCTTTCCATGATCTTCGCTCTTCTTTAAACTATACTTGACGTCATCTCTCCATAATGAAATGAAATTACACTGATGCTGCAGTTTTCTTCCAAAATGTGAAATTTAAGATTCATATCAATCATATTAAAGTGTCACTCAGGTCAACCGAGGGATGAATTCCTTCTAGTTCTGGGAACCATCTTTACTTTAGAACAAAGATTCTAGACCACAATAAAGTATCCAGCTGGAAATGGAGCATGTTAGGAAGAGTATGGCCAGAAAAGTCTGGTTTCTCTCCAGAATCCATTTTTCACTGGCTCTACTGGAATGGAACTCAGTCCTTGGATGGACCGAGTGTTACTGTTTAATAATGCAGATATTTTAGGATGTATGGTATGTATTTCATGAAAGGGTTCAGCATGGTTTTGTGATGTGTCAAGCATAAAGATATCGGCCCACCAATCCGCCCAACTCTCACTTCCTCTTCAGTGAAGAGCTGCAGTCTGACTCCTTTCATGTCACCCTTTCAAAGATCTTAAAAATCTACACTTTTCATGTAAGCAGCCCATATTTACATACATATTTGCATTATAAGAAATTCTGCTGATTTCTTGTAGATTTCCAGAAGGCCCAATGATTCCCCAACAGCTTGCATCACATACAGTCCTGACTGTTTCCCTTTAAATCACAACAGTGCAGGGTGAATACACACAGCAGCTTTCATTTCAAACAGCTTCCCCTGATAAGAAATATGGCTAACAATGTGATGTCTGCATCAATAGGCCACTTCAGCCCAACATCCAAGAGTCATGTGGTTTCAAACCCACATCAAAGCCCAGCCGATGCCGCTATGAGAGCTGGGCAACAATGGAACAATAATTAAAGCCACATGGATATCAGGCTATATCCCCCTCCCCCCAAACACACACACACACACACATCTCTCCTCTTTGTCACTGAATATGAAAAAGCTCTGTTTGATGTCTGTCATGAGAAAATACCAGCCCCTCCAAATCTAGACATGCAGCTACCTGCCGCACAATAAGTCAGAGCAAGTCCTCTCCATCTATTACAATACACACCTCCAGTCACTCTCATTCACTAAGCAGCCCATCAGCAGGGGGAGGGGGTGGGGGGCAATAATACGCCAGCAATATCCAGTCGGACAAAATGTAAAGCACTTGCAGCGCTCTGCTTAATGAGCCAATATGCAAGAATATGCTTTGCTTGTATTGATTCAGCCACTTTTTAGCCATTCACGAACCGTCAGGCTCATTTACTTCATTTATCATGTAATTAATATCCAGAACGAGCTCATTTTTACACTTTTTCCCAGCACTTGTCTTTGATTAATGCTCTTATTCATTTTCCCCCTGCTCACTGAGTGAGGGGATTATTTAAAGAGTGTTAAGAGGAAAGGGGGATTTTAAAAATCAAAGCGACAATGCAGGTTCACAATTCCTAAACTAAATACATGTGTGTTGGATCATTGCAGCAGCTGGGGGTGTCGGGGGAGGGGAAAGTGTTGAAGTGAAAAGTTGTGGTAGTGGTCAGCACGCGCTTGTGCGTAATAGCGCGGAGACATGTTGGGTGCCCTCGCCTCTCCTTTCTGAGTGGAGGTGCTTGAGCACAGGATGAGGAAATTCAACAAGAGGCTACCTCTTCAGCATCCACGTCCTCCTCGCTGTCTGTGGGCTCCGGCGCTTTCACGAACCACCACTGGATCTCCAGATACACAGACGCGGTTCCGCTCTGGAAAGCGCACGCCATTTCTATGTTCTGCCCCTCTTTAACCGTCATGTTGGAGGGCAGATCCGTGAAGCGACCTGCGGATGGGAGAAAGGAGGAGAAAGAGGAGGAGGAGGAGGAGGAGGAGGGGATGGGTTTTACTGATGAGGGTATAGTTTGTGGGATTTCTACAGGCAAAGAAATCACCGTGCATTAATCACTGGAGCTGCCTGGCGGTGCACGAGGTGAAGAAGCGCCTGATGAAGATGCGCTGTTGTATAATTCGAGGGAGATGCCCCCCACCCCCTCCAACACAGATACCGACGCACAAACGCAGCACGGTTAAATAATTCAGACACTTCTTGGCGCAGACTCAAGCAGAGATTTTTTTTTTTTTTGACGGAATTTTCCTAATTTCACTATTTTTTGTCTTTTTCTGGAGCCGCTGGGGAGGGAAAATATAATAAACTGGACAAAAGCAGACTTAGAGGAAGCTCTTGAAAGTAAAACAAGTGAGATAAAAAACGGGATTGAGTCTGAAAAACAAAACATAAAACTTCCAAACCAAAGCACAATTTGGATTTTCATTTTAACAGATAAATAGATTAATAAAGGGATAAAAAGAGATCATTCCCGCTCTGTCCAGGTTCTCTGTGGGGTCTAAATCTTCTCGGGATGAAACATGAGGGGAAAGCGGGCAGGATGAAACCGGGCAGGCGGAGTGGAGCGTGGATTTCAGGACCATGGACAGCCGCATGCAGCTGCTCTCCGCGGCGCTGAAAGCTCCGACTCATCTGCCCCTTTTCCCCGGTTCCTCCCTCACCCGGAGACCGGGTTCACTGCAGTGAAGACACGCGAGGAGAGCGCGAGACGGACAGCAACGTGCACATGAAACGACTTGATTTCAAACAATCACCAGTTGCTTTTCCCTCATCAGCGATGTACAAACACAACCTTCCATCATCTTTCATGAATCCTTTCCTTTGATCAGTCATCACTGTCAAAAAGCGCTATTTTCCCAGAAAGACTGCGCACTTTTAGCACCAAACAGCGCTATTTCCCACTAGAAAGACTGCGCACTTTTAGCACCAAACAATTTTGCCACAAAGACTGCGCACTTTTAACATCAAACATTGCTATTCCCCCCAGAAAGACAGCGCACTTTTAGAACCAAGCAGCTTTATTTTCCCAGAAAGACGGCGCACTTTTAGCACTTTGTGAGAGTGAGCAGCTCCCGGCACGCAGGGCAACAAACCCCCGACACGAGCACATTCACACACTGTTTGGCAGCGATGTGCCGCTCTTACCTTCAAAGGAGAATCCGAACTGAACACAAAATCCGGCTAAGAAAACAAATCCAACAGTATCCTGAGCGGTCCACATCATTCCAGTATAGAAGGGCTTGTTTTCGTCTTCTGCTTCTTCTTTTTTATAATTCACATCAGATGAAGAAGGGGATAAAAGACGTATCTTCCCCCTCCAAAAGAAAAAAAAAAGAAAAAAAGAGAGGAAAAACCTGCACACCAGCAAAATCAAGCAGTCGCTGGGCGCGCGTGCCTGTACGGAGATTTCCGAAGGTTAAACATGCTGGAAAAGCTGCAGCTGGTCGCGGCTGAAGTTGTTTTATTCTTATTTTGCTCCTTCTGCGTCTCTGCGGGGAGACTGTCGACTGCTCGGCTTCCCTGAAGTCTGTGGAATAACCGGCTGCGGTCTTCCTCTGCGCTACCGGAGAGACGTCAGTCTAGCGGATCACTGTGGCATCCACACTCTCCCCACCTCTGCGAACACTCCTGGTCCGGCCCAGTCCTGGTCTGGCCCAGTGCGATCACCTTGGCCGCTGGCTTCATGTACGACTTAACGAGTAAATAAAGAAATACAGAAATAAATAAACAGAATGAATCTGTCCTGCTTTAGAAGAGGATGATTTATTAAAATTTGTCATTTGGATGGCTGCCAGTTCGGCATTTTATTTTATTTTGATGTAATTTTATATGATGCCTTACTTTTAATAATAACAATGACAATAATAATAATGATAATAATAATAAATAATTAAACTTATACGTTTCAAAAAGGGGGGGAGAGAAAAAAAACTTCCTTAAGCGGTCAAAGAGGCTGTAAAACTATGTTGGAGCGACAGATAGGAGGGGAAATGAGGAAGGGGGTGGAGGTTGACCAGCGACCCGACAAGCGCACAGCATGTCCTGAGTCATTAAACCTGCGGAGAACACGTCGGAATATTATGAGTCTCCGGGGCAGACTGGGAACATTTCGCCCTGTGTTGCAATGGGTACAAATTGTGCCTTAAACGTTTCCTTTAACACAAATCTATAAATTCAGCTGAACAATCTGGACCTCGTTGTTCATTTTTTTGCATCTCAATTCATCATCTACAAAATCAAAAATTGTTGAGAAAGTCCATAAACAACAAAGAGTTATCTTTCCTTGCTTTGACTGTCTGTAAATGTTTGTACAATTTAGAGTAAAAAAACTGTTAAATACCAACAGTAAAAGAATGTAAAATTGAAAACTATACTAGTGTATAAGATACATGTAAATACTGTAAAAATAAGAAATGGTGTTGAACTGTAACTTTTACTGTAACAATATGTAAGAAAAGACACAATTTTGCTGTGGAAAATATAAAAGTGCTGTAAGATAAGATTAATGGGAAAATACGATACTGTCACAAATATGTAATCACACTAAAATAAACAGTATTATGCTGTTTAAATTACAGATTTAGCTGATGAGTACTTTTAAATTTATGGTATGAAACTGTTTACAATTCAGCAAGAACACACATTCATTTATACAGAAATAAGATGTTAAAAAATGGTTGAAAAAATGTTTGAAAATAGTATTCCACAGTAAGTTAAGAAATGATTAAAAAAACAAACTTTAATTTTTAGTGTTATAATATGTGGAAAACACACATTTGTGTAATAAATGTGGTAATAAAGTGAAATATAATTCAAACATGGACATCACCAGTAAGGGCCTGAGCAACATATACTACGTCATCACTCGTGACAAGAGCTGCAGTTCACAGAGTTGCATTTTTCTTACAGTCAGGTAAAGCAGGTTGTTCAATGATCGAAGGATTGGCAGTTCAAATCCTGCTCCCCCAGTCCTCTGTCGTTGTGTCCTTGGGCAAGATACTTGCCTCCAGTGAGGGCATTACTGGTGTAATGTGTGTGATGTGTTTCAGTGGTGATCGGAGAGGCCAATAGCACAGAATGGCCGCCACATTTCTGTCAGTCTGCTCCAGGGCAGCTGTGGCTATACACGCAACCTACCAGTATGAATGAGGAGTGAATGAGTTCCCTGCAAGAAAAAAAAAAAACAAAAAAACGTGATATAAATCCATTCTTATGAAACCTGAATTATTATCTTATATAGTAATTTAGTCTAAATAAAACAGTTTTCAACCATGAAATTTACAGTTTAAAAGCATACCGTAATTACTTATACATGGTCAAGATATTTATTATGGTAGTTTTCTGGGTTTACATTCTACTGTTATTTTTACAGGACATTACTGTAAATTGGTTTATGAGATTTCACTCTTTAGACAGTTATTTACTGTTGATAACATTGTACTTAACCTTGTAATCCACAGTTCTGTAAAGCCATACCCTAAAAGTTTACATGAGCTCACCATATTTTTTATCGTAAACTCCTGGCAATTACAGTTGCCAGGAGGTTACAGTAAAATATACTTTTTTTTGGGGGGGGGGGTTACAGTGGCAAACCCCAAATATTATGCACTCTAAGGACACCTGAGCCTGGACCTGAGCCTGACCTGAATCTAGACCTAGACCTGGACTGACACCTGAGCCTGGACCCAAACATAGACCTGAACCAAGGCCTGAACCTAGACCTAGACCTTCACATTGACCAATGTAACTAACCAATATATAACAGGTGCTGTTTGGTGATGAACCTGTAGAATGCTGTTTTTTACCTTATAAATTTGTGGGGCATAGGAATAACATAAGGTCACGCTCACGCGACATTATGGTGTATTTTTTTTAAACTATGCACAAGAAATTAATATTGCATTATTTTCAGCTTAATATCTGTATCAGTGTTGGTTATTGGGCAAATTGTAAAATATTGGCATATCGGATATCCAAAAATCCAATATTGTGCATTCCTGAAAACAGGTCTGTGATACACTCTTGGTTCAGGACCCACCACTTTAGAATCACTGCTTCACATTGGCCATGTGGAAATATTTCACCATCAAATATGTTAGAGATGTTAGAGTTCTACTGTTGTTTTTCTTCCATCTGATCTCACCAAACATTTAAGTGATCCCAGATCACCATCAATCAGGATGTTATTCCAAACACATTTTTTTTTTCCTGGAAAACCATGGGTCCCCACTTTTCTTCCAGTTTAAATGGCTAGGAAATGTATTATTATGGCAACTTCATGATTAAAGTTTGACAGGTGACTGAAGAGTTTTACTAGTACAGCGTTAGGTATACAAGAAGCTGGTATAGTGAGCTAAAGCTCTGGATTACCGATTTGAAGGGAACTCAAGAGACTAGGACTGTATAGCCATAAAAAGACTACAGTGCTAGTCAGTGAAGCTAACCGGAGAAAAAGGCTTCAGTTTGCTAATGTGCATAAAGACTGGACTCTGGAGCAGGGGATGGTCATGTGGTCTGATGAGCCCAGATCCACCCTGTTCCAGAGTGATGGAGCATCAGGCAAAGAAGAGAGGAGGATGAATCGGTGCAGCCATCATGTCTAGCGGCCACTGCACAAACATGTGGGGGCAGGCGGATCTGGGGTTGCTGCAGATGGTCAGGTTTAGTTCCAGGTCCAGGTTCAGGTCTGGGTTCAGATCTAGGTCCAGGTTTAGGTCCAGGTCTAGGTTCAGGTTCAGGTCTAGGTTCAGGTGTAGGTTCATGTCCAGGTTCAGGTCCAGGCTCCGGTGTAGGTTCAGGTGCAGATCTAGGTCTAGGTCCAGTTATAAGTTCATCTCCAGGTCCAGGCTTAGGTCTAGGTCCAGGTCTAGGTTCAGGTCTAGGTCCAGGTCTAGGTTCAGGTCTAGGTCCAGGTCTAGGTTCAGGTCTAGGTCCAGGTCTAGGCTCAAGTCTAGGTTCAGGTCTAGGTTCAGATCCAGGCTCAGGTCTAAGTTCAGGTCTAGGTTCAGGTACAGGCACAGGTCCAGGTTCAGCTCCAGGGTCAGGTGTCGGACCAGGTTTAGGTTTAGGTGCAGGCTCAGGCGTCAGTCAAGGTCTAGGTCTAGGTTCAGGTTAAGGTTTATCTTCAGGTCAAGGTCTAGGTTCAGCTAAGCTCAGGTCTAGGTTTAGGTCCAGGCTCAGGTGTTAGTCCAGGTCTAGGTCAAGGTTAAGGTCTAGTTTCTGGTCCAGGCTCAGGTGTTTGTCCAGATCTAGGTCTAGTTTCAGGTCCAGGCTCATGTGTTGGTCCAGATCTAGGTCTAGTTTCAGGTCCAGGCTCAGGTGTTGGTCCAGATCTAGGTCTAGTTTCAGGTCCAGTCTCAGGTGTTTGTCCAGATCTAGGTCTAGTTTCAGGTCCAGGCTCATGTGTTGGTCCAGATCTAGGTCTAGTTTCAGGTCCAGGCTCAGGTGTTTGTCCAGATCTAGGTCTAGGTTCAGGTCCAGGCTCATGTGTTGGTCCAGATCTAGGTCTAGTTTCAGGTCCAGGCTCAGGTGTTGGTCCAGATCTAGGTCTAGTTTCAGGTCCAGGCTCAGGTGTTTGTCCAGATCTAGGTCTAGTTTCAGGTCCAGGCTCAGGTGTTGGTCCAGATCTAGGTCTAGTTTCAGGTCCAGGGTCAGGTGTTTGTCCAGATCTAGGTCTAGTTTCAGGTCCAGGCTCAGGTGTTGGTCCAGATCTAGGTCTAGTTTCAGGTCCAGGCTCAGGTGTTGGTCCAGATCTAGGTCTAAGTTCAGGTCCAGGCTCAGGTGTCTGTCCAGATCTAGGTCTAGGTTCAGGTTTAGGTTTATCTTCAGGTCAAGGTCTAGGTTCAGCTAAGCTCAGGTCTAGGTTTAGGTCCAGATTTAGGTCTAGGTTCAGGTCTAGGTCTAGGTTCAGGTCTAGTTTCAGGTCCAGGCTCAGGTGTTTGTCGAGATCTAGGTTTAGGTCTAGGTTCAGGCTCAGGTGTTTGTCCAGATCTAGGTCTAGTTTCAGGTCCAGGCTCAGGTGTTGGTCCAGATCTAGGTCTAGGTTCAGGTCCAGGCTCAGGCGTTGGTCCAGATCTAGGTCTAGGTTCAGGTCCAGGCTCAGGTATCGATCCAGATCTAGGTCTAGGTTCAGGTCCAGGATCATGTGTTGATCCAGGTTTAGGTCTAGGTACAGGTCCAGGCTCAGGTGTTGGTCCAGGTTCAGGTCTAGTTTCAGGTCCAGGCTCAGGTGTTTGTCCTTATCTAGATCTAGTTTCAGGTCCAGGCTCAGGTGTTGGTCCAGATCTAGGTCTAGGTTCAGGTCCAGGCTCAGGTGTTGGTCCAGATCTAGGTCTAGGTTCAGGTCCAGGCTCAGGTGTCTGTCCAGATCTAGGTCTAGGTTCAGGTCCAGGCTCAGGTGTCGGTCCAGATTTAGGTCTAGGTTCAGGTCCAGGCTCCGACATCGGTCCAGGTCTAGGTCCAGGTACAGGTCCAGGTTCAGGGTGTTCCAGCTTCTGTGGTGGCAGCCATACTCCAGGATGTGGAACAGCAGGATTGGTGGGGTTCAGACTGTGAAATAGTGGTTCAGGGTTCGGGGTCTTCCCGTCCTGGAGCATCATGGACATAAAGAGACGGCAGTGATGTAACTGGTGATATGGACTGGCTTTCAGTGTTCCACCAGAACCGGATTACTGGACCTACTGGATGGGAACAGGTAACACCGGCAGCCTGATGAGCTCTGCAACAACAGTTTCCTCCTACAGGAGTCCGTTAGAACTGTTAGAAGTCGTCATGAACAACAGTTCTCCAGACTTCCTGAAGGTCGGAACATTTTTCTGATGGGCTGATTTTTCCCCGTTTTCAGTGCAGACCTCGGCTTGAGGAACAGGCCTCTTGCTTGGTAATGAAGACATGCAACAGCAGGGAGATGTGTGTACTAGACAGACACATTTAAATCAACATTCTTCTGTCTCTTCATGCAAACAGTCTAGAAACATCCAGTAAAATGAGGAAGTACAGTGATGCCTGATGAGCTGCTGTCCGGCTGCACACAGCTTGTTTTGGCTCAAAGTTTCTTCTTCCCATCTGTTCAGCAGACATGTGTGTGCGTGTGTGTGCGTGTGTGTGTGTTGGGGGGTTATTACTTTCCATTTGCTGCACAGGTGCATGTTGCTGTTAGAGACAATACAGCTTGCAGCTGTTGAGGAGATCTCAGGCCATTGATATTATAATTCCTGTTTGTGAACTGCCTAATATGAATGCATATGTTTCTCAACAGGTGTTTTCATAAAGCAAAATAATGTATTTACATCATTACAAAACATAATGCAGAAGATTACACAGAAAGGACAATTCATTACAAAACAATGTCATTTGTTAAAGTCCTCCATCTAAATGTAAATGTTAGATGTGACCCAATGTCTTCCTCAGCTTTCCAATAATATTTTGTTTCATTCATTTTTACACAAATAGGTGGATATATCCCTGGAACTTCCTCCTAAAATGTACATTTAAAACATTTTTCCTCCAAGATGACAAGACCAAGGAATGTTTCCAGGGTCTTTGTCTCATAAAATCAGCTAATCCTGGCAAACAGTTGACTGTGTTTGTCCACCTAATTTTTGAGTTCTCAGATGGGGGCTTTCAGACCAAGGGCCCAAACTGTCAATGTTGTGATTGTCGAAAAAATGAACAGATTGTCACCCAACGTCTCCTGAATTAGTCGTTGGATAATCTTTTGGTATATTGTCATATTAATCTGAAAGTTTTCAGTTCTTTCATGTAAACGATGAGCAGGGCCGGAGATTGCTATAGGCGACCTAGGCTATTGCCTAGGGCAACAAATGCGCTAAGGGGGCCCACTCCTGGTGTGTTTAAGTACATTTTCTACAGATGCAGCGGTAAACAACACAACGATGTAAAACATGCAGCAATATACACTTGACAGTGCCGTCTTACCATTGGCGAGGGGGGGGGCTGCTGATTGTAACATTATGATGTTGGTGGAATTGCAGGAAAGACAGAGAGCGCAGTGTAGACGTAAGTCATCTCAGTCATTGTACTGTATAATATTAAATAGTATTGTGTATAAAATGCGGCTGCCTGCCGCCCAGCTGTTGCTGCTAGCTACCGTCCACTGTTAGCCTGCTTCATACTGTAGCTTAGTTCATGAGCGCACATGGCGCTGAAGATGGAGGGAACGTGTCTCCCCCAGTGTCATAGTGAAAACGATCAAATCCTCACAGTCCCAGCACAAGGTTTCAAACATCGCTGGTACAATAAAGCATTAATCTCATTGCAGGAGCCTTGTGAGACCAGTGTTTTGTGTGTTTCGGCTAATGGTGCATTTACGTTAAACACAAAAGTCGGAATTTCCGGCTCCAAGTCAGAAGGCGTTGTGGCGTTCTTTTTTTAGTTTGTGACTAGATAAATAGCTTTGCAAACATATTGTTTAGTGTCTAAAATAAGAAAGGAAAGTGGTTTGGAAGCAGTTTTGTGTCTCTCCTGCAAAGCAGCAGCTTCCATTCTGCTCGGGGGGGGGGGGGGGGGGGGGGGGGGGGAGATACATTTTCTTGAGTCTTCAATTCTCTGCTGTATAAAAAAATTTAATGGATAAAAATGTCTATTTGTGGGAAACAATACTGTATCTCCAAACTATGACAAGAAAAATATATCCAAAACTATTACTGCTACTTTTAAAGTCATTATGTTGTAGAAATTTAACATAATTATTCCAGAAAAAAACTGCTAAAACCTGTTATTAAAAATGCTAATATATATATATTCCGGTATTTTAAAATATTAGCTGGTTCTTTTTTTATCTTTAGTCAAAGTTATTGAGAGCCATTGTGGAAGGTCCAAAGAGCCACTTGCAGCTGTGGACCCACAGGCTGCAGACTCCTGCTCTAGAAGCTGCTGCAGATGTGGAGCTTCATCATCACTGCTACTGTATATATGTAGTCATCAATATTATTAGTTAATTTTATCACTAAATTATTACTGAATTTTTAAGTTAATATTGGTTATGGAAAACAGTAAATATAAATGATAAAGTTTATCTAAACAATGTCTATTATACACAAAGTACTGTAGAAAGACAACAGACTGAGTGCAGGTGTATCTGTGGATTGCTGTGACCAAATCCAGCCAACAAGCAGCTGCTGACTTCTGTCAATATTACAGCAGCAGTTGTTTCTCAACTGCAGTACCCCTGTCCTGCAGGTCTTCACTGTTTCTCTGCTTCAACACATCTGACTGACACTAAATGGATCCAACAGCCTATGAAGTTGTCATTAATTGGACTCAGTTGATGGAGCCAGGACGCATAGAAAACCTGCAGGATTGTCAAGGACTGGAGCTGGACACCCATGATATAGAAACTTAGGCGCCAGGACAGGGGGGCACCAAACCATAATCTCACCTAGGGCACCAAAGTGGCTAGAACCGGCCCTGATAATGAGTCTTCCTCTCACACCAGTCAGTCACAAGCTGTGTCTCATTCTGAGGTCTACGCACTTCAAAGTGCAGATTTGTCTGCAGCATATGTCACTGCGGCACGTCAAGTTCTGTTCCATTTCGAAAAACCTCCAAAGAAGCCTCCAAATCCACCCTACTAACCTGCACTCTGGCCTGAAATGAAGGCCAATGGCAGTGTATCCTTTGCCTATCCCAGAATTCATTGTGCTCCAGGTAGCAGGGAATAAGCTGCAGAGCTACGAGTGTAATATTTGGATATATTCGTGGATTTTTAAGTGTGAACTGAAGTGTTTACAGGCTAGAAACAATAGAGAGTCTCTGTGAGAAAATTTAAAAGTTTAAAGAGAGATTTTTTGCTTCAGAAAATGCATTTGTTTGAAATTATTCAGGTGTTAATGAACAGTTAAAGGCAGGGTAGGGGGTCCTGGAAAAACAGTTCAAGCAAGCTACATTTGAAAAAATATACCCCCCCCCCCCCCCAAAAAAAAAAAAAACACACCTCCAAAACCACACCTCCAGAGAATAGGAACACATGCGCCGATGGTTGTCGGCGAACATAACCGAGAACCATTAAGTGGCTAGCTTTTTGGCTTTCCAGTAAACAGCAGAGGAACCACATTTCCTAAAAGTTATAATCATCTCACCTCCAACTTCTTCTAAAACATCCTCACTGCAAACACCAACACCTCCATGACTTGATCCACATCTGTTTTTTTCTTTTAAAGAGCAAACAGCGACATAGATAAGAGCAGCGAGCAGCCATGTTCGTCTCGGTTCGTCTGCACTGTGAGACGCTCACAGTGAGGTGCGAGCGTGTGAGCGTGCGCATGTGCGCGAGAAGGGTTAGAGCGTGACAAACGGCAGTTGAGTTTGATGGACATAAAAATCATTCAATCAATCAGCACAGGCCGTTCAAAACCCCATCGAATGAAATGAATTTCATTCGATGGGGTTTTTCCAGTCCTGTACGTTCCACAGGTGATTATTTTTTATTTCATTTTTTGTGTCAGAACATTAATTAATTGACTGCAATTGGGGTGTGAAGAAGACTTTAAGTAATATAGTAAAAAATTCTCCTGGAAAACATCATCCACCCTGCCTTTATTGGGGTTCTAATGTTCAGGTAACAACATAAATGAATGGGAATAAAATACCTAGTTGCGTTTAGTTTTTACAAGTATCTGAAGGAAATACTGGAAAGAATGCTGTCACCTGATAGCTGTGGCTTCTGCAGTTGCTAGGCACTGAACTGGAGCACTATGTGAAATTCTCATCAGTTGGGCTGTCCCACTTCAGCAGCCTAGCTGGCTATAGACTAATTCAACAAGCATTTTGTGTGTTACACAAAATGCGTGTGTTGGGGTCACATGCAGTGACATCAGTCGCAAGGGTCTA
This sequence comes from Atherinomorus stipes, assembly GCA_023101725.1. NCBI lineage: Eukaryota > Metazoa > Chordata > Actinopteri > Atheriniformes > Atherinidae > Atherinomorus > Atherinomorus stipes. The sequence goes on along the minus strand of JALJCO010009575.1, from coordinate 86,079 downwards.
TAATAGGTTCAAAGTAAAATGCCTTCTACAAAAAAAAAAAAAAAAAAAAAATGGTTTCTTAAAACATTTAAAACAACTCATTTATTTGAACTTTTTCCAATTTTCTCTAAGAGCTGCCAGACATGACAGATGTTTTCTGCATCTGTAACTCATTTACTTTCTTTCTGTTTTTTTTCCTAAAAACTCCACCACCTTTCCAAGTATTGGATGTTTGGTTTGTAGATATAATTATTAGTGTTGAAGGTTTCAGAGCTCTAGTGATGGTTAGCGTTGGCTAGCATTAGCGTTAGCTAGCACGCCATCCAGACCTTTAAGCTCTATCTTGTTTCCCTTGTTTACTGCACCATATTTAATAAATTGCATTGCAGTTCCACATAAATTTTCTGCCTTTCTGGAGCAGTTTTCATTATTTTGTTTTGAATATTTTTTCATAACTTTGGCTACAAGCTAGTGGCTAGCTGAGTGTTTTCTTCTGCTTATTGGAGTTTGATGAACAGCTAATTGACTTATCAGGCTACTGCTACCACGTGGTTGGAAGCTGCATTGCAGCCAAGGTCCCATGAATAACAGCATTGTTTAATTAAAGTGCACGGTCCCGTGGCCATCGTGGCTCTCAGGTACAAAAACAGATGGGTTGTTTTTGCAGCCCTCTAGGTTGCGCCAAAGGCCCAAGCTTGGGACACGGCCTTATGGTTAAGAATCACTGGTATAAAATTTCATTGCTATGCAGACGACACTCATAGACCTTTAATAGAGAGGGACAAACCTTCCGCTACCTCACTTGTTGGTTTCTAAAGAGTTGAAAGTGAAGCCAGTTGGATGTGTCCCACTGTCGCCATCTTGCCATGTCATGTGCGTCGTCACTCCCGGAAAATACTAAAATGGGCAAAGGCAAAGCCGCTTCAAGCTGTGGGGCAAATGACTGAGGTAACGAAGATTAGCCCCCTAAGCAGCGGGGTAGAGGTAAGACACGCTTATATTTGCTATTAGTTGACTAAAAACCGCTGTTGTGCTACTCTGCTTCAAACTGAGACCTTACTGAGATCAAACAAGGAGCTAACTGGTAGCTACCATTCGGCAGGCCGGGGTAATTAAGGATACGCCCTCAATTATGTGTAATTTTGAGATTAAATAACATCTAAACGGATGAGTTATAAAAAAAAAATCACTCCCCTCATAGTTGACATGAAGGTAAACTTGACCTATTAGACTTAAATTGATTTTTTGAACCAGACTGTAAACATGTTTATTTCTGCTGTAAAGTTGGCATTTCTAACATAGGAGTCTATGGGGATTTGCTCTGTTTTGCAGCCAGCCCCTAGTGGATCAAGAGAAAAGTATAAAAAAAAACAACTTATTCCGGGTAGCCTCATAGTTGGCCACCGGACGACGCTCGGATATACTTCTCTATGAAGCCTGATGAAACCAGTCAGTTTGCTACATTATAGAGATGTCTCAAGGACATAAAGACCTGGAGGGTCCTGAATTTTCTGTTTCTATATTTAGACATACCAAGGTTGTTGTCCTTAGACCTGAAAAACTTAGGACAATAATGTGTAGCTATGTAATTGATCTGGATGGTATTAATTCAGCTTCCAGTACTATAGCGAATAATTTTAGAATTATTCTGTGAGTTGCAACTGGAGACTCTGTTCAGGTTTCTCAGCTTTTCTGTACAGGCTTTATGGTTGCAACCGACACACTAAAAACTCTGGGGTTATTTTTGAACCACTGTTGGGTTAAAACAGTGGTTCTGTTTTAACCCAACTAAAAAGGGACCAACTAATTTCTGGGTTACTTCGACCTAGAAAATTGGGTTATTTTTTTTAACCCAACTGTCGGATTGAATATTTGACCCAGAAGTTGGGTTACACTGATTACAATGTTGGGTTATTTTTACCCAGAAGTTGGGTCAACAACCCAACAACCCAAATGTCTGGGTTGAAATTAGCCAGAAATTAGTTGGTCCCTTTTTAACCCAGCAGTTTTTAGTGTTCAGGCTTCTGATTCATCTTTTCACACTTTCTTCCTTTTGTTTAACAAATCCCTCTCTTGTATTGTTGGCGATGACCTGCTGAGCCGCAGTTTGCTTCAGGTTTGGTTGTTCAACCTCCAATACACAGAATTTGAAAAATGTGGTGACCACCACCAGAATAAAACAAGGTTGGAAAATTACAACTACACTGTAAAAAAAAAAGGTTTAACACTATTTAATTACATGTACCTTTTCAAAATTTTACTATTGGGTTTCTTCACAGAATTTTGCCAGAATATTTCTGTGTTTTTAGTTCTTGTTAGTTACAAATCAGATTTTGTTTTAGCTTATCAGTGTTTGCGTTGTTTAGCTTTTTCTTCTTTTCTTCTTTTTTTTGACCTCAAATTAAATAAACAAATAAAATAATGAAACTGTTAGCACATTAAATCTCGTGTTTCATATTTGAATAATCCACTGCACTTTAATGGAGGACTTAAAATGGTAATTGTTTTGAGAAATCCACATATATTATGTGCAGGTTTGGTGTTGACCTGATAAAGATTTAAATCATCTGGAATGAACAATGAAGAGGCTAAAAGGAACATTTAAAAACAAAGACATGTCACCTCTCACGCAGCAGAGCATGTGAATTTGAACTGTCATGAAACACCATCTGCTTTGCCAGTGCGATAGCCATTAGCCAGTGAAACCGCATTTTAGCTGGTTTCCTGCCAGCATCCATTTTGTCTGCCTGAGCACACTCCGTGAGGTTTGCTGAGTGCAACAGAGTGCATCAAAAAATAATTAAACACTTTTTCCAGGGTGATGATGCAAGCAGTAATTAATTGCCTTTGCAGCCAGTAATGTTCATTAATGTGGCTGCCACAATAATCATGCTTTCTTCCAAACTGTCTCATCTTTTCTTATCTTGCTTCCTGAGGGGTTTTTTTTTCTGTTAAATTGTGTTTTTAGAAAACATCAACCTCAATAACCCTCCACTAACTAGCTCTCCTGTCATTTTCCTGTAAACAGTAACAGCCATTAGATCATGTGTGGAGTTTGGAGAAATCTGTGCGAACAAATGTCTGTGTAACAATGACACGTCATGTTCATTATTATACTGGTGTACAGTAAATGGCTCAAACATAATGTGCAACACCTCTTTGTTCCTTCATGTTTCGGATTTAGATCTGCTCTGACTTTCTGTGAAAGTCAAAGTTATCTGAAGCTGGTTATGGTCGTATTTTCCTCTAGTGTGGTGGTGGGTAACCTTGGCCCTCGTTCTGCAGGTTTTGTATGTGACCCGGCTCCTACACACCTGATTCAAATGAATAAGTTACTGTGCAGAATTTGATTTGCTTTTGGACCCATTTGATTTGAATCAGATGTGCTGAGCGAGGAACCAATGAAAACCTGCAGGACTGCGGCCCTCAAGGACCAGGGTTCCCTACCACTGCTCTAGTGTGAGCAGCCACAGACTCTGTAATGGATCTGAACTCAGATCCCATATCTTAGATGCCAAGTCTTAGATCCAAGAACCTCGATACCAGATCTGAGGTCCAGAAGGCCTCTTTGCCGCACACTGAGACCACAACCTGAATTCACTTTTAAACATTAATGAAGTTAAATTATTCAGGAACATCATTGTAAAGTATTTTACCCCTTTCGCTTAGACCCATTTTTTAAAGGTACAGGTCAATAGCAGAAAAATGTGTTATATAATTCAAAATTGTGTCTATTGATGTGTAATCGCTGCACAAGAATAGCTATTATATGTTTATTTTTTAGAATGAGTCATTTATATCTACATGCTGGGTGATGCACATATGGAGGCTGCCATATTTGTTCCACCATTTTTACTACGGTGTCCTTGAATGGAAAAAACAACGTGTGTGAAGTAAGAACCTTCTGAACTTTAAAACTGAGGTACCAGCTTTGTTTAATGGGAGTTAGAGACTGTTTTACTTTTAAGTAATGCCTTAAAAGATATAAAAAGTAGCTACTCATACTACAGTCATAGCTACACCTGAGACCACTATATCCACTCACTGATGAAAGCATCTTTATGTCTGGGAGAATTTTGACCACAAATGGCTACCATACATTCACAACAATGCTTGGAATATGAAGTCATTTGAAAGGAAACATCTTTTCTTTCAAATACCCATCTTTACCACTAGGTGTCAGTAATTCTTACATACTGTACCTTTAACAGAAGCTTGTGACTGACATATCTTTTTAAACATGGCAGATTCTAGTTTTATCAACCAACTTTGTCTCTGTAATATAAACGTTTTTATTACTTGTTACATTACAGTCTCACCCATGGGCTGTTTTTTTCAGGGATCTGGACCAAACAGAAATGTCTTTGTAAGTCTGTACAATAGAATATGAAGGTGAAGTAAACACCTTCATATATCATATATTATGGCATACAGTATTCAGTATAATTAATCATGTTGACCAAGTCCCAGCTCTGAGCAATAAAACTCACCTGTGTATCCACCTGCCTCATCATCTCCACCTTCCTCATCTCCTCCTCTCTCTGAACTACGTCAACTTTGACTGGTTACCTGACATGATAACATACCAGTGCTAAGAAAACATGGTTTTTGCTTTGTGATTTTTATAATCATTAATATTAATAACTCAGTAACAGCTGAGAAAATCATTTCTTTGAGATTTAAATGTTTACATTTAAAATAACTCCTGGGCCAAATTCCAATTCCTATTTTCATCCCTTCCCCTCTCCTTACCCCTTCCCCTTGTGCTTGAAATGGAGTTTCAAGTGCTAGGGATTGAATTGTTCCCCTAAGAAATGGGACAACCCTTCAAAATCCTCATGTGTCACCAATAGTCGTGTGACACACAGTGAACTGACATCACGGCTGCTTCCAGAAGAGTTCACAATGCCATCTACAGCACTGAATTGTCAAAAAGATTCTTAGAAAAAAAAAAAGATGCTGTCTGAAGCATCAACAATCTTCCTTTCCTGGGTGATGGGATTGTTTTTTGTTTTTTTGGCCAAAAGAGGTAGAAATGAAAGGAAAAGAAGACACCTTTGACTCAAGCTTAACCTTAAAGGGGAAGTTCAGGATTTTTGACATGGGGCCTCATTTTCAAGTGAGCCAGGGTCCTACTTATCACTGGAGACAGTTTCATCTTACTTCATCGCATATTCTTGTTATGGGTGGACCCCGATGCTAATGTGAGCATAAGTCAATACGAATCTGCTAGCCTGTCATTAATAACAATCGTATCCACTCCACAGAACACCAGAGACAAATCAGTTATAACACTAAACTATCAGTGTAAATGCTGTGTTAACAAAAAAATGTTACAAATAAAACTAACCAGTAGTAGCTGCTACTGTAATCAAAGTCCTTTGTACACTTAACAGCAGATGATATCAATCCTGGAAGTAAAAATGTGTTGCAGCTGAGACACTTTAGCTACTATCAAAATGTAACACAATACAAGGTTTATTTGTAACATTATTTTGTTAAAAGTTGAATATGGAACATTTTTATTTAAAGCTATATTTAAAAAAAAATAATACCTCCACATGTCTTTTTTTTTGGGGGGGGGGGGGGGGGGGGGTACAGAATGAAAGTACAACATTTCCTAAAAAAAATTATATTTAGCCTAAAAATAATTATTAAATAAATTTTAACGGGTTCAATAATGGCATTATATTTACATCTATAAGCCAATACACGGTGCCATTGCCAAATACGATCTCTGTGTGGCAACAATATTTCGGGCACAGTTAGGCTGGTACAGGGGGAAACTGTGGAGACGGCGAGTGAAGCAGCTGCTTCAGAGTCCTGGAGATATTGTTATCTGTTTCTGAGGAGGAGTGACCTGAGAAGAGCAAAACCTGGAGTAAATTTAGGTGAAGACTTCACTAAATGGACCCACATAAACATTTTCCACGGCGTCAAAACACAGAAATGCCGACTTTCCTCCTGGATCGGTAAGCTAACTTGTTTGCTAACATGGCTAACGTTAGCTGTCAGTTATAAACTCCTCTGCGTTACTTGTTGAACATGCTGCAGACTGTTGGTCACTTGCGTATCGGCAGTGAGCCTGGCATCCCAGCGGCTGGAGCTGTTTTTCTGTCATTGCAACTACAACCTAGACACACGTGATGTCACTGTTTTGTCCATATTCCATATTCAACCTTTAACACGGCATTTATACAGATATTCTTGTGTTATAACTGAATTTCCTCGGGTGTTCTGTGGAGTGGATACAATTGTATTTATGACAGACTAGCAGATTCCTATTGACTTATGCTAGCATTAGCATCAGGGACCACCGGTAACAAGAATATGAGATAAAATAAGATGAAACTGTCTCCAGTGATAAGTAAGACCCTTGCTCACTCCAAATGAGGCCCTATGTCAAAAATCCTGAACTTTTTCTTAAACGTTACTTTACAGATACGAGCAGATGCACGTAACATTATGAAAGTAGCATTTGTTTCTGTAATAAATTAAAGCAACCTTAAAGGTAGAGTCAGAAGTTTCCCCCCTGAAAATAAACGTTAGACTTGTGCAAATGAAATCCATCACAAACCGCGAATTTCAGCCTTTACTCGCGTACCGTGGTAAGTTTAAATGTAACTCCCTCTCCCCCTGTCTGTAATTCGCTCTTTCACTTTGTTATGGTCTGGTCGGGACGTTTCTGAGTGGAGATTTCTGTTAATATCACCAGCCAATGACAGAGCTAAGGGTATGACGATGTGGGAATAAGCTAATGATTGGAGCAGACGTCAGTCAATCAAACTAGAAGGAAAAAAAAAGAGAAAGTAAAATGGTGGATGCACCAAAGAAAAGGTAAGAGCTTTAGATAGTGCACGTTAGAAAACCAGGGTTAATAATAGTTTGGCTTTTACCCGCTTCTCAGCTCTAAAGGAGGCTTGAAGCTGAATTGGCTGAAGAACGAGGCGGCCAATAGCCTGAGAGGGAGGGGCACTCAGTTTTAATACTGTTGTTTGCAAACAGAAACGTGGGGGGACTTTGGACTTTACCTTTAATATAGCTATTTTCATATTTTATTTACAACAAAGTCCTCACATTTGTGTGTTTCTCTGGTTGCTGCTGCTGATTTCCTTGCCATTTTGATCGTATTTCGCATGACATTGTGGGTAATATCATTCCACTCGTTTTATAGTATGCCCCTGAAAAATAAACATTTCAAGGCCAGATAGCCCTACCACTTCCCCCTCTCCCTTGGCCTGAACCAGAATCGGGACACCACTATCCCTTCACATTAACAAGCAAAACTAAGGGCTAGGGCTAAGGGGGAATTGGAATTCACCCCTAATGTTTTACTGTGACTGAAGACCCAAAGACAGTGCCACTGTCTGGGACTGGTGTAGAAACGTTAACTAAAATGCATGCGAGAGACATCTAAACATCTGGAAGAAGGTCCTCTTGTCAGAGGAGAATAAAACTGGACCCTCTGGGGGAAAACCTTATATCTGGAACAAACTCAACACCTCTCATCACTAGCAATAACTTGGGTAAGTCAGTGACCAAACATGCTTCTTTGCTCAGATTTTTATTCGAATCAGCACTGATGTTTTTCTCGGTGGTCACAGTGTTTCACACTGGCAGTCATTACTGCCACACAATGAGTTTGCATGCTGAGTTACATTTACAGCAGGTTGATTTGATGGCTTAATGGAGGAAACTGGAGAAAACAACAAGAGCAAAATCAGAGAAAAGTGTTCATTATAAAACCAAATTATCCTAGCACAATAGCAGGTCAATGATAAGGAAACTCGAGGACAAAGAGCAGTTTCCACATCCTGTCCTGAGAGAGGATTTTTTTTTCTATGAAAGACTGGCACATACACATAAGGTTTCACTCTGCTGACTTGCTGTGTAATAGTTCCTTAGCTGTATTCTCTGAACAGGAAACAAGTGAGTGGTTCCGGTTAATTTCTTTTAACTTTGGTTTTCATCCAATTGGAAAATCCTGTTAAACAAAAATATTCCAACATGCTTACATGTTTTCTAATTCATAATTAATTATTCAGAATTAAATTGCCCTCATTCATGAGAAATGGAAATAATAATTCAGAATTAAGGTTTTACATGGAAGGCTTGTTTATCTAATTCTGTTTTAGATCTGGGGTTGGGAAGGGTTTTGATTGGACAGGGACGGACGTGACGTATTTACATCTACCTGGAAGTAAACAAGTTCCTGCTGCTTTTCTTTTTGACAATGGCATGAAAAACTACATAATTATGCAGATTTTCACTTTTAATTTGATTGTAGTTTTGTAGCAGCATTGTAAAACTAACATACTACTTCATTTTCACCAGCTGGAATGAGTCCAATGCTTGTTTCACGCATTCTTTGACGAGCGCCATTGCAACAGAATGAGGAAAAAAAGTACACTCAGAATGACCAGAATTAAGTTAAAGCTGAATAAACATAATGGAGGAATTAATTAATTAAAATGAAAATATAAAAGCCACTTTATTCAAACTTCGAAATGATCATTTTTATGTGGAATTAGGAGTGCAAAGGTCCTTTTAAAGCAGAATTAACTTTTATTTGGAATAAAAGAGGAAATAAAACTCATGTTAATGTGAAAGTTGAGAAGAAAAGGAAACTAAAAAATACTTAACATAGAGCAAATGAAAAACAGTTTAAAAAACAGAAGAAGGGAGGGCGGAGGGTGTTTCAGGATGGCGTAGAATCTGCTGAGTGAGAAGACAGTTTGGAGACTGGTCTTGACCAACGATTGGGTAAAAATCTACAATAGATATGCATAACTTAAACCAGAAGAAATAGAGCAACATGAACCAAATATATCCATTAGATTTTTTCTCTTCTTCTACTTGTCCTGTCCAGCATCAAAGCAAGCAGAATGGAAATCTGATTGCTTTATTTTGTTGAACAGTTAAGCTTTACCAAGCGGAGCTTTATGAACATAAGGCTCCACTTGATATCCTGTTTATTCATTTTATTTCTTTGATTAAACATTTGTCTATAACAGCATTCCATATCATACTGCTGGTCTTGACAAAGGAGAAATGAAAGTTAACAGAGGTAATGATAGAAAGTGGAACAGAGAGAAAGGAGTAAGGAAGAGGAAGAGAGAGAGGGAGAGAGAGGAGAGAAAACATGAATCCACTTACACAGTTCACTGGTACATCTGTACAGCAATCCCTAAACAACATTCCAAGGTCTCTGTCGGAAAACAAAACAAGCAATCCCCTACAGGAGGACAAGCAGGTGGCTTAAATATCCTCAGATCATACAAACACACGCAGAACTACGCAGAGAAGAGGTACAACCTTGTCAGCGCAATGGGAAGCAGTGTCACAGTGTCAACATGCATAATAAAGGGTCTCCATGGTGATACAGTCATGCAGATGCAGCCTCGTCTCTGCAAGGAGGAGGAAGCCCGCAAGGCTCACGACCCAGGCCCCCAGCAGCCACCCAGAGGCCCAGATCCCAGCCACCACCACCCCCAAAGAACGAACATGCATCCCCCAGAGGGCGGCAAAAGGCGGCCCCAGCCAGAGCCTCCCGCAGTCTGGAGGCCCAGGCCCCAGCGGACCAAGACCAGCAGCTGCCGACCCCACCGGGGCAGAGACAGCGCCGGGCCCAGGGCCCAAGAGCCCAGGAGTAGCATCCCCCCACCCGACCCGGGCGGCCCAACCGAAACCCAGGAGGACCGGACCCCCCAGACAACACCCCAGCGGGACAGCGCAGCCCCCATCCCAACGTCCCTGCGCCACACACCTGACACCAGGGCGCCACCACCACGCTCACACACACTCCCCACACACATACCCCAACACCCACATGCACTCCCCCCCACACACATACACCCACCCCCTCTGCTCTCCGACCTTACATACCCACACTCACTCCTCCCTCCACCCCCAACACTCTCCTCCCTGTACCGTCCACACATACCCCCACCTCCTGATACCCTCTAACACACACATGCACTCCCCCCACATAACTGCACCAACCCCTCCCTCCACCCCACACACACACCCCCACCTCCCTATACCCCCAATACCCCATACAATCCCCCCCTTACATGTCCAGCCCCGCCCATCCCTCTGACCTGTCACACTCCCGCCCTTCTTTCTTCAGCCCCTCACGACCATCCCTACTAGACACTCACGAGCATGCCACTCCTTCCTCCATCCCCCCCTTTCCTCCAACCACTTACCCACATCTCCTCCCTCTTCCAGCCTAAGTTCCTCCCTCCCACATTTCCTCTTTCACACTCTCATTCATTGTTCTCACATACCCACCTCACTCTTACCCTTGCCCCCGTGCCTCCTGAGTGGTAGCCCGGGGCCGGGGAAGGAGCCGCGAGCTCCAAGCCCCCAACACGTTCCTCCCCACCCCACCCACCCCTCATCCCCCACCCCCGGACGCAGCAGGCCAGGCATCCCCCGAGCCAGCAGATCCCCTGCAATGCAGCCGGCCTTAGCCACTAGCGCGTGAAGGAGCTACTACCCCCCCCTCTCCCAAGTAGCGCCCGGGAGACCGGGGTAGAAAAGGACCCTGTCCCCCCCCCCCACACACACACACACACTCATGACTGTGTGTAAGATGTGTGTTGTTTGCAGTTAAAACTGAGAGGTAGTGCCAAGTCATGTCGGGAGTGGGGTCGCGTAGGCGGTATGACCACCCAACCGGCCCCCCCTCCTTCCACACACTATATGGCCCACCTCTCAGAAGTGGTTGTGAGCTGTCGCTACTTTATGTGTTTAGGTGTCTAAGTGTGGTTAAAACTGGGGAGCAGGCTGTCTCTAGATGCGGCAAACAAAGGCACTTTGGTGCCCCCCCCTCACAACGCCCACTTGACACGCACCCTCCCCAAAACCCTACGTGTGTGTGTGTGTGAGGTAGAGCAGGGGGGGAGAGAGGTCTTAGGAAGGGAGACCAGGGGGGTATGAATTCCCCTCTGGAAGAAGAGCCGTTACCGGCATTAGGTACCCCTGCCTCCAGGGATCCCCCCAGGGCAGAAGGGGGCAGGCATGGCCACCCCCACGGCCAGGCGACCGGCATTCACCACAGAGGGGCCAGCCTCGGCCCCTGGGGGCGCCCGACCACCCCAGGCCAGGGAGAGGGGAAAAGGGACGGGAGCAAACAAGGTCAGTGGAGGGGCCAGAGTCGCAGGCCCACCTTTTTCCCTCATTTAAAAGCTCAGTTAAATGGGATCCAGCTCCTTCCATAGACATCATTTCTAAAAATGCTTGCAGCCACAAACCCCCCTGTCAACCAGTCTGTATGTTTCTATTTCCACTTATTAGGAGTTGTTTAAATTTGTACAAAACTTTAAACTTTACAGTTCAAACGTCAAGAAGATGGATCAGAGTGGAGAGTAAACAAATTTACCACAAAAGATTTACATATTTTCCAAAATTCTTTTATTTTACTGCATGACCAAACAATATGATATAAAGTACCTTGATTTTGTTTGCACTTGATTTTGTTTATGGCTAAAATTTTTAAAAAGTATTTCATTTTCTCATTAATGTACACCCAGCACCCCACCTGGACAAAAAAACAGAAATGTAGAAATTTTTGCAAATTTGTTAAAAAAAGAAGACTGTCCATTTCTTCTGATCCTCCTTGAGATGGTTCTCCTCCTTCACTGGAGTTCAGCTGTGTTTCATTAAACTGACTGGACTTGATTTGGAAAGGCACACACCTGTCTATATAAGACCTTACAGCTCACAGTGCATGTCAGAGCCAATGAGGATCATGAGGTGGAAGGAACTGTCCAAGGAGCTCAGAGACAGAATTGTGGCGAGGCACAGATCTGGACAAGGTTACAAAAGAGTTTCTGCAGCACTAAAGGTTCCTAAGAGCACGGTGGCCTCCATAGTCCTTAAATGGAAAAAGTTTGGGACAACCAGAACTCTTCCTAGACCCGGCCATCCAGCCAAACTGAGCAATTGTGGGAGAAGAGCCTTGGTGAGAGAGGAGAGAAGCTCACTGTGGCTGAGCTCCAGAGATGCAGTAGGGAGATGGGAGAAATTTCCACAAAGTCAACTCTCACTGCAGCCCTCCACTAGTCTGGGCTTTATGGCAGAATCAGTGCAAGACATCTGAAAGCCTGCATAGAGTTTGCCAAAAAGCATTTGAAGGCAAGGCAAGGCAAGTTTATTTGTATAGCACATTTCATGTACAGAACAATTCAAAGTGCTTTACATAAAACATTATAAGCAAAAGGGAGAGAAAAAACGATTAGAAGCATGATTGAAAATTAAAAGCATTTAAGATTAAAAAGAGAGAATATAGAGACGTGCCGATTTTAACTTTTGAATAAAAAAACGTAAATGCGGCTGAGAACAGGTGGGTATTCAGCCTGGATTTGAATAAACTAAGTGTTTCAGCTGATCTGAGACTTTCTGGGAGTTTGCTCCAGACATGTGGAGCATAGAAGCTGAACGCAGCTTCTCCATGTCTGGTTCTGACTCTGGGAACTGATAAAAGACCGGATCCAGATGACACTGGATCCGAGAAATAAGATTCTCTGGTTTGATGAGACCAATATTGAACTTTTTGAAGTTAATTCTAAGCGATATGTGTGGAGAAAACCAAGCACTGCTCATCACCTGCCCCATACAATCCCAACTGTGAAACATGGTGGTGGCAGCATCATGCTATGGGGGTGTTTTTCAGCTGCAGGGACAGGACGACTGGTTGCAGTTGAAGGAAAGATGAATGCAGCCAAGTACAGAGAGATCCTGGAAGAAAACCTCTTCCAGAGTGCTCAGGACCTCAGACTGGGCCGAAGGTTCACCTTCCAACAAGACAATGACCCTCAGCACACAGCTAAAATAACAATGGAGTGGCTTCAGAACAACTCTGGGACCATTCTTGACTGGCCCAGCCAGAGCCCTGACCTGAACCCAACTGAGCATCTCTGGAGAGACCTGAAAAGGGCTGTTCACCACCGTTCACCATCCAACCTGACAGAACTGGAGAGGATCTGACATTCTGTTGGGAAGAATGGCAGAAGATCCCCAAATCCAAGTGTGAAAAACTTGTTGCATCATTCCCATGAAGATTCATGGCTGTACGAGCTCAAATGGGTACTTCTACTCAATACTGAGCATAGGGTCTGAATACTTATGACCATGTGATACTTCAGTTTTTTCTTTTTTTAATACATTTGCAAAAATTTCTACATTTGTGGGTTTTTTTTTTTTGTTTTTTTTTTTTCTTCAAGATAGGGTGTTGAGTGTACATTAATGAGAAATAAAATTAACTTTTTTTTTATTTGAGCAAAAGGCTACCCACTGTGTGTATATATATATATATATATATATATATATATATATATATATATGTTAGGGGTGTAACGTTATTTGTATTTGTCCTGTGCTGTCATGGTATGGGGGTCAAGGTTTGGTGCAAGCAGTCATACAACGAATATGTCCGAGCGAGGGTTTCTTTTTTTAATTTTTTTTTGTCCCTCCTTTGAGTCCCCACTTGGCGGCAGGCCGCGGTAACCAGCCTAAAAGCTGCCAGAATTGCAGAAGTAAGAAGAAGAAGCAAGTAAAAGCCAGACGAAGAAGGAAAGTGAAAGTGATGGAGAGTGTGGAGTTCGCGGAGCTGCCAGCTTCATTTAAATCAGCTGTGTGGGAGCACTTTGGCTTCCCAGTACAATACAACGGTGATGGCAAGCGAGTGGATGACCGCACAAAGACTGTCTGCCGGCAATGTTTCACAAGGTGCGGTATGTCGCTGGGAACACCTCAAACATGCTAACGCACATAAGACGACATCACCCCGACATGTCTGTCACTGGTGAGGGGAGAAAAAAGCCTCTGGTGCAACAACTTATTCCCGCTGCTTTCAAGCCACCTCTTGACATAAACGCTGACAGGGTCAAAACCATCACAGAAGCAATTGGCATATACGTAGCAACATCTATGCGCCCATATGCCGCAGTAGAGGAGCCCGGCTTCAGGTATTTATTAAAGGTGCTTGAGCCACGCTGCATGGTTCCATCCAGTGCGCATATCACTCAGTCTGTGGTCCCTGCCATTTACAAATGTGCACGAGCAGTGGTGGAGCATGAACTATCTACTGCACAAGCTGTTGCACTCACAATGGATGGGTGGACATCCCGTTCCACTGAAAGCTACCTCACGGTTACTGCCCACTTCATCACCCCCGAGTGGGAAATGAAAAATCCAGTTTTATCAACACTCCCAGTGTACGAACAACACACCAGCACTCAGTTAGCCGAGACGCTACGAGAGGCAGTTACAGAGTGGAAACTTGAAAAGCCCAGAACCATTGCAGTAACCACAGACAATGCAAGAAACATTGTTAATGCAGTTAATGAAGCAGGACCGAGTCCAAAAATCCCATGCTTTGCCCACACTTTAAACCTGGCATCACAGAAAGCTATGGCAGTCAACCAGGTAGCCCGACTCCTGGGAAAAATCTGAATACATTTGTTTAATGTTGTTATTTTCCACTTTTATAAAAGGAGGTGGTTATTACTTTGCGCTCAATTGGTGTCTGTTCAAAATAAATGCAGAAAGTTAGTCTTCTACATGTGATTTTCTTAATCTTTTTTTCCCCGTTGTACCGAACCCGTACCGAACCGTGACCCCCATACCGAGGAACCGTGACTTATGTGTACCGTTGCACCCCTATATGTATGTATGTATATATATATATATATATATATATTATATATATATATGTATAGGGATACATAAAATATGTAACCTCAGGATATGAGGGGCTGTGCACCATCTCCGCATACTAAAGGACATGTTTTTCTTCATAGGGCTCCTCATTAATGACTCAGGAGGCCTGCTTAACTGAACGCAGGGTGATAGACAGCAATCACTCACTTTTCCTCACACAGTTGACCTTTGACAAATGTGATTAATTAGTGAATCAGTACATGTTGAAAATCCGTTTTACCCGATCCACGCTCTTATCAGCTGTGACTGAAGCAAACACACCATCAGTGATGACGGGAACCTGTAAGCTTCCCTGGCAAAAATGCAAAGCCAGTCACACATCAGTGAAAACATCTCATCAAACATTTATGCTATCAGCTCTGCAGCAAATCCAATGAATGTGTCGAGCCCCGGGTATAATTACAACACATGATGATAAATAATCTCTACAGCAAAGTTAGAGGGATGTCGACAGGTTTTATGATCATCCTAGCCAATGCAAGTGATGAGATAATTAACAGCAGCATGAAAATTATGACACAATTTCAAAGTTAGTACTAATTACCTGCTTCACCGAGGTGATTTGCAGCAGGCCCGCATGTCTTTTGTTTGGTGCTACAAAACTACAACTGTTGACTCTGTGTGTGCTCAATGAAATAATTTGAAGCAACATGTTGCCAAAAAACAGGAAGATTTACGAAAATCAGGCCCCACAGAGTAAAACTTTGGTTTGATTGGGCTCTTCTGCTGAGGAAACGCTTTTATAGACAGCTAAGTTTGGATTAATTGCCTGATTTGATGTCTAGATTATGATGTTTACAAGAGTAAAAATTATTTTCATATTCCTCTAATCATGTTAAAAGTTAGTTTGATTGATGATTCATGACTACATTCGATCCACATATAATATTATGGTGGATGCGTTCATCTACAGTTCTGAGAAAAAGTGTTTTTATCGTAATAAAACAAGACATCTGCAGCAAATAAACTGAAGTAATGCTTTGAGTTTTCAGGATGTAATAATGACTTTACAGTAAAGTCACTGGAAGCTGATAAAACAGCAAACGTGTTGACAACTGGATTCTTCCAGTTCAATTGTTTTCTATTAAATACAGAATTATCCCCAAATAAGATGGTCAGGTATTGTTTCTGAACCTGCTCATAATTATTGGGCTAATAATTTAGCTCGGGAAACATTACACGATCACAGCCGTCATACTTGCAGACACGGCAGTGAAAGCGTGACCACTTCAGATCAAAATAAATAAATAGAAGAAGGAAACACACAGCAGCTGTTTCCTTCTATAAAAAACTGAACAATCAGACAAAGAAACTTTATCTAGACTGAAATAGGCAGAATCGACCCATATGAGCACAAGGAATGGTCCAGAACTATGGAATGTGCAGCTCAGTAACTGCAATCTTGTGGTAAAAGACAGGTGATCAGATGCAGCTGCGCCTCTGCTTGCACGCTGCTCCACCTTCCACAGCCAAACCACACCCCCCGCCACATTTACGCTTCCCCAATGATCAGTTTAATATCGCACAAAAAATTGAAAACAGAATTTGAAAAGCATCACATCAATGTAGATTCGTCTCACAATAAAGTAATACAATGATGAAATTCTCATTGGTTTAACAACAGCACCGTAGCACATACTGTAGCTGGCCGTACTGGGGCGGGTTTGTTTGAATGTTTTCCATCATGCCTTGCATCTTCCCTTTTTCCATCTGACATGAGTTCAGTGTATGTGATTCTCATAAGTTTTACCGGGGTTTTATAATTGACATGTGGAGGAAAAACTCTGACGAAATAATCAGCTCGTGTTGTAAAGGTTTTATTTGGACCATTAGTGAAAGCAAGGTTTCCGATGGTGACGTCTTAAAAAAAAAAAAAAAAACAACTTCCGTTGCAGCTTTTGTGTTGTTTGTGTTATGTTAATTTAGTTGTGTTGTGGCTGATTTTGTTGTGTTGTGGTTAATGTTGTTGTGTTGAGGTTAATTTTGTAGTGTTGCAGTTAATTGCGTTGCGTTGCGGTTAATTTTGTAGTGTTGTGGCTTTTGTTTTGTTGTGACCCTTCTGGGCCACCGTAGTTAGGTGGTGCTGTGACAAAACGCGCATGCGATGTGAGCATGGCATGAGCAGGTCCAACATCATTTTTGCGTTTTGGGCCATGCAGACGAGAACGCAACAGTGTGGAGTCCTCAGGAATTCCACTTTGGAATGAGATTTTTGCATCTTCAACCCAGAATAACACCGTTTCCGTATGAACGACAGGCGCTTCCAATTAAATATTTTGTCATTTTTACCCACAATTGTCCTCGTGTCCCTAAAAATAATTCAGGACTTAAAGGCCAACAGAGCTTTAAGCAGTTTTCTCAGTGATGCGCCGTCTTTCGGCGGCTAAACTAACATCGATCTTGCATCCTACCTGTAAAGTGATTCACTCCAGCCAGTAAAAGTCTTGTTATGTCCCTTCCTCTCTTTCTTTTCCTCTCTTTCTCCGGAAATGTTCCTTGTGTTTCTTTGCCGAATCCAACATGATGCAGATATAAACACCTGCTGTGTTTATATCTGGTCCACATCCATTTGCTAGTAAGTGACGCAGTGCGCAACCAATAATCAGCTGCAAAGTCACAGCCGGGATGGGAAACTTACATGGTGCAGTTTCTGAGCCTTGGGACGCCTCTGGACAGTGACAGCTCAAAAGTGCGCATAATGAATGTTGGTGTGTTATCAAAACGAGTCAGAAATGCATATTTTTAAGGTCCAAAAGTTATGTTGTGTGTCTTTAAACGAACCTTGTAAATATTAATTTTGAATGAAATTGATAATTCTGAATTACACTTGAATTTTGATTTAAGTGGCTGGCTCATTCCCATTTCAGTTCTGAATTAAGTCATACCTCCATCATGCATACTGTATGTTCATTCTGCATGAACTTAATTCCGTTTGTTCTGCATGTGCTCATTCCCTTGTCTAGTTGCACTGGCGCTTGTCATGAAACAAGAGTTGGACTCGTTCCAGCTGGTGGAAATGAAGCAGTCTGTTAGTGTTGAGTTGCTGCTACAAAAACTACAATCAAAATCAAAGTGAAAAGTGTATTATTATCTGGTTTTCCATGTCATAGCTAAAAGGAGTACGAACCAGAGTTTGTTTACTTCCGCCCCCTGTCCAATCAGATCCCTTCGCAACCCCCAGATCTAAAGCTAAATTATACAAACCTGCTTTCCTTGTAAATCTTCATTCGGAATTATTATTGCCATGTAAACACAAAGGAGAATAACAATGGGTTTTGGTCCTTTGTCTTACGTTTTTTTTCCCCTCAAAGTTGTCACTGCTATCACCTCATCAATTGTTTTTAAAAGACGGAAAAGAACCTCATGGGTGTGTTTTGAGTTATGCTTTCAACCTAATTAGTCCAGCTGCTTCAGCCTGTCGGACTCAACCTGCTTTTTGTATTTGTAATAACAAGCATAAAAACTGGGAGCCAAGAACCAGATGTGTCCACAGCCCAGTAAAGAGTTATCAAAGTTCCTTTTCCTCCTCTATCAGGCCTGCAGACTAATGGGTTGGAGAATCAAATTGTTGTGATGGACAGACAAATACAAGGCTGGACCTCAGTGAGTCCAGAGGTTGACAGGCGGTCTTCCTGCATCATTAACCCGCTTTGTTGTGAAGACCTGCTGCCATTGTGAGCTAGTGTTTTTGGCAAGCTGCATTATCAGTAGTGATGGGGAGACTGATTGCAGCTGAACGGGTGGGGGGTATTTCCACAGCCCATCTATCACAGCCTTAGATAAACAGATGGATGACTGTCGGCTGAAAAGGCGAATCAAGCTGGCTCCTCGGGTCTCCATTAAAACAAAAGAGTCAGTGGATCAGACTAACTTTAAAGATGCACTTGAGGCAAGATCCATTAAAGACTTCTTTAAATCATGCAGCAGGGTTTAATAGTTCTACTTCATGAAATATCTGGTGACAGGGAAATGAAAATGCTGCTGTGGAGATTTTCAAAGTTTTCCCTACTGGGAAAATTGTGTCATAGGCCTGTTTTTATAAGTGGCTGTTTAGGTAGTTGGTAATTAAAAGGAAAACAAAAGAGTTACATTTGAGGCAGGTTTAAAATTGAGTTGAACTTCATCCAAAGATTAATTTACTTAGAAATAATGTTCAGTAAAGTCATCAGTTAAAACAGGAATGATTCCTAAAAAGGACCAGCATAGTATGGAGTTTATTTTGTTTTTTAATAGAAATCAAGAAAAAAAATAATCTGAAAGAAGAAAACAGTTTTGAATCCAAAATAAAAAATATTGAGAGAATAAATTTGCACACTGATAGCAAAAAGTGATGTGATTTGAGACTAAAGAAAATGTTTTGAAGGAAAATATTTTGTAATAGAATAAATAAAAATAAATTGACATTTGGAAAAATATTTTCAAGGGAAAAAAGCTCTCTCAAAAATATATTTTTACTCTCAAATAGCGTTTTTTTGCATTCAGAGTGAAAACATTTTCTCTAAAAAAAAATTTCTCTCTCAAAACTTTTTCCTTCTCGCTTTCAAAACCTAAGTCTTTGCTCTCGATTCAGAATTTTTCTCTCGATGTGAAAACTGTGTCATGGGCGGGTCTGTGTTCCTATTGGCCAGTCTCAACAGAACTGACAGCCGGGTGGTGATATTCTGGGTAAAGGTGGTGACGCCTTCCTCGTTAATATTCATGAGGAAACTCCCGCTGACCCAGACGTACTGATTCAGCAGCACGTTTAGAAGGACTCAGACTAGCGCTTTCTGAACGGTTAATAAATGCTGCTGCTGCTTTGGGAAACATGGATACACATCGCTGCATCTTTCATAAAAGTTAATAAAATAAGCAACCGGGTTATAGTTATCTGTGTACACTTTTAGACACTGACTCCGGTCGAGTGGCTGCAGCCTCAGCCCTGCCAGAGTCTGACGAGACGTGTTAAAATTTTCGTTGCCGAGACTGGAGGAAAATGTCAGTGTTTGGTCTATCAGACATTCATAAGATGCAGGAAATTCCTGCTTATTGTGCATTAATCTGCCATTTTGCCACTTTGTTCCCGTTCTGCTTCACATTACCAGCACTGTCTCTGTCTGCTGGAAATGATTCCGGTCTGATGTTTAAAGGAATGAAATGAAATGAAATTAATAAAAATGAAATAAATAATTTTTTTTTTTTTTATTCATCATTGATATTTTATTTTTTTTTTTTTTTTTTTTTTTTTTTTTTTTTTTTTTTTTTTTATATAAAAAAAAAGTCTTTTTTTTTTTTTTTTTATTGTTGGTTTCTTCAGGAATGAATTTCTTCCTCTCTCCCCCCCCACCCAACTTACCCACCCCCCCCTAACCCCCCCTTTTGTTTCTTCCCCTTTTTTGAAAAGGATGGGAAGTGTCCTCCATCAAACATAAACACGTCATGTCCAACGAAAAACAAACTTATTTTCACTGCGACCCGCCCGAACTGCATAAATATCCGCCCTCACCTGAACCGTGATATTAATCTTTGACATTGTGTCTGTTAAACAGCGTTTTTGCGGGTTATCCGTCAGGTATCCGAATTGTTGCAGGACTTTGGTGCACATATGCACAACACGCAGTTGAGGCAAAACTTGATTAAGAAATAAAATGAATAAAACTAAGTTCAAATGAACAGGCCTACGTGATTAAATAAATAGCTAACCTAAGTAAAATGCCCAAATATAAAATAGTGAAATAAAAGGAAGTAAAAGAAAGACTAATATTTATTCATTTTATTTCTGAATCAAGTTTTGTTTTAACCACAGGCTCCCTGCTGGCGATGCCTCTTTCTTCCTCCTCCTCTAGCAGTCGCCGGTATCAGGAAAGAACCACACGTCACACACACAGGTGAGGCAGCATCAACCAAGCTGCTTCACTGCTTTGGTCAGAAACGATGAAATGATTATGGACACACTTGCAACAGCCTATCCATTACGCGCTGATGTGCGCCGTCTCTGCGCGCCTCTCCACTTCTGTAGCTGAACTAAATCACGCACATTGCCACAGATCAGTTTTATATTGAAAAAAAAATATTGCAGAAAGGGGTTATGGGTTATTGGAAGTGTGTCCAAAATCATTTCATCGTTTCTGACCAAAGCAGTCAAGCACCTTGGTTGACGCTGCCTCACCTGCGTGTTGTGCATATGTGCACCAAAGTCCTGCAACAATTCGGATACCTGACGGATAACCCGCAAAAACGCTGTTTAACAGACACAATGTCAAAGATTAATATCACGGTTCAGGTGAGGGCGGATATTTATGCAGTTCGGGCGGGTCGCAGTGAAAATAAGTTTGTTTTTCGTTGGACATGACGTGTTTAAACATCAGACCGGAATCATTTCCAGCAGACAGAGACAGTGCTGGTAATGTGAAGCAGAACGGGAACAAAGTGGCAAAATGGCAGATTAATGCACAATAAGCAGGAATTTCCTGCATCTTATGAATGTCTGATAGACCAAACACTGACATTTTCCTCCAGTCTCGGCAACGAAAATTTTAACACGTCTCGTCAGACTCTGGCAGGGCTGAGGCTGCAGCCACTCGACCGGAGTCAGTGTCTAAAAGTGTACACAGATAACTATAACCCGGTTGCTTATTTTATTAACTTTTATGAAAGATGCAGCGATGTGTATCCATGTTTCCCAAAGCAGCAGCAGCATTTATTAACCGTTCAGAAAGCGCTAGTCTGAGTCCTTCTAAACGTGCT
The DNA here is from genome assembly GCA_023101725.1 of Atherinomorus stipes. Lineage (NCBI taxonomy): Eukaryota > Metazoa > Chordata > Actinopteri > Atheriniformes > Atherinidae > Atherinomorus > Atherinomorus stipes. The sequence goes on along the minus strand of JALJCO010009575.1, from coordinate 64,647 downwards.
GCTGAATCAGTACGTCTGGGTCAGCGGGAGTTTCCTCATGAATATTAGCAAAGACTTAGGTTTTGAAAGCGAGAAGGAAAAAGTTTTGAGAGAGAATTTTTTTTTTTTTTAGAGAAAACTTTTTCACTCTGAATGCAAAAAAACGCTATTTGAGAGTAAAAATATATTTTTGAGAGAGCTTTTTTCCCTTGAAAATATTTTTCCAAATGTCAATTTATTTTTATTTATTCTATTACAAAATATTTTCCTTCAAAACATTTTCTTTAGTCTCAAATCACATCACTTTTTGCTATCAGTGTGCAAATTTATTCTCTCAATATTTTTTATTTTGGATTCAAAACTGTTTTCCTCTTTCAGATTATTTTTTTTCTTGATTTCTATTAAAAAACAAAATAAACTCCATAGGCAGAGTGGTTGGGAAACGACAAAAACTAAGTTTACGGAATACAATAAGCCACCGATGTATCCAGTGTTGGAAAGGTTCGACCTCTACATGAACTAGTTCAATACACATTTTAAAACCCTCATGTTGAAAAAAAATTACATTGATTATGTTGCGGGTCATTTTGACCCATACTGTGTAAATCCATTCAGAACAGTAAAAAAAAAAAAGAAAAAGGTTAAAACAATTAACAAATGTATTTTTGATTAGATAAACATATATAAAACAGACAAATAGTACAATTCTTCATTCCAAAACTATTTTTGATAACTATTCAGATTGAGTTGCTCGTTCTTTACAAAGCCATTTCTTTTTAACTTGCTCCATTTGCTGAGATTATTGATGTTAATCATTTTCAGTGTTCTCCATATGATGGATTGAATATAACTGCGCTTTCTGGAAATACTGTATTATTCTTACATTTCACACAAAAGGTGCTTGTTTTACTGTCCTCTTGGGAGGGACAGACCTGTCATCTTTCCATTTTTTTACACCTGTATCTACTCGATCCTTTGTAAATTGGTTGTATAACAGGATGAAGAATGGCCCGGGCAGAGTTTGAACCCTAATCTCCTGAATAAGAGCCATGCATGCTAACTGTTCAGCCAAAGAGATATCCCTGTGGCCAAGTACACAGGGCGCATGACCAATTGGAGACATAGTGAGAGGACTGTCAACTGTCACAGTTGGATGGCAAAAACTTGACTTTTTCACTGATAGCTACAGTACAACTGCTGGGGATCGAGCTGACCCGGCTTATCTCTGGATCTTGGGAGTGACAAGTGCTTTGCTCGGTTCTTCCAGAAAAAACTGACATTGGTACAATTTTGCCAGCAATGTATTCTTGGTTGATTTCAGACTCCTCCCTTGAATCTTCCTCATTATAAGAAATTACAGAATTACAATCTGGATCAGCAATAATAAGGTACTCAGGTTCTGAGTGGCAGGTTCTGTCTCTGTAATCTGTTCTTCTTCCTCACTAGCGGTTAAAAATCTGTGATAAAGCTTCTTCAGCTGTAAACCTTCTGGAACTCATTTTTAGTGTGTTTTCAAAAAAATGACACGAGAACAGTGACAGTGACAGGACCAGGGAGAGGAAAGTTTCTACCCTAACTACACCTGGCTCTCTGGGTCTAAATGTCTATTCAGATGCAATGAAAATATAGTGTCCAAAATTTACACATCAGTTCATGATCGGAAAACAGGAAAAGGAAAACGTGACAGGAAAAGTCACAAAATTTCATGAAGAAAAAGAAAGGATAACCAGTACTTTTTTCAACACAAATACTAAAATGGGTCAAATTGACCCTTAAATAACATGAGGGTTAAAATGACCTAGGTCAGCTCATAGCTCATATTTTAATATTCTTGAACAAAGTCCATAGTTCCAAAGATGAAATTCAAAGTTCTTCTTCTTCCAATATGTTGCTGTGAGCTATTATTCTCAGAATACTGGCATTTTTTCAATTGCCACCATCATTCAGTCCATGCTATTCTCAAAAACATGAGGAAAACTTGCTGTTGAATGGTCAGTTTTTATTGCGCAATTATTAAACAATCTATGGTAGGAACCAGGCTCAGGTAGGAAACAATGGATGGATCTTGGAGGTATTATTTTTCTAAAAAATATATAGCTTTTAATAAAAATGTTACATATTGAACCTTTACATCCATTGTCACTCCTCGTCAGAAACAGATAACAATATCTCCAGGGCTCTGAAGCAGCTACTTTACTCGTCATCTCCACGGTTTTCTCCTGTACCAGCCTGACTGTGCCCAAAATATCGTTTCCACACAGAGATCGTATTTGGCAACCCGCAATAGCGGCGTGTATTGGCTTAAAAACATAAATACACTGCCTGACCAAAAAAAAAGTCGCCACCAAAAAAAAAGGTCATTCACTCTAATACTTTGTTGGACCGCCTTTAGCTTTCACGCATTCACTGTGGCATTGTTTCGATAAGCTTCTGCAATGTCAAAAGATTTATTTCCATCCAGTGTTGCATTAATTTTTCACCAAGATCTTGCATTGATGATGGTAGAGTCTGACCGCTGCGCAAAGCCCTCTCTAGCACATCCCAAAGATTCTCAATGGGGTTGAGGTCTGGACTCTGTGGTGGCCAATCCATGTGTGAAAATGATGTGTCATGCTCCCTGAACCATCTTTCACAATCTGAGCTCAATGAATTCTGGCATTATCATCTTGGAATATGCCTGTGCCATCAGGGAAGAAAAAGTCCATTGATGGAATAACCTGGTCATTCAGTATATTCAGGTATCAGCTGACCTCATCCTTTGATAAAATGTTGCTAGACCTAGACCTGACCAACTGCAGCAACCCCAGACCATAACACTGTCCCCACAGGCTTGCACAGTTGGTACTAGGCATGATGGCTGCATCATTTCATCATTATTCTTCGGCTAAATATAATTTTTCTAGGAAATGTTGTACTTTCATGCTGTACATCCCGAACGACCTGTGGAGGTATTATTTTTTTTAAAAAAATATAGCTTTTAATAAAAATGTTACATATTTAACCTTTAACTTTTAATTTATCAAAAACAAGACACATCTAATCCCCATTTCTGGGGTGAATAATAAATGAACGCCATCTTGGGATAAAAGTTAAGTCACACTTTGTAGTCTTATCAGTAGCCATGTTGTTGCTTGCTATTCTATTAATGTGTGCTATGATATTATTGATGTCGCTTGCCACGGAAGCTCTGGGGGGCCAAAAATGCACCATTACACAAAAACTTGACTTACTTATCTTTTTAATCACCTGAAACAAAAAATGTGAATTCATTCAATCGATTTTTTTGCCCAGGCCTAATGCAAAACAGTCCAACATTATTCATTTTTTCATTGAGTCACTTTTCCATCTTTTGTGAATGTTTTTCTATTCCTGACTTGTTGGCTCAAAGAAACAGAAAAGTCCTAGAACCTGATTAAGTTCACATAAGTTAAATAATCAGCTCAAATGAAGAAGTAAAACACCTTTTCCCACCTGGATCATCACTGACCTGTTCAAATAATTATTTTAAGTGATCATACGTAGATGCCGTATTAATCATTGAAGCAGATGATTAATGCTGCTGCCTTTATTGGATTTTGATAGACTGTATATACCAGACCAACCCACTGGTTTCTGAAGAGTTCATTGGTAGTGCCCAGTGTCAACATGCACAATAAAGGGTGCTCAATGGTGATGCAGTCATGCAGATGCAACCTCGTCTCTGCAAGGAGGAGGAAGCCCAGCAGCCACCCAGAGGCCCAGACCCCAGCCAACCCCCCCAAAGGGACGGACATGCATACCCCCAGGGGGCGGCCCCAGCCAGAGCCCCCGCGGTCTCGGGGCCCAGGCCCCAGCAGACCCAAGACCAGCAACTGCTGATCCCACCAGGAAGTTTGACTATCATCTAAATGGATGAGTTATAGAACCCCCTCCCCCCACCCCACAGTTGACATGAAGGTGAACATAATTTAATAAGCCTAAAATTATTTTTTTAACTATGCTGTAAACATGTTTATTTCTGCTGTGAAGCTGTTCTTTTAAAGGTGTCAAAACCTGCTGTTTTACATACGCAATCCTTCTTAAATTATCTTCAAATGAGTTTTTAATTATAGTTAGGTGGGGTGAAAATTTAATGAGCTTATTTTAACCTCTTTTTATCCCCAACTTTTGTTTTTCGCGAGAATACACACGAGAGTTAGACCTGTTTGTAAGTGCGTTCACGAGGCAAACGTCAAAGCCAAAACAAAGTTTTATCAGAACAGACCAAGTGAAGGAAATGATGTCCCAACAGAGAAAAACGTGATAAAAATGTAACGGTACGGTTGAAAGAGAGGATCCGCGGAGTAAAAGGGCTGAACTCTGATGAATATAAGGAGCGGACGTCTGACGTGAAGTTAACCAAACAGTGTTAGCTTCTGTAGCTACATTAGCAGCTTGTCCGCTCGTCAACCACCTTTTACTGGTCTCTGACACAAAAGATAAGTTACACAAGCAGCAACACTTACCGACTGCACATCCTCACTGATAAGTATAATCCACTGGTCCTTTACTGCTGTCCCTCCTGTTACACTGAAAACTGATGAATTTCTGCCAAGGCAGCTCAGCACGGCAATTTCCGCCCCTCCCCTCCTCCTCCTCCTCCTCCTCCTCCTCGTCCTTTCTGACAAAGCTGGTCATAACGCTACTCGGCGGCAGGTAATCAGCTGCTTTCAGGTGGTGCTAAAGAGGCTAGCTTAGCAGCTAGCAGTCTCTCTAGTTCACGTCATCTGGAGAAAGAAATTCAAATCGCGTACTGTGGAGAGCGCGCTCTTGTGGCCGATTCTGGTGAGAAGAGAGAGCCCGCATTCAAAGACGAAGTTACTTTCACTCTCCAGACATTCTGGCACGTTTTAACTGAGGTCCTGTTCCAATACACATGTTTTAACATGAAAAAGTGGGATTTTCAGGTGATGACTCCATTAACAACAAAGTCTATGGTGATGGAATCAATTTTGGACCCAGACCCTAGTGGATGAGGGGGAGGGGGGGGGGGGGGGACTGCAATTTTTTCGGATTTCTTGATCACCTTCACTTTCTCCACCCAAGTTTGCCGCTTGGATTTTGCCTCCATGCAACACAATTTGATAATGCATGCACAGTGTGACTCTGTGGAGGCTGGTGTTGCCATATTTAGTGTTTCCCTCTTTATATTACAGACTGTTAACAGTGTGTTTTTGCCTGGAAGGAAATCTGGCACTCTCTTTAACAAAAATAAACTGTAAAGGCCAGTTCACACCTGGTCCGTGTGAGCAGTTTTTGTGTCTGACGTGGCCTTCAAAGCTAATCAGGGCCGTTTGAGAGCAGCATTCACAAACGGCAGAGGAAGCATGCTCACAATAACGTTCATCAGGCAGAAATGCAACATGCTCAGTTTACGTTCACTCAGAAGATAATTGAGTTCATGAACGATCGTTAAATGAACTTGTTACGGCTCAACACTGGATATATCGGGAGCAATCTATAGCTATATCTGCCGTTTGTATCTACAGTTGTGCTTAAAAGTTTACATATCCTCCCATTAAAGAAAAGACTAAATTCACAAATGTAATTCAAATAACAAGAAACTGAAAAAAAATAGTAGTAAATAAAAATTTACTAAATTATAATGTTGTAAACTAAAATATTGATGTTGAATTTTTTTTTACAAAATAATTAAAAAAAAAAAAACAAAAAAACAAACAAAACTATCCCAGACAAATGAAATCATCTTGCTCATGAACAGGGGGCCAAAATACCTGTTAATATGTGCAGACGTCTGATCGAACACTCGATTGCAGTGATTGTTACAAAGTATTTCTTTACAAAATTTATCTCAGGAACCCCACCATGCTTGTATACTTGTTTTATTAATTAACATTTATTAATGTTTATTTTACACCACAGTACAAATCAATGTCATATTCTTTTTCATTTATTATTATCATTTCATTGGCAGCTGATTTTTTTTTCCTGTTTTTAATTGGAGGGGATGTAAACGTTCAAGCACAACTGTCTATCTGTTTGTACCCAGTCAACAAAAAACAAATGATTTCAACATTTTCTGTCATTTGCAAAGATGCTGGAAAGCAACTCGGGGGCAGCAAAAGTTTTTAAAGTACACAGATATTGTGATCTGTTCAAGCTGGGACAAGAGTTTTCAGGTAGATTTTTTTTTTTACTTTGAGAACCTGGAGCCCTGTGTGACATTTATTGCCATCCCTTTTCTGGATGTGGAAAGTTGTCAGGACAGATAGCTGAACCTTTCAGTGTTGATCTTGTGGAGATGGAGGTCTTAAACCTCCAAATTAATGTCCAGCTAAAATCCCAGCAGCATCACAGCATTTCTGGAGGTTGGTAGAGCCAAAGAATGACCAAACTCTTCACCAGGCTGCTCTGTTTGGGTTAACATATCTGAGTGAATCTGCCTTTTCTGACATGAATGTCAGAAAATCAAAGTCCAGAAAGAAACTGAGACGAGGAATGTACAGTAAATGGGTCCGTCAGAGTGGATCCTCCTGCCGACAGCACTGCATGGCTTCCACTGATGAAGAGAAGTGATGAGACGGTGCAAAGTTGGACTGTTTGTAAATGTTTTAATTAGGCATATGTGGATTTTGAAAATATTCATTCATACATCATCAGGAAGCAGTGAAACCCCCCCTTTTACAACTGATAATGGAAATCAATAGGATGGTTTGATATGGTGTGGGTGTTTGTCTTGTTTAGGTTTAATTTGTCAAACAGTCATTATTTTGGAAGAAATGAATGCAAAGGGATAAGCCTAGATAAGTATTTTTTACTTCAGCCTGCTCCCCTTTTTTTGGACAAAAAAGAAAATAGTTATGCCTGTGTTTGAAAAATAAAATTTTATTTAGGCTGAGCAGGAACATGCATATGTGTTTATATTTATACTTTCGTGCCTGTGTATAAATGTGTCATTAACTTGGTCTGAAAAAGAATGAATAATAAAAAAAGGTACTGAAATGCTAGTACAAATACAGGAATTATACACAACATACTGTATATGTCCTGTGAACATTTCAAATGTATTATTCAAAAACAGGAATAATCAGTTCTGTGTTTAAATTAGTCATGTGAATAAATGCTGCCTAACTTGAGTAGCTCTGTGGTACTTTCTTTGAGTAAAAGTAGCTCAGAGAAGATAAAAGGTTGGAGGACCCCTGCAGTTTTTCTTGCCCTGATCAAGGCTTCTCCACTTTTATAACAGAAGCTTGTGGAGGGTTCATGGCTTTGTTTTAATGACTGAAATCTACTGTTTGAATTATGAGATCTTGTCTTTGAAGGTGTGTTTCTATCTAAAATGTACAGTCCATTCATTTTTCCACAGGTGGATTTAATTTACACTATGTAAGAACTGCACATGCTCAGTGAGTGGTCTTTCCATGCCTTTAGTCAGGGCCTAAAACAGGGGGGATGCTGGATGCTGCCAGTAAGTTAGTCTTGGCTCAAAAAGTTTGAGAACCACTGACATGGATGGCAACAAGATCAAACAGTACATTCTCATATTTCTCATATACATATCTATAGTTCTACTATATAATGTCAGTCTGTCTTAAATATCAATTATTTAGTACATACTGACCTCCTTTCTACAGATCTGGGCATGAAAAAGTTTCTCCTTTTTCTGCCAGAAGTGGTGCAGTAATAGTGCACTAATAGTGCACTATCACTGTGAACGATTTGTCCCGCGAATACGTCATCAAGCACGGTGTCCAAACTTGGCATGTGGAAACGTCCTTGTTCCGGGCGTTCATTTATTCTCTGAAATCATTTCCCCTGGGCACACAGGCGTTTCTCTGTGTGATTGGATTAGCAGACAAGTTGCTGGTAAGTGGCTGGAAGTCATCAGAAAGGGGAACTTTTTCATGCCCACATCTGTATGGTCCCTCTCTCTGACACACTCCATACTTTATACTGTAGGTGCCTGGCCACTACTTTTATTGGTCAGTGATGAAGAATAACAGTTAAGCTTGAAAGTTTACATCCCCTCTCATATGGCTAAATTCGCAGTAGTTGATTAAATAACAAGAAACTGAAAAAGTAATAATAAATAAAAAAAATACTAAATTATAATTTAGTAAAACAAAATCTTGATTTTTAATTGTGGTTTTAAAAAATTATAATAAAACAAACTGTCCCAGACAAATTAGAGCACATTATTCATGAACAGTGGGACAGAATACCTGTCAGTAGGTGCAGAAGTCTGATTGGACATTGCAAAGAACACATGATTGCAGTAACTGTCTCAAAGTTTTGCACGATATTTTAGCTCAGGAGCCCAATCATGCTTGTTATATCTTTTGTTTGTTGTTTTTTTTATAATTCTGTTGAATCACAATTGAAATTAAAGTAATTATTTTCAGAAAATTTTTATTTATTACTTTTGTCACTTTCAACTTATTTCACTGGCAGCTGATTTTTCTCCATCTGTAATGGGAAGGTATGTAAACATTCAACCTCATCTGTATACAGACATGCACTATAGTGCACCTCTTCTTGTCTCATCCCTTACACACACACACGCACACGTTTTTTTTTTTTATATCCCCGTGGGGTACATCCATAGACATAATGCATTCCCTAGCCCCTTACCCTAAACCTAACGCCCATAACTCATTGCCTAAACCTAACCCTTGTCCTAACCCTAACCAAAACCTAATTGTAACTCAATCTCTAAAACCTAACCTTGACCCTAAAAAAAAACAGGGTTTGGACCTGTGAGGACCAGGCAAATGTCCCAACAAGGGCAAGACGTCCCCACAGTGATGGTAAAAATCCGGAACATGGTCCCCACAATTTTGCAAAAATGCCCCCCCCCCCCCCCCCCCCCACACGCACTCACAGACTTCATACATTCTCCTTTTTTTTTTTTACAAACATCATACATTCATACATTCTCCTGTAAGGGGATCTACATGTCACTGCAGCCCCTCCCTCACACTCATCAGCACAGGTACCGTACCGTACCGTCTTCTTCCGCTTATCCAGGATCGGGTCGCGGGGGCAGCTGCCTAAGCAGGGAAGCCCAGACTTCTCTCTCCCCGGCCACAGCCGCCAGCTCATCCGGGGGGATCCTGAGGCGTTCCCAGGCCAGCCGAGAGACGTAGTCCCTCCAGCGTGTCCTAGGTCTCCCCCGGGGTCTGGTCCAGGTGGGACGTACCTGGAACACCTCACCAGGGAGGCGTCCAGGAGGCATCCTGACCAGATGCCCGAGCCACCTCATCTGGCTCCTCTCTATACGGAGGAGCAGCGGCTCTACTTTGAGTCCCTCCCGGATGACCGAGCTCCTCACCCTATCTCTAAGGGAGAGCCCGGCCACCCTGCGGAGGAAACTCATTTCGGCCGCTTGTACCCGCGATCTCGTTCTTTCGGTCATGACCCACAGCTGATGGCCATAGGTGAGGGTAGGAACGTAGATGGACCAGTAAATCGAGAGCTTCGCCTTCTGGCTCAGCTCCTTCTGCACCACGACGGACAACCCAGTCTCATTCCAAAACGTGACAGTCCTACGTTGGTCCACACCACAATACGTACTTATTTTACAATTTTGCCTCAAAATACGTAGACTTACTACGTTTGATTTTCCCATTCATTTCTGTAGGTCACGTGACTGTGGAGTTTCACTCAAGGAAACATGGCGGCTATCCCTTCAATTTTGGGTGGAAATTGTCATATTTTAAAATAGATTGCGACTCTACCATTGTTTTGATCACTTTTCTAGCGAGAAATATACCCTTTATTTTCACATTATTCATTCATTTTATGTATACAATCCATAGTTTTTTTCGTTTCGACGGACATTTTGTCCGCTCTCTCATCAAATATGTAGAAATACTACGTTTTTTTTTCTCTTTTTCACTTCGGTGGTTGCAACGCTTTTAATATGCTAGAATAAGCCGGTGTTCTTGTAATCAGGCCTAAACACAACTCGATCTCACAGAAGTACGTGAAATATGCGGATTATAATGATGTTTCAACACTTATTTCTGGTCCAGGCACGTCGGAAATTAGATCAATATAGTCAAGAGCGGAGCCGGTTGTCTACACAACCTTCCTGTTTCTGGAACAAATAAAAGCACAAATTACGTTTATGTGACCACTGAAATCACGTTTTTTTTTGTTTTTGTTTTTTTTGTAACATCTCCATTGTAATTTCACTGGGTGCTGGTTAAAGTGGAATATAAGATAAAGAGCAGAAACATGAACACCAGAAATAGCTCCCAAAGAGTTTTTACAAGGTGACGTTACGTTTTGGGAGTGCGAATATGTTTATTTTAATTTGCTATCCACACGTCAGACGGAATCCCGGAAGTGACGTAGATGGGAGCGCAACGTCATTCCCGTTTCCAGGCCTATTTCGACATCATAATCAGCAAGACATTTTTATGGCACATTGGGTTTTACATGAAAGTCTTCTTCAGCCTCCCCTGGAAGTCTTTTTGTTTTCTTTTATAAGAATAAAAAGGATTTTTATTGCCATCGCACGTATCCAATCAGCACGTCTGACGGCTTCTCTGTCCTCTTCTCATTGGCTGCGGTGACGCGGAAGTAGTGGCGGAACGTTTGTCCAGAAAGTCATACATAAACCGATATATTTACTTTTTCTCAGCACTGATCATTTAGTTGTTGCCATTGATAATTGGACTGTACAATATGCTTGGAATATGAAGTCAGAATAGTATTTTAAGATTCGATATGTGGCTGCAAAGCAAGAAATGCTCCCACACTCCCACGTTCCGCCGTAGAATGGGGTGCATTCCATTCCAACGTGAGCCCAACCGCCGTCCTCTGGTGGCATTTGGGGTTTTATAGGTCCTGATTCTGTCTATTTTCACGTCTATTTCAGGAATATGAAGGAGATTTTGTATGTGTGTAGATCAAATTTTCAACTTCTTCTATAAAAAGTTATCAACATAAGGTTATACTGGTCTTTCTAGACTGAATCCCACATTAAGTCCTGCTTTATTTGGGCCTAACTGGACATAATGCATTGCATTAAAACCTTAAAACCCCAGTGGTGCATTATTTATTTATTTATTTATTCACAAACAAAAACTGAAAGTGTGTTCTGTCCAGTTTTAAAACTTCATGCTATTGTCTTGTGTTGCTTTCATTTTTAAATAAAGTTAAATTAAAAAATACTTTTTATTAATGAATTATTAAAAAGTTTTTCAAAAGGGAAATTCAGTATTGAAGTACTTTTTCTTTTGTTCAATCATAAAAACAATGATGACAATAATAATTATTTGAAAGTTTTGTTATGGAGGGTGATGGCTGCTGGCAGGAATGATCTGTACTTCTCCGTCTTGCAGCGGACCTGAAGAAGCCTAGCCTGGCTGGTGTACCAGGCTAGGCTTGGTACACCAACCGTGTATCATGACTAACACCATGATACACGGCTAGTCTAGGGTTAGGGTTAGGGGTCTGACTTGTCATGGGTCTCATACATGTGTTACCACCGTGGCTCAAGGTGGCAACAAAAGAGGAGTCCACACAATGAGAGTTGTAATAATCAAATTAAGTTTATTATAAATTATGAGAACTAAAATGGGGTGTGGAAATGTAGAGTGTTAGTGGTGAAGTGCCATGCATAGTTGAGTGACAGTGTGTGTGCTATGTTGTACAAAGATGCAAAGAAACATACCTAAACAGAAAAGGTTACCATGTGGAGGTGAAATTGGCTGCCCAGCGAGAGAGAGCTTGAAAGAGCGACTGGCCTCTAGCCTCTAACCCTCTAGTCCTCTAGCCCGAGAGACTTGCACAGGCTACCATTTATCAGCTTGGCCACTCCCAGCTCAATAGGTGCAGCACATTAGAAATAAACTCACCTCAAAACAGAAACAAGTAAACATGATGGTGCGCCATCACACATGGTACTGGTCAGGATGTTGTGTCAGGCTGGAAGAAGCCTCCCACTGAACACACTGTTGTTTCTTTACTGTGTGTGTAGAGGTTGAGAAGAATCCTCCATCATCCTCAGTGTGTGCATCATTCTATTTTGGAAAATCAGCTCCAGCACACATCTAAATGAATTCATACAAGTGTCTTTCAACTCTGCAGAAGCCTGGTAACAAGCCATGTGATACAGACGTGTTGGAGAAGGGATGGAGAAGGAATGAAAAATTGCAGGATTGTCACTCTCAATGACTGGACTTTGCCACACCTATCCTTGTGGATTATATAACTTTAAAAGGTTAATCAAGGGCCTTCATCTGCCGTCTTCTGGATGGATGTATGAGAAGGTGTGTCCAAACTTTTGGCCTGTACTGTATTTTTCTGGAGTGGCGGCTGGAGTCCGGGCCCTGAGGTTGCTGCTTGGGTCTTGGGACCCTGTGATAGATAGGATATAAAATAATACTTTTCTATCTTAGATCAAAAGCTTTATAAAGCTGAGCTAGTGATCACAGTACTTCTGAACAGAACATGTTGATAAAATGAAAATATGATGGTTTATTTGAGTTAGTGTTTCAATATATAATGTGGGTGTGAACACACCTGAATCAAATAGATGGCTTGTTACCACAGTTAAATGACATTTGCATGAATTCATCTACGTGTGTTGGAGAAAGAATGCATCTGATTTTATTTTCCATCCATCCATCCATCCATCCATCCATCCATCCATCCATCCATCCATCCATCCATCCATCCATCCATCCATTAAAACAACACAAGACAATAGCATGAAGTCTTAAAACTGGGCAGAACACACTTTCAGTTTTTGTTCGTGAATAAATAAATAAATAATGCACCACTGGGGTTTTAAGGTTTTAATGCAATGCATTATGTCCAGTTAGGCCCAAATAAAGCAGGATTTAATGTGGGATTCAGTCTAGAAAGACCAGTATAACCTTATGTTGATAAATTTTTATAGAAGAAGTTGAACATTTGATCTACACACATACAAAATCTCCTTCATATTCCTGAAATAGACGTGAAAATAGACAGAATCAGGGCCTATAAAACCCCAAATGCCACCAGAGGACGGCGGTTGGGCTCACGTTGGAATGGAATGCACCCCATTCTACGGCGGAACGTGGGAGTGTGGGAGCATTTCTTGCTTTGCAGCCACATATCGAATCTTAAAATACTATTCTGACTTCATATTCCAAGCATATTGTACAGTCCAATTATCAATGGCAACAACTAAATGATCAGTGCTGAGAAAAAGTAAATATATCGGTTTATGTATGACTTTCTGGACAAACGTTCCGCCACTACTTCCGCGTCACCGCAGCCAGTGAGAAGAGGACAGAGAAGCCGTCAGACGTGCTGATTGGATACGTGCGATGGCAATAAAAATCCTTTTTATTCTTATAAAAGAAAACAAAAAGACTTCCAGGGGAGGCTGAAGAAGACTTTCATGTAAAACCCAATGTGCCATAAAAATGTCTTGCTGATTATGATGTCGAAATAGGCCTGGAAATGGGAATGACGTTGCGCTCCCATCTACGTCACTTCCGGGATTCCGTCTGACGTGTGGATAGCAAATTAAAATAAACATATTCGCACTCCCAAAACGTAACGTCACCTTGTAAAAACTCTTTGGGAGCTATTTCTGGTGTTTATGCTTCTGCTCTTTATCTTATGTTCCACTTTAACCAGCACCCAGTTAGGGATGTGCGCCACTGTTTACTTCTGGATGGCGAACACACGCACACAAGACAACAGAATATCAAAACTTTTATAGTCTACCGCAATTTGACTGGTGAAATTACAATGGAGATGTTACAAAAAAAAAAAAAAAAAACGTGATTTCAGTGGTCACAAAAACGTAATTTGTGCTTTTATTTGTTCCAGAAACAGGAAGGTTGTGTAGACAACCGGCTCCGCTCTTGACTATATTGATCTAATTTCCGACGTGCCTGGACCAGAAATAAGTGTTGAAACATCATTATAATCCACATATTTCACGTACTTCTGTGAGATCGAGTTGTGTTTAGGCCTGATTACAAGAACACCGGCTTATTCTAGCATATTAAAAGCGTTGCAACCACCGAAGTGAAAAAGAGAAAAAAAAACGTAGTATTTCTACATATTTGATGAGAGAGCGGACAAAATGTCCGTCGAAACGGAAAAACTATGGATTGTATACATAAAATGAATGAATAATGTGAAAATAAAGGGTATATTTCTCGCTAGAAAAGTGATCAAAACAATGGTAGAGTCGCAATCTATTTTAAAATATGACAATTTCCACCCAAAATTGAAGGGATAGCCGCCATGTTTCCTTGTGTGAAACTACACAGTCACGTGACCTACAGAAATGAATGGGAAAATCAAACGTAGTAAGCCTACGTATTTTGAGGCAAAATTGTAAAATAAGTACGTATTGTGGTGTGGACCAACGTACGACTGTCACGTTTTGGGATGAGACTGGGTTGCGACGGACCGATGCAGCGTCCGCATCACTGCAGACGTACAGGTGCTCCGTCTTTGTAACAGAGCTGCATTGGCAGCATTCAAAATTTCTTCCAAATTTTTCTTGTCTCTACAATAAATTTATTTATATAGTTTCTCTATATATTTTCTCTTTCCAGCTGGTGGGAGGGATCCATCGTCTGAGTTGTGACGCAGAGCTGACGTTTAGTCTCATCAGCCGGAAACACCAACATAAAACTGAGCAGCTTTTGTCACTACTGTCATGCTCAGGCCACAGATACATTCTGAGCCTTGGACTGAAACTTTCCTTTTGGCAGCAATACCTGGCACTACCTGATCCTGTAGAGTCAGGTCATTACCGACTTATGCTGGGTTTATACCAAACAATTTTCACCGTTGCAGACTTAAAGGTTGAATATGGAATACAAGACAGAACAGCGACATCACATGTGTCTAGGTTGTAGTTGCAACAGTATAAAATCAACCCCAGCCGTTTGGTTGCCAGGCTTCCTGTTGATACGGTAGGTAACCAGCAGTCTGCAGCATGTTCAACAAGTAACGCACAGGAGTTTATAACTGATAGCTAATGTTAGCCACGTTCGCAAACAAGTTAGCTTACCGATCCAGGAGGAAAGTCGCCATTTCCGCGTTTTGATGCCGTGGAAAATGTTTATGTGGGTCCATCTACTGTAGTCTTCACCTAAATTTACTCAAGTTTTGCTCTTCTCATGTCACTCCTCTTCTGAGACAAATAACAATATCTCTGAGGCTCCAAAGCAGCTGCTTGACTTGCCGATTCCACGTTTCCCCCTGTGCCAGCCTAACTGTGCCCAACATACTGTTGCTACACAGAGATCGTTTTGGTAAAACCCGTTAGAATTGATTTTATATTTATTTTCAGGCTAAATATAATTTTTTTAGGAAATACTTTCATTCTGCACCACTGAAAACTACTTGTGGAGGTATTATTTCTTAAAAAACATAGCTTTTAATAAAAAGGTTCAATATTCAACCTTGAAGACTGAAGGTCTTTAGTAGATCTCAGGTGTTTTCCCAGGTGTCGCGGTGTGCCCCAGCAGCCTCTATCGTTAATTTTGAGATGGTAATCTGCACTGATTTATTGCAATCTTTAGTCTTGGGCTTGCGACAATATCGAACGTGTTAGATATTGCAAGTCGCAGCGACACAACACATTCAACAACCAATAGCTGGATGAGGTCTGACAGCAGCGGAAACAGGTGCTGAAAAATGCCGAAAGAATCTAGCTGTATAGTCTTGTAAATAGTGGTCCTGCAAGATTACCAATCTTTGTAAAATCTCAGTCTGAGACTAGGCTGAGATGAAAAACTGTCTTTAGATGTGAGCTAGTGTGAGATGGTGGTCTTCCAGGACTTATTTTCAAATCTTTAAAAAGTCCTCTAAAGTAAGGCTGGCATTAGACACCATTACTGCCATAGCGCAGATCTTCTTCTGGTGTTTTTTGGAGCAGGTTCCCTTAGGGTTGCCACCTTTCAGAAAAAAAAAAGGGACACCAATAACAGGTCATCAGAGCCATGACCACCACAGGCCCGACACCCGTGGCATGGAACACCCACAACAGTGCTTTATTTTTGTGCCAGTGCTTTTAGGAAATGGGTGATTAATAAACCAATTGGTCACACTTAAAGCTTGAAATGCTGCAATGAACAGTTTTTATGCAACATTGTTGCAAAGAAAGTGCTGTTATTTAGGCTACATATGCTGTAATAACATCTAAAATACAGTGAGGAAAAATATATAACAAAGTGCCATATGCACAAAACTTGGTTCTATATCAATAAAATCTAGCTAATGAGGGACTGTCATGCACATATCACATGCATCACACTCCACCCAAAGGAGATCTGTTTGTGTGGAGTGTGCAACAATTAGTTTTTAAAATATATCACTTCAGTAACTTAGAGTGGGATGATATATTAATCAAGCTGAACAGGGTTTTTTCTGCCTCTTATGACTCGAAAGAAAGTCAGGTCATCCAGACAGTTAAACCACACCAACAAAAACATTTATGTAGTGATGACTGTATTCCTCAAAATAAACATTTTTACACAGAATACACAGAGAGATATAAATTTTTTATATCTAGGAAATATGTTTCATATGTGTTACATATTCTAATAATAATCTTGTAACAATATTCATTTATCTATGAGCTGTTAATTCACTACTATGATTTGTTGTTTAAATAAACATATATTTTCAATGGCTACTACTCCTCTTGGATACTGTATATATTAAATAAATTATCACTCAATTGACTTTAAAAAGTCAACATCTTAAACAATCAATCAACTAACCAAACCGGTCTCCTAAAGTAGGCTTTGTCCATGCTCTGACATCTTCTGGCAAAATCACAACCAGATAAAAACTGATCCTGAACAAGACGTGATGTCATGACTGATTCAGTCTCAGGAGATGAGGAGATGAAGCTGAGACACTCACGTTTAGTGTCTTCACGGTTCGCACGTGCCTGCAGTGTTGCTTTCCTGATTCGTGATGATGTCTGATGTCAGACAGTCCACGTGCACCACAGAAAACACTCGTCGACGCATTTTACAGTTCCCCTGATCATCTCCACTGATGCTGTCCAGCCAAGGATGGTCCTGTTCCTTCTCAGGCATTTTGCAAGCAAGCGTTTTCGGTTTTGAGAACATGCTGGAGTATCAGGTGTGGACATTTTAAAAGGCGCGGGTGCCGTGAAGAGCGCGTGTGACAGCAGCACACGCGGGTGTGCAGGTACAGACACCAGACTGGAGGATCCTGCATAGATCCTGCTGTTTCTTTGCTGGCTTTAAAAAATTCTTGGTTTTTTTTAATTCATTATTGTTAAATTTAATGTTTATATATGTGTGACAGACGTGTGTTGAACGTTTATGGAAATACGGGACAAATGGCATCCCGCAATGTTTTAACTGTCAATTAAAGGACGATTCTGTATTTTACGGAACGGGTGGCAACCCTTGGTTCCCTTCATGTGATGTAAGGTTTGATTTACATTTTAACCAGCAGTCTTGCTGGCAGGAAATCTGGCAGCAACGGTTGGTTTGCAAACGAGTGACAACAAAGGGAAGCTTGCAGCACAGAGAAAAGAGGAGAGAGCTGAACCTGTAATGGAGGTCTTCTTCTACCTTTTAGTGTTACGGCTCCAATGCAGATGTTCATGCACATTTTTACACATCGCTGTACAGATGAGGGCATGAAAAAGTTCCCCTTTCTGCCAACTGCCAGCCACTTACAAGTGACTTGTCTGCTAATTTGATTGCACAGAGAAACACCCGCATTCCCAGGGGGAACGATTGCAGAGCATAAATAAATAAATGCCCGGAACAAGGACGTTTCCACACGGCAAGTTTGGACACCGTGCGTGATGAAGTATTTGCGGGAGAAATCGTTCAGCCACTGATGGTGCAGTAATAGTGCACTATTACTGCACCACTTCTGGCAGAAAAAGGCAGAATTTTTTCATGCCTGCATCTGTAATTGTATGCAGGAATTTCCTGCATAAGAAAAGCTAGATTTGTAGGAATTGATGATATTTTGAGCGATCCCAGCAATCCTGCAGTGATTCGGCTGTCTCGGCTGGGAATAGTGTGCTACTCATTTTGCTGTTCAAAACAGTACGCAGTTCGCAAAAAAATTCAATTTTTCCTCCCATAGAAATGAATGGGATTTGGTCAGAATCAGCCAAAATCAGCCAAAAACACACATCACTTTAAAGGTCTGTAGCTCAGCCATACCATCACATAGAAACATCATTCAAAGTTTAAATGGGTCACTGAAGATAAAACTTTTACATTATGAAAGGACATTCACATATCTTTTCCTGTTTTAACAAAGTGCAAGTTACATTTAGGTAAAAATCTGAAAAATCCCCAAAATCCCTTTGCACTCTCGTCACAATCTAAATTTTGAACAATTTTCAGAAGTAAAACAAATGCCCATAACTCCTAGAGCTTTCATCAAAAGACTTAAAATTTATGTCAAAATGCAGAAAAATTTTTCAGCTTCATTTGAAAAGCCTCTGCTCAAAAATTGCACAGTTTTCGAGCTACGCTGCTTCAAAGTCGACCTATACCTCCCACTGACATCTATTATAACCAATAAAAAATGACCGTCCTTCTCTCCAGGGTTTTCAACTCACTGCCGTTTCAATTTTTTTCACAGTACGACAAGATTAAATACATTTCTGAGTTCCTCAAAGTCTTGTGGCGCTCATGGTGAAAAAATAATTTTGATGTCTTTAAAGGATTTCTCTCAGGGGACAGTTGTTTGGGGGTGCACACATATTATATTTAATGTAGTTCTGTCTCTGTGTAACTGTCATTTTCACACATGCATACAGGCCCCGTTACCTAGCAACGCTTAACGAGGCAGCTGCAGGAGTTCTTGCAGCTGTGTGTGTCACGCACACACATTTCCCTCAATATTTCAGAGCAACTGGATGGTTAAACTGAATCCTCCACAGGTAGTTTATAGCAGGCATGAGTGATTCTGGGCTGTCTTTCAGTGGTGATATACAGATGAGAGTGACAGTGTCTGTCTCATTCACTGCCTGATTCACAGACCCTGTTCCACTCACTGTCTTATCAGTCGTACAGTGAATACAAACATGACTGATTGACAGTGTGCACCCTTTCTTATGATAACCTCTCTCACACATACCCCCCACATCTTACTGTAGATGTATTTACAGGTCAGTGTTTTGTATACAGCCCTTCCCTCACACTCATTAGCACAAGTCCATCTTTGTTACATGGCTGCCTCATCACACATGTATGTACTGTATTGCTGAGCGAGTAGTAGTTTCATTGGCAGCATTCAAAATTTTCTATTTTGATTTGTTTTTTCAACTCATACTAAGCTGCAATAAGCTGTCTTTGCATCTGTGCCCACCACTTCTCACCAGTGGCAGCTGGTCAGGAGAGGGCGCTGGGGCACCGCCCCACCACTCACCAGTCCCCACGAAGAAGAAAAAGGAAATAAATTAAAAATGTACATCAAAATAAAATGTTTCTAAATAGGCTATATGGATATATTTTTCTAGTTCAACAAGATAAATATTATGAGGTTTTAAAGCAGAACTCAGTAACTTCAGCTCGGGGCTCCCCCTAGTGGCGTCCTTTCACTGTCTAAAAGTTCAACCCCCCCTACACCCCCACAGCACACAGACGGCTTCTCTACCTGTCTTTCCTCTGTTTTGATCCCTGAATATATTTCTAAGCGTTTACTAGCTTGTTGATGCTACTTTGCTGCGTTGGTAGCAGCACCGCATCTCCCTCTGCTCAAAGCAAAGTCCTGTATTTTCTGAAACGGGATGTTTTACCCGCGATTTGCGGGTAAATATGCCGTGGATTATATTTTTCTCTGGTGTTGGCGAGTAGCAGGTAAGAATACCAACTTTTATTTACTTTTTGCGGACATGACAAGTGATTATTGAGCCTGAAGCAGTGATGCTTCACCCGGCGCACAGGCAGCGCAAGCTACGTGAATCACTCTGGTCCAGCAAAGAGTTGGTTATGAGAGCCAGGAGCCGTGTTTAGGTGGTGTGAAACTAAAGAAATGTTTTCTTTGAATTAGCGCTGGTAATCTGGTTAAAATCAGAGCTGGAAGCAGCTCGGTAGATAGGGGACTTGAGTACCGTACAGCGGTTTCTGTTGTCGCAAGTTCTGCTCGGGTCGGCGCAGGCAAAGTTATATAGAGCTGCTCGCAGGCCAGAGGCACCGGCGGGAGGGGGGGGAACATTGAATCGCTCCATAAACACTTTATTTAGCCCCACAGGGATTCCGAAAAGCATTTATTGAGGTAAAAAAGTTACTGAGGTTCCCCTTTAAGTAAAGTTGTCATATTCGTCTGTTTTCTAAAGCTACAGATTGGTCAGGTGTGTCCTTTCTAGGGTGCAGAAATCTTTACCCATAGACTCTCATTTTAAGTTGTACATGCGCAGTTGCTTCTATTCAATACAAGAGATAGAAGCTGCCGACCAGCGCCCAGAGCTGAATCAAAGACCGTTAATACAGAACTGAATGCAGCTGGATTCACAGACACCCCACCCCCCATACACCACAGGGTGACGTCACTGTCTGTTAGAAGGGAAACAGAGTTTCAGCGGGAGTTGGAGATGGATAGCGGAGAGAGAAGCAGAGTGGAGAAAGAGAAACCAAATCATTCCATGAAGTCCCTTAAAACAACGTCATTTAAGGGGAGGACGTTTCAGGAGAAGCTCAGACCTGATCAGCCGGACCTTGCAATCAATTAGTAGTCCAAAGAGAGAGGGCAACAGTCGGCTAACTGGATGTAGCAATGCTGCTTCTGCTTACAGGGTTTAACGTCAGGATCAGAGCCAGCTGATTTAGACAGGTAGGACTGATTTAAAGCATGTTAAAAAAAAAATAATAAAAAAAAAAGAAGCGCGAACAAACTGGGATCCACATGCAAAATGCACTTGTACATGTGGAAAAATCGGCCTGGACGGACCTTTGAGCCAAGACCAGCCCACCAGGTCCAGATGGAAAGATGATGAAGCCTCTGGTGTGTATGTACAAAGAAAACTGGATCCATTTTGCCACTCAGAAATGAGGCTACTGTAATGAGAGTAGATTCAGATGTGATACTTTTAACACGTAATTTACTTGCTTTTTGGTTTATGTCTGTTTTGGAGTTTGGTCGGCTGTAGCCCCCCTGGAGAAAACTACACTATCCACCACTGCTTCTCACGATCCATTTTAGCTCAAATGACCAAATGTATCCTTAAGTTATTAATAAATGAAAGTATATTATGGGTCACACTGAACGACTGTATGTTAGATTGTCTTTTTTGTTTTTCACAGAAAATCAGCTGATATGTGTAAACTTTCATATATTTCACATGATATTGGAAAAAAAAACATTTAAAACTACAGTTTAATACTTGTGAAAATTGTCATCTTTTTGTGAGATCCCCAGAACTCAAGGACATTCAGGCCTGAGCTGAGGACAAAAACCTGTATAGAAGAGCCTCAGACACTGTTACTGAATTAAAGCTTTGAGACTCTGTGCACATCAGTCCAGAACAGCGTGTATAAGTGTAAGCCAGCAGTCTTCTCAGGGCCAGAGAAACTGTCTGCATGACCTCGAAGAGAAGGAGCACATGTAACAAACACATCACTGAGAATTGTGTCCAAGCCAGTATTGTATGCTGTTTTTCTCTGCTGTACACAGCCAAGCACCATAACAAGGTTTCCCTCAGGACACACACAAGAGAGTTTAATAACATTACTCTTGTATCTCCATAGCCTGACCAATTTAAGATCTTATCAGCCCCCTAATGATGGGTAATCCAGCATAGTCTTCATCCCGTCTCCTCTCTGAGATCTCTCCAGCCTGTAAAAGTCAGTCTGAAGTTGGCTCTTGTCTTATCTCTTGTTTATCACTTTCTCTTTTTATTTTCCTCTCTTCTTCCATGAGGTGTGGGTGTCTTTACTCAATCAGCCATCGTGTGCATTCAGAATTGATATCTAATGGGTGTGAGGCAGTGCCTTGTAGTGAAATACTGTTTCAGCATGTTGCACCAGGGGACAAAAAAGTTTTAAAGGAGCCCTATCATGAAAAATGGACTTTTAAGAGCTTTTCAGCATGTCAGTCTGTTATTTCCTCATCAAGAAATGATTTAAATCGTTATTTTTCTTCATTCATGCATATTTGAGTAATCTACATGAATATTTAAACCAAGCGCTACCTCCCTGCAAACGGCTGACTACTCACCCCGTTACGTATGAACGTGGCACCAATCACGAAAGTCCAAATGCGCACGCTCAGTATCGTAGCAAGACGCCCTCTGTTGAACAGAAACTCAGAGAATCCGATACACACTCTCTGAGGAAGAAACTAACACCTGCAGGAAGATTTCCTCAGAGACAAACAGCCATCAGCTAACAGACGTTTGCTCAAGAGTTCAGGAGAATTTTCTTCCTTTTTTTTTCTTTTTTTTTTAAGCTCTAGAGGACAGCAAGTTGGGGAAAATGCAGTTACGTTCAGCGTGGTTATGTTCAGCGTGGGAGTTTATTTGTTGTACCTACTGGATGAATCGACTTGCCAGAAGTGATTGGATTTTAACTTCAGGAGCAGGAAAAAAAAACCTCAACTTTGTGTGTGAACTTCACTCCTGACAACTTCATGAATCTCGGGCAGTAAAGTGTTTTTTTCTCTGGGATTACTTCTGAAACCTGACGCAGTTCCTACTATAAAAACGCGCATGGACAGACAACAACACTGGTGAGTCAACACATCTCTCAGCTCAATGCTAACTGTTAGCCTATGATTTGTTTGCTAATTTACTTACTTGTCAGGGGTCTCTGTGGTACTTCTGTGGTACTGCGTATACTTCAAACTCCATATCAGACTCTGGGTCGAGTGCATACAGCTCCATAACAGGCTGCTTCGTTTGATCCCGTCGATCGGAGGAATTATCCATCAATGTTTACTACTAACATCCACATGAGAGCTGCCGGTGCCGGTGCTACAGACAATTCTGTGACCCTTCAGAATAAGTGTCTCTTCCGGGGCGACGTCATGAAATGGCCGTAAAACATGCTGCAATTGGTCGAGAGCTCCGCGGTTCAGTACAGTCAGTCATCTTACTTCCGTGTTGGAAATTAGATGCATCGAAAAACTAATATTTAACACCAAATTAGTTTCTATAGTAACGATGGGAACATATCTAGCTTATAAATGCCTATATTTGACTTTTGGAACATTTGAAAAGCATGATACAGCTTCTTTAATGTGTGGTTTCTCAGCCTCTGGATGCTGCTGGGACAGACCCGGCATGCTAGACATTTTCCCAGTAGGTCAACATGTGAAGAGTTCTTTTGCAAAAAACATTTAACAGAGTTAACTGCTTTTCGTCGTAGCCAGGTACAAACCTCCTATCTCCATTTAACATCATTAAAACCCTCTACTTCATGTGTGTGTGATTTAGTGAAAATATTCAAATAGTAAATGAGTTTATATACAGAAGCAGTTAACTCTGTTTTTCTAAATGGTGGTTAACTGTTTTTGCAAATGAACTCTTCAATGTTTTCTGGGCTGATACAGTTTTCATTGGTCCGACTGGCCCATAAAACCTGGTAGATCAGCAGCCCAACAAACACAGGGCCGGACTCCCCCCTTTCTCTATGGCTTCTGTACCTGAGTAATTTTGTCATCCAGTCAGTACAGAACTCGCTTGCCCTTCAGTCCATTGGTTCTGTTCTTAAATGATGTCAGTTCATTGACAGAGGTTGAGGAGCAGCACCACGCCTCAACCACACCTGCTTCCAATCTCACTAATCACCAAGCAGCCTTAAATACTTGCTCACCTCCTCAGTTCAGTTTGCCTTGTACTCGTGATGACCCTACCGACGTCCCAGCCGATGCTGCCTTCACTGCTTCTCAGTCATCTTCCTCTCGCCTGCCGGTAGCCCCATTCCCTCTTTGCTGATCTTCCCTTCTGGTTCGGATAGCAATCTATTTGTGGGCGGCTGCTCTCCCCGGACGACAAGGTTTCCCTGCGCTCCAGCTGCAGCCCGGCGCCCTGCCTTGCCTGCCAGTACTTTGTACATTTCATGTTGTCGCCTTCCGGATCGCGGATCATTTCTCCTCCTCGCACGGCTCAGGCCTCGTGGCCATCGGCTTTGCAGCTCTTCCCTCATCTTCGATCCGCTGTCCTGCAACCTCCGCACCACTCGAGCGGCGTACCGTGGTCTGACAAGCTTCCCGGCCCGCGGCCGCCTCCATCACTAACAAGACGGTGGCTCGTGTCCAGCATACTTGCGGCAGGCCGGGGTTGCCTTCACCCACACTGACTACAATTCCCACTGGCGGTTCAAGGTCTTCGGCACTTCCTCCTCCTCACTCCGGGCAGCTTCATCTCCAGCCGGTTTCTGGTAACGTCACAGCCCCGCCTCTGCCTCCTGCTCCTTCTACAACACACAGGGTTGTCTCTCCTGCACCTGGTCCAATGCATCTTGAGTCTCCTCTCTACTTCCTGGTGGATAAATGCATAAATGGCAGCTATTGGCCCTCATGGGTCATCTCGCTTATGCCATGCACATTGGCTCCGACTTCGAACTTCTCGATTCAGCTTCGGTCTCGCACTCTTCACCTGCTGTACCCCATCATTACAGCTGCCATTCTTTGGAGTCATAAATGGTCCCATAGGTCAATCCTTATTCATTCTGACAATACCACTGCAGTCAATGTCATTACAGTACAAGGGCTAGTCCCGTTCCCCTATGATCATGCAGCCCATTCGCATACTCACCTTGATCTCAGCACAGCACCAGTTCCTCCTCAGAGCTGCCTACATTCCGAGACTTAACAAGGATTCGCTCCCGAATCAGACCAACACCCGACTCCAGTCTCTCCATTCACCAACCATCTTCGATAAAATCACAGTTGACTGTCTGTTGCCTCAAGTGAAGCCATCCTCGACAGCATCGCTCCAAGCATACTCTCAGCCTACCTTACCAGCTGAACAGTATCAAAACATATCATTCTGTTTATTAACTCGCTTCCCTCAGTTTGACATTACCACCCTTTATAATTACATCACATTTATTTTCTCTTTCAAAGAATTCTGTTCTACTATTCACACTTGCCTTCTGGTATATTCTTCTGTAGGCTCTTTCTCAGCTCATTATGTCCATCTATCACTCATTGTCGTGTCACCATGCTCTTCAACAGACTTCGAAAACAAGAGTCTGCTCCTACAACAATACGCCTTCCTCTCCCGTCAGACTTTCTTCACCTCTGCATTCACATGATCAGGAAACTGTTCTACAATTGATCTGACCTTGGAAGCAGTATTTATAGCATCCTATGATCCTCCAAATCTGCCCCTACAACGTCCATCTTCAACTCTCCTTATCACCCCTGCCTTTGGCATCTCCACCTACTCAACTATCTCGTATTCACGCTTAAAAGCAGTAAAACAGATCAACTCGGAATCTCATCCCCATTTATCTGTTTAAATTGGATTTATAGGTCAGCCCTTAAGAACCAATTACAGACTAACCCGGACTGCAATCAACTGCCACACCTCTGGATCCGCTCTTCACTGAGAGAGGGAAATTGGCTACTAGATTCTGGTTCAGCAACCATTTCCGTTAAGTCCTTCATCTGTCCAGCTTAGTATCAGAGCACTACTCCATTTATTCCGCATCAGCGCAGCAACCACCGCCCCCAGATTCAATATATCAGACCAAAAATATTCAGTTACTCAGATGCTGGGCTTCACAAGCTACCGTTCATACATTTGCAATGACCTTTTAGATATACGTAGAGCTCATTCACTTCTTGGCTCTGGCCACTTTTATTTTTGGGGGTTCCCTAAGCCGGACTCTTTACCAAAAGGCTTAACCCCCACCCTTGGTCTTTCTCTGGCTCGTCATAAGATCTCATTCTTTCTTTCATTCATTGATTTTCTGTACCGCTTATCCAGTTCAGGGTCGCGGGGGTTGCTGGAGCCTATCCCACTTATTATCAGGTGAGAGGCAGGGTACACCCTGGACAGGTCACCAGACTATCGCAGGGCCAACACAGAGAGACAAACAACCATTCACTCTCACATTCATACCTAGGGGCAATTTAGAGTAATCGGTTAACCTAACATGCATGTCTTTGGATGGTGGGAGGAAGCCGGAGTACCCGGAGAGAACCCACGCATACACGGGGAGAACATGCAAACTTCACACAGGAAGGCCACAGTTGAAATGTTCAAGCCCCCTCCCCAGCTGGGAATCAAATCAGTGACCACCTTACTGTGAGACTGCGGTGCTAACCACCACGCCACCGTGCAGCCCTTGCATTCTTTCATTTGTTCAATAAATCATCATCCTCACTCATTTTTGTTATGGCGTGGTCCTTGCTAGTGAAATGTCAATTCATTGACAGGGGCTCGGGAGCAGGACCACGCCTCAACCACACCTGCTTCCAATCTCACTAATCACCAAGTAGCCTTAAATACTCGCTCACCTCCTCAATTCAGTTTGTCTCGTACTTGCGACGCCCTCCCTTGCTCTCTGCGCATTTCCTTTTCTACCTTCCCTTTTGCCTCGTCCGCCTGCTTTGATGGCCCTTCCTCCTCCTGCTGCCCCTTCCTCCTCTCTTTGCCCCACCTCCCTCTTCTCTTCCTCCCTTCTCCTGCTTCCTTCTCTTCTTTCAGGTTCCATCCCAGGGGAGGGGGTTCCCTAAGCTGAACTCACTACCAAAAGACTACACCCCCGCCCTAAGTCTTCCTCCGGCTCATCATCAGATGTCATTCTTTCATTCGTTCAATAAATCATCATCATCCTCACTCATTTTCTTATGGCATGGTCCTTGCTGAACTGACAGCATAATGAATCAGTCAGATCCTTTAACCCCTCTATTTCTGTACCAATGGATGCAGCTACCAGTTAGAACCAAAGAGAGGAAACGCAGAGGAGGAGGAGAGAAACTGGACAATTGAAAAATAAAGGACACTGATAAAATATCCAGAAATAATTATCATGTTTGCCACGGCAAGACGGTCAACTGCCATGGATGATGATGATGGTAGAAGCTGCGGTAAGCTGCACTGCTTTCACATCACTCAGATTCTGTTAGTGTGTGTATACAATGGGGGTGACTTTTTAAAAAGAAAATAAAGCTGCTAGAATGGTCCAGTCAATCACCTTACTTGAATCCAATTATAAATCTTTGGAAAAAACTGAAGCCAACGTGTGGCTTATTATAATGTTTCCCCACAATATGAAGGCAGCTTGTGTGGAAGAATGGGCCAAAGTCACACCTGAGCATGTATTCCACTGGAAGGAGGCATCTTGAGGCTGTAATCACCAAAAAAGGTTTTTGCACTAAGTATTAAATAAATTTGAGTAAGCGAATTTAAAACTTATTCCCTGTACCATTTCACTATATTACACATAACTTAATTTATGGACATAAATGTTCGGATTTCTTTGTATGTGTGTATTACTTGGGTTGTTGCCGACATCTGGTGAAAATTTCATGTCAATAGCTCTACTAGAAATATATTTTCTGAGAAAAATTTTGATGTGTTCAATACTGTTTTCCCTGCTGTGTATTATCTGATAATACTGTTTTTTTTACACCAGTAGAAAATGTAATATCATGATAACGCATGATAACATGATGATGGCGTCATTCAAGTGTGGCTCAACCTGTGTAGCATCTGTAGCCCCTGTAGTGACTGAGCCATGACGGCCCACTATGATTACTAGGGATGTATATCGTTATGATTTTATCGATACCAGTATTTGTCGATTCTCTTATTGATACTATAACATGATTTAGAGTAAATAACAATAAGACATTACAAGATGTTAAAAGATCCAGTGGTGGAGAACATTTGTTCAGAAGGTTTTGGAAGAAGCCTGGACAAAAAGGTGGGTGAAGGACAGCTGGAAGAATAAGGGAATTGTGTCTGTCTTATTCCATCTCTTTGATTATTTGACTGTGTAATGGTAACTCAATGGTTAGGTAGATGAACAAAATAAGAGTATCAATAAGAGTATCGTTTGTCCAGAATCTTAACGGTACCCTGGTATCGTTAAGATTAGGAACCGGTACCAAATTATACCGGTACTCGGTATACATCCCTAATGATTACATAGTCAGTGCCACACTGTCAAAATGCTAAGAATGGGGGGCGGTGATTAGCTCAGTTGGTTGAGCAGCCACCCCATGAACAGAGACTACAGCTCCTCAGCGCAGTCGGCCCCGGCTCGATTCCCGGTCCAGGTCCCTTTGCTGCATGTCACTCCCCACTCTCTCTGCCCCTTTCCTGTCACTATATACTGTCATATAAAGGCCACTAGTGCCCAAAAATCCTTTAGAAAAAAAAAAAAAATGCTAAGAATGAAATTATTTCACATGGACATCAACATTTCTTAAAGGATAACTTTCTTTTTTTCTAACCTGGACCTCATTTCTAGGCGTTTTTACATGCATTTACTCACCAGTAAAATTATGCATCACTTTGACTCCTATGGAGGATATTTAGATTAAGTCGCCTTCCGATGTGCATTCCATAATGGTAGAGACAGGCCAGCTTCTCCATAAGGCATTAGCTGCAGCAAAACTCCTTTATTTCACCAATACTTTACATGTAAATAGAATCAACAAACTAACGAGTAATTCTCCATTTTGTGTTGATTCTGCCATTTGCATGTGTGCAATGAACTTCCCACTGGGTATTTAATCTATTTACTTTATTCTACCGGTTTTGCTCGGCGTGACTTTCTGATGATTTTGAATGTCACACCAGACAAATACGTATAATTTATGAAAAAAAAACAAAAAGAAAATAAAAAGCTAAAACACCGAAACCTATAGAAAAAAAAAACTAAACTAAAACAAAGCATATTCCAAAAATAAAAACTAATAAAAACTAGCAAACCTGCTCAAAAAACTAAATTAAACTAAAACTAACTAAAGCTAACTGAATTGAAAAACAAAAAGTTCATACTAAATAAAAACTGAAACTAATTAAAAATCTGAAACTGTTTATAACCTTGGCCTGGTCTGAATCACCAGTCAGTTTGCCTGGTCTTGATTGCTTCTGTTAAGAACATCTTAGAGAGCTTTCCTCAGAACAACCTGAGAACGCTAGAAGGCATCTGGGAAACAATCCTATCTTGGCAACTCTTCTATGGTAAGATCTTCTTAAGATCGTTCTTAAAGGGGAAGTTCAGGATTTTTTACATAGGGTCTCATTTTCGAGTGAGCCAGGGTCCTACTTATCACTGGAGACAGTTTCATCTTATTTCATCTCATATTCTTGTACCAGTGGTCCCCTATGCTAATGCGAGCTTAAGTCAATACTGTAGGAATCTGCTAGCTTGTTATTAATAACAATTGTATCCACTCCACAGAACACCCGAGGCAAATCTGTTATAACACGACTATCTGTGTAAATGCCGTGTTAACAAAATCTTACATATACAGTAAAACTTGTATTGCGTTACATTTTGATATTGAAGTGTCTCAGTGGTAACACATTTTTACTTCCTGTATTTGATAGCGGAGTGATATAGGGGATTATCACACTTCCGCGTTCTGGTTTCCGGAAGTTGAAACATCTGAAGCTTCCTCTTCCGGGCCAGGAATGGCTCAATGTTGCTGCTCTGTTCCATTGTGTACATCTAATAAACAACACCAGCCGTACCTAAGTTTTCATGGATTCCCGACGGAAAAGACACTAAGGAAGAAGTGGATGAAAGCGATTTGTTGGAGTGAAGGACCGAAATTTAAAATAAAACAAGGTTGCACGTATGTCTGTAGTCGGCACTTCAATGATGCAGACTACACTACAGCTAGCGTTAGCAAGCTCGCGTTTGCTGACGATACCAACTTTTCGCTTGTGAAAACATACAAGCGTCTGAAAACTGGGTCTGTACCTCCCTGTTTCCAGTGGAACAACTGGGGACTGCCAAAAAAAGGAGACTCTTTCAGATGCTTGTGTGTTTTCAGCCGCACAAAGTTAGGCACGTCATCGAGCTGGCTAATGCTAGCCTGCCAACACGACTGTGCAGACTGCCGGCTACAAACAAACGTGTGTCGTTTTATTATAAAGTTCGGTCCTTCACCGCGGCGAATCGATCGCTTTGATCCACTTCTTCCTTAGTATCATTTCAGTCTAGAATGAAAACTTGAGTATGTTTGGAGTTTATCCGATTTAAACAGTATAACAGAGCAGGAACGGCTGTCGTTAACATGGCCCGGAAGAGGAAGTGCCAAAATCCGGGAACTTCCGGTAAGCGTGATAATCCCCTATTATCTATCGTTAAGTGTACAAAGGAATTTGATTACAGTACAATTTTATTGCTGTAAAAATGAACACTTAAAAACCATGTTGCCTATTATTGTTCTTAATTCTTTAAACTAACAAGCTATAGACTAATCTGGCCAAACGCCACAACTAGACCGTCCACCATTGCCACGGTGGCGCTTCTGTACATGTGTAATGAGAACAGATGAGAATCAGACTTTTTTCTTAACAACGTGGAGGGAATCTGGAAGGACTGTCACATTCCTGGTTGTTGGAACATCAGAGGAAACCTTTAATTGTGGTAATAAGTGAATAAAAAGATCACAAACATTTATTTCATGAAGATTTCTGCTGTCTGTGACAAAAGTGCACGCTACTGCTCAGTCCACTGATGTTGGTGCGTTTGTATCGGGGAGGAATATCAGAGCAGAGGAGGAATAACTTGCTTCCACGGTTGAGAAAACCCTGGATTTAATCCCCAACAACAAAAACACGGTACATTATGGTGAACACTCATTAATCTGACATTTTATTTCACATATATGCTCCTGAAAATTACGCACGGCATGCTAACGGAGACCGCTGAGGTGTTGCTGCGAGTTAATTGACTAATCTGGGAGATATTGTGAAACATTACGTTATTTACTCTGATCAGGGCAACGTTGTGACCAGAAAATTAAACTAATTCAGTCGCAAACACAAACGAATCAGGAAGACGGTGTCCTGCAGCCTTTAGTTTCATCTGCAGGACATGTGAAGACTACCTGGTCTGTAGCAGTCCTTAAACAATACCAAAAGCCAAATATATGACAAAATAGAAAAGTAACGACCTTTGAAGGAATTTATTTTTTTAAAACTTTAAAGGGACTTGAGGCAAGATTAAGAAACGAAACTCGCGACTGCCGCTTCAGGTAACTGCAGCCACGAGCCAAGCCGTCACGGGAGCGTGCACAAACTGAAGCTATAATGTTGTTTACTCACCTTTTTCTTCGTAGTGACACTTTTTAGTGTCTTTAAGTTGATCTGGATCGTTTGCTGACGGCAGAAGAATCCATAACTATCGCTTACAGTGGTTGAATTTACCGCAACCGTCTTCTTCCTGTATCAAAACTGTTGATGTAGCGTCATTTCATGTCACGTCCGCAGGGCAGAAATTCGGACACTGAATTGCAGCGCATTTTGCAGCACACAGCCTGTTCGAGGCAACTGAGAGAATCATAGGTGGAAACGTTATTTTTGGTATTTAGCGCTTCATCACCCATTAGTATGAAAAAAAGGGACATTTATGTTTGGTTTTTTTTAAATTCCTGCCTCTAGTCCCTTTAAGCAATCACAAGATTTCTATGTTATTCCAGTGTGGCTTGTCATTAAAGCCAGTTTCCAGAGATGAATAATAGTTTACATTAATGCTCCGATGTAAAAAAACCAAAAACATATCAGAATACTTTAGAGATCTCTGGATAACATACCTATAGGTTATCATGACCTTAGACGACTGTCAAACGTTGTAAGTCCAGATATTCACGCTGCTTTCCATGTTGGCAGATACGGGGTAATAGGGACTCATCATCGTTGCAATGAAGGTGCCGCAATATGGTGCAACACACAAAACGGTCGTTGGATTAGCCTATTGAAAATGTGTGAAGACTGCGGCGCACGTCTGTTTGTTTCGAACCGCATCGCTCTCCTGTCTTACCACTTAGAACCAATGTATTATTCCGCTGCTGGTGAGAAACTAGTTCAACATGTAATGTGTAATTTGTGATGCAAGGTAAGTTTTTATTTGTAGCATTATTTTGTTACAAATAGTCTTGTGTTATAACTGATTTGCCTCGGGTGTTCTGTGGAGTGGATACGCTACTTATTAATGACAGGCTAGCAGATTCCTATTGACTTATGCTAGCATTAGGATCGGGGGCCACCGGTAACAAGAATATGAGATGAAATAAGATGAAACTGTCTCCTGTAATAAGTAGGACCCTGGCTCACTCGAAAATGAGGCCCTAAGTAAAAAATCTTGAACTTTTAATACACTTCATTTTCTCACTTAACAGAACAGCCAGTGAAAGGAAGAGTTAAAGAATTATGATTTGTAATCAATTGAGTGTGGTCCAATCTGTGATAACCACTAACTGCTTTGATTAATTAATGCAGAACAAATCAAAAGCAAATTAAGTCCAGAGGTCATCATGTGGAATAACAAGCATCTCTCAGGGTCACTGATCTCATTAAAATGCCCACCATAAATATACATAGTTTCACTCAGCAAAATCAGCAAGGCTGTTTCCTCAATGTGAGACATATTTCATTTCCACATTTAGACAGGCATGGATGACATAATCCTTTATTCATGCACTGCTTGACTATTTTCTGAAATACTTTTGTTTTGTTTTGTTAAAGTGTTTTTTTTTTCTTCCTTTTTCCTGTCACAAATCTGCAGTGAATTATTGATAATCATGATAAAAGATTCAGATGATTTGAGGAAAGCTTTGTATAGTGGGAATGAGGGTAGCTGTGATCTCCTGGTCCTCAGGCGGCTCTACATTCACAGACAATGGTGAAATGGTGGCAGCAGCTCAGGAACAAACTGAACACTGTCTGGGAACACAGTCTGATGCTGCATCTGCAAGTTCTAAGGAAGGCTGGAAAAAAAATTTAAAAAAGGAAATTGTGCCTTCTGTCTTTAATGTTTAAAATTTAAAGTTTTCTTAATTGTTATTTGATGCAAAACTACTCCATATAAATATCCATCCATCCATTTTCTTGCTGCTTATCTGAGGTCAGGTCACGGGGGCAGCTGCCCCAGCAGGGAAGCTCAGACTTCCCTCTCCCCACACATCCACCAGCTCATCTACAGTAAGGGGAATCCAAGGCATCTCCAGGCCAGCTGAGACATAGTCCCCTCCAATGTGTCCTGGGTTTTCCCTGGGGTCCTGGTGGGATGTGCCCGCAACACCTCACCACGGAGGTGTCCAGGGGGCATCCTGACGAGATGTGGAGACACGGGCATCTGCTTTTCCTTTATGTCCGGATAAAGCATGTTACATACTCCATGACAAGTGAGAATTTTATCTTGTGGCTCTTGAACTCTCTGCTTCAAGATTCTCCCCATTAACCCTGTCCACATTGAGTGTTCGACCAATCACTCAATACTTCTTGGAGCCCTACGAGAAGACAGTTCTGCTCGTTCAAGGTGTCGATAACAAGACACAATCAGGTCTATAAAACAAAACCTTAGTTTGTTCTTATGGCCTCAAGTACAAGAAGAAAGATCTTGCTTCTCGCTGAGTATGTAACCAGATTAAGAGATCAACCGCCACATTCTGACCAATCAGCTCTCTTGGAAAATAACCATTTTTCCAGGATCACCTGCCTTTAAACGTTCCTCCTACGATCAGCACAGGATCTTTTAAGAATGGGAAAGAACATCACCTGTTCTGGAGCAGGTTAAATGTTCAGCTTAAGTTACTCCTTATCACCCACTGTCTGTGATTTACCCCAATTAGAAGTGAACCAGCATCCTAGGACGGAAAACCCAGGGTCAACCCTAAAGTTAAGAGGAAATCTGGCTTCATAGTATAGGCCCCTGAGCAGCACGGTTACTAAACCTTCATAGAAATGTTGCTTCAGGGGCAAAAAGAGCATAAAGACGGGGAAAATAACTGGTTTGTCGCAGCTGAACGCTCCTGTGAGAGTGACGTTTACCCGGTACAGTAGCCGCCATATAAACACAGCCAGACCAGGATCAATCCTGACTTCTCCCTGACCCACTTTCTCATCTACCTGCTGGACAATAAAGCCCACTAGAGCAATGTTTGAAATAAAACAAAATAAAAATGCTTGTGTACAGAATATACACATAAAACTTATAACATCTCAACAAAATTTACAGTTTCCCCTTGAAAAAAAGTATTATTCATTTCATTATTGATGATGTCATGACTAATATCCTTAATATTTGCTATCACAAAAAAAAGTTAAATTTACACAGATTTCAGATAATTTATTCACAAGTTGTGAGCTTACAAAACATAAAATAAAGCACATCTGCTTGAGTTCAGACCATCTGGCTCTAGGCAGGAACTTAAATGACACGTTTGCTCTGAGAAAAGAGGGGGAAAAGGAAAATTGCCCTTTGTGTGCCACTGCAGCAGATTTTAAATAAGATACTTGATTAAACTATATTTTTGTACAAGATATAATAATATACGTCAGGGCTGCACGATATTGAACTTGCGATGTGTAATAACACTGTTGAGACTTGGCATGACGATATGATTCGTGATAAATAAAATACTTGGATATGTGGTGTCATACACAGGTACTACCCAAAAAATTAGAATATGTGAAAAAGTTCATGTGTTTCTTTAATTCAACTTAAAAGGTGCAATATGAGACAAATATGTTAATCAATATATTTCAAGCTTTTATTTGTTTGAATGTTGCTGATTAGGACTTGTAGCTTACGAAAACCTCAAATTCTAAAATTCCCAAAAAATTTTCTTCTTTTGCTTCTTTTGCTATCACTTTTTGTATCTTTCCCACCTTGTGCAGGGAGTCGATGATGGTTTTCTGCACAACTGTCAGATCAGCAGTCTTCCCCATGATTGTGAATTCTTCTTAACCAAGACAGGGACTTTTTTAAAGGCTCAGGGCACTTATGGAGGTGCTTTGGATTACTTACTTACCTGGTTAGAATATGACACTCTGAGCCTACAATACTGAAACTTTTCACAGTATTCAAATTTTTTTAGTTTTTCTAATTTGAGGTTTTCTTAAGCTGCAAGTCCTAATCAGCAACATCCAAACAAACAAAAGCTTGAAATATATTGATTCACATATTATTTGTCTAAACAATATGTAAATGGGACCATGAATTCTGCTGTCAACCAAAAAATTCACGGACATTTCCAGTTTACTTCCGCAGTCGATCAATTCCTGTTAAGCGCTTCCAGTTGAGTAAGATCTGCGTTCATTTACATTAAATAGTGATGTCTCTAAAATGGGAACATTCTCGTTTATTTCTTATATAAAGGTGTTTCATTATTTCCTCACCCTGCTATGACACTGAACTGGGACGATAATATGATGAAACGGGCTAATGTTACAACTAGCAATTTATTTTTGTACCTTATTGATGATGTAACTTTTGCCTTCAGTTGGTCAGAAACTAAATCAATCCCAGACTCAACTTTGTTGCCAACCTTTTGTTTACAGCATTGCCATCTCATTGACTTGTCACTGTATTTAGCGAGGTTTTTTATACTGACGTGAAAGAACAAATCGATAACTCTTATCAATGAGAAGTTATCCCTCTCTATAGAATCGAAAATAGTATTGCGTTTGAAACTTTAGTATCTTGACCAGTGGCGTCCCAGGACGATTTTCCTGGTCCTTTAACCCTGAATGTTTTGAGTCTAGCCCTGAGTAAACATGTTGAACATGTAAGTTCAACATTTTTTAATGCTAATTAACAGTTAGCTAGTTCTGTATTGTTACTAAAGCTAATCAAGTAAGTGAGAATAATGCGCCACCTACTGGTGTGGAGGAATTATACTTGTAACTATCACCTTTCATCACCTTGTCCTGAAGAAAATCTAATGAAAACCTATTTGACCCAGCTTTCCAACAACACTTAAATGCACCACGAATGCAGGAGGCAGTTCCTGTGTCCATCCTGTAGCTTACCTTCGGTTGTTGTGAATTTGTGAGTGCATGTGTGTGTGTGTGTGTGTGTGTGGCAGGGGAGGTGCCTGCATGGGTGAGTGAGCAAGTGAATCTGTGGTCTACAGACTTGGCTGCACTGAGGATGCAGGGGGTTAATATGGATATTAAATTTATGAAAAAAACAACAAAAAAACCCCAGTTGCAATTCTTCAGCTTTAAAAAAAGAGAGTAAAGGGTAAGAAATAATATTTGGAAGCTATAATAATGGTCCACACGAATAGTGTACTATTCTGGTTTGTCAACTCTGTCATTTGCGCTGTTGCTAGCTATCAGGTAAACTTTAGCATGATTTTTAAGTTGCAACTTTAAGTAACCAGACATTTCTTTAAAAAATGACACTGTTTACATGAAGGGATCATTTGCTCGGCACCATAACAGAAAACCTTGTGACTTTGAGCTGCTTCACTGGAAACCTCAGATCTGAAACAGTTTCTGTTTGATGTTGAAGAACCAGATAAAACCAGACAGAAAAATATTCATCCTGTTGTGAAGCTGGTATGGAGGTGATTTGGTCCTTAGATGTATTTTTCATTTTTGTTATTTAACTAAATGCCATAAAGTGATTCTTGTAGGTTTTTTACTGTAATAAATATAGTTTTTATGGTAAATATTTGATTAGTTTAGTGTATATTGGTTTCAGTATGTTAAGAAAATAGCTTAAAGTTACTTCAAATGATCAGATCATGGGTGAGGTTATGCTGGAAAAGTACCAACCAGCATGAAATGGGAAATATCTTTCTCTATGGCATATAAAAGCCAAATTAAAATGATTTAAGCAACCAGCAGTCTCAGAGCTCTCAAGGTTATCAGGACTGTGTTAAAGGCTTATCCTGAGTTATAAGTCAAAGTCTGATTATCAGTTCTGGTGATAAACACATTCACTGGTAGCTGCCACAACTCTACAATGAATAGCACCATTATGTCTCATCATTATAGCTTCTGATTCAGAGCAGTAGTTCTCAACTTTTTTTTAGTACCTTACCTTTATAGTATTTTTTCAGCTGAGTACCTCCTGACGAGGGCAAAATATTCTTAAGAAAAAAAGATCATTCTGAATGTGAAGTGAGAGACACTAAAACAGTCATATTTTTTGGTTTATTTGGTACTTTGCAGTTGATTTTATGAGTACTTTATTCTCTATTTTATTTATCTTGTGTCTTCTGCGATACTCCATAGTACTAACTGCAGTACTCCATAGTACATTCTGCAGCATTCCATACTTGTACCACCATCAGTTCTTCACAGTACTTTCTGCAGTACTCCATACTAGTACCTCCTTCAGTACTCCATGGGTACATTCTGAAGTATTCTATACTAATATGTTTTCCAGTACTCCATAGTAGTACCTTCTTCAATACTCTATAGTAGTACTTTCTGCAGAACTCCATAGTACATTCTGCTGTACTTCATACCAGTACCTTCTGCAATACAACATAGCAGTACTTTCTGCAGTATTCCATATTACCTCCTGATGTACTCCATTGTACATTTTGTAAAACTCCATAATACCTCCTGCGGTACTCCATAGTACATTCTGCAATACTCCATAATACCTCCTGTGGTATTCCATCATGCTTTCTGCAGTACATTCTGCAGCATTCCATACACGTAACTTTTCCAGTACTCCATAGTAGTACCTTCTGCAGAACTCCATATTAGTACCTTCAGCAGTACTGCATAGTACATCCTGCAGTACTCCATACTAGTACCTTTTGCAATACTCCATAGCAGTACTTTCGGCAGTACTCCATAGTACATTCTGCTGTACTTCGTATTAGTACCTTTTGCAGTACTCCATATCAGTATCTTCAGCAGTATTCCATCGTACATTCTGCAGTACTCTATACTAGTACCTTCTGCACTTCTTTAGTTTGCCTAAAGAATTCAGAGATCTACCAAATTTACACATATTTAAACAAACACTGAAATCTAGGCTGCTCTGATGTGCGTTATATTTTTAATTTGAGTTATTTTGAGTTTTTATGTTTTTATGGATCTCATGAAATATCATTTGTGGCTGTTTGTATTTTGCATCTTGTTCATTTCTTACAAAGGATTATTTGTGAATGTTTGTATTTTGTACCTTTGTTTCTTAAATTGGGACCCCAGATAGACAAGCGACCACTGTTGGTGGGAGCTATTAGGATCTCCACAATAAACAAACAAGCAAACAAACTCCATACTAGTACCTTTTTCAGTACTCCATAGTTTAATTCTACAGTACTCCATACCAGTACCTTCGGCAGTACTCCATAGTACATTCTGCAATACTCCTTACTAGTACCTTCTAAAATACACCATAGCAGTACTTTTCTGAAGTATTCCATAGCACCTCCTGTAGTACTCCATAATACATTCCGGAGTACTCGATAATACCTCCTGTAGTACTCCACAGTACATTCTACATTACTCCATAATACCTCCTGCGATACTCCATAGTGCTTTCTGCAGTAATCCATAGTACATTCTGAAGTATTCCATACTAGTACCTTTTTTCAGTACTCCATAGTAGTACCTTATGCAGTATTTCATTTTAGTACCTTCAGCAGTATTCCATAGTACATTCTGCAGTACTCCATACCAGTACCTTCTGCAGTACTCTATACTAGTACCTTTTGCAGTAATCCATAGTAAATTCCGCAGTACTCCATACTAGTACCTTCAGCAGTACTCCATATTAGGACTTTCTGCAGTACCTCATAGTACATTTGCTGTACTTCATACTAGTACCTCTGCAGTACTCCATAGTACATTCTGCAGTACTACATACCAGTACCTCCTGCAGTATTCATACTGGTACCTCCTGCAGTTTTACCTACTAATACTTTCTGCAGTACTCTATACTAATATCTCTTGCTGTACTTCCTACTCTTTCTTTTTGCTCTTATGAGCGATCACATGTTCAACATTTCATG
Source organism: Atherinomorus stipes (assembly GCA_023101725.1). Classification (NCBI taxonomy): domain Eukaryota; kingdom Metazoa; phylum Chordata; class Actinopteri; order Atheriniformes; family Atherinidae; genus Atherinomorus; species Atherinomorus stipes. Next base: position 25,800 of record JALJCO010009575.1, on the reverse strand, counting down.
GTTTTTGGAAGCTGTCTGGTGGAAGGAGAGTGAAGAAGAAGTGAAGAGAAAAGGTAGAGGAAGGAGCAGTCAGGTGAACAAATAAGGGAAAGCATGACGAGCAGGTAGAAGGAGACAAATTAAACTTTAAAGTTTTTCTGTTCTTTTTTCTGAACTTTATATATAACCTTCCACAAACACAAAACATTAATTTAACTTTAGATGTGGTGTTAAACATCATCATACGTTAGATGTAACATTGCTCTGTTTTAACGTGCCTCCATCCGGGCATTAAATTATATTAGGTACTGTACAGTCTACTGCTATGTGTACTACCGCCTATTGTATACTATAACACCTTTTAACAGACAAAAAAAACCCAAAAAAACTTTGATCCGGTCTGGGCTCAGTCCAGGTTGTTCGACGTGAAAACCCGAGTGAGCAACACTGTCTGATATTGATTGTGGATTATTAACCTAATCCATCAGTTTAATGATGAAAGTGATACAATTTCACTGAGATTAAACTATGTTCAGCTTTTAGAAACCTATTGCTAAAAACTGTTTCATACCTATTTTCCCCCAAATGTACAGAGTGAACTCTGTTTTTCCTCATTAACACAGCTTCAGCGCTTCTTCTGGAAACATGATAGTATGATGGAACTGTGATCACGTATAGTTAGTCCTTATCCTGATTTCTGTTATCAAATGAATTCCTTTCAGATTGTTTATCCAAAACCGACGCACACAGACCCAGCTCACCGTACTCCTCCATCACTGTCCCTCATTGTTTCAGTGGCCATGATCACTTTAGCCCCTGAGATTGCAGATGGGAGCTTGCTTTCTGAGGGAATGCTGGTGAAACAACATGAAGGACAAGCTGATAAAGCAGAACAATAATAAGCCCAATGTTGATGCCCTGGAAGTTGAGCTAGAAGGCTAACTGTATGAGCTTGCAGTGTGTGTGGGCATGCAGGAATGACTCATGATGACTCACACTCAAATGGACAATAGAAAGGCACATTTAAGAAACAAACTTCCAACCAGGCTGCATACCAAACGTTTCAGCCAGCTCATTTCTTCTCAACCTCAGGAGCCCTTCTGACCTTTTGCCATTTTCCATGGAAAATATTTTGTTTTCTCAACTGAATCCTTTCTCTCTGTTTTCAGATTCATCTCTAAAAACCTGGAGCTAACAGAATTAACAAATCCATCAGGTGAATGATAATTAAAATGATTTTTTTAAAAAGGCACGAGCACGCTAACCTCACCACTTAGCATTCTGGGAAGATCCAGCTGCAACCTGCAAGTCAATCTGTCATTAAATCACCAGCAGCACATTCTCTGCTGCACACAATGTGAGGACATCAATAAGCCATCTCCAGCAGCATTGGGTTAGGCTGGAGAATTGATCATTGTTATCCTGATGGCCATGTGCCAATGGCACTAAAAGGCTGCATCTGTGGAAGTAGTTGTCAGATAAGGAGGATCTGCGGTGTGTGTTCCCCCACACTGTTGCAGATGTATGTGGCATAATGTTCATTCTGTAAAAACCCTGATCCCACATCTGATTCTATATTGCCTCCATATCTGGCAGCAGTTCTTCTCATGGTCTACAGTACAAAACATGGTCGTTTAGCGCATAATACAAAAACATGTATTAACAGATGTATTAATCATAAAGAAAAGTCTCATCTGAATATGCAACCCACCCACTCCAAAACATGAACCTACAGTGGGTATGGAAAGTATTCAGACCCCTTTAAACATTTTACTTTATGTTTCATTGCAGCCATTTGCCAAAATGAAAAAAAGTTAAGTTTATTTCTTATTAATGTACACCAAAAAAAAAAAAAACAGAAATGTGCACATTTTTGAAATTTTTTTTGCAAAAAGAAAAATTGAAGCGTCACAAAGGGACTTGAGGCAGGAATTTAAAAAACCAAACATGCATGTCCTTTTTTTCATACTAATGGGTGATGAAGCACTAAATACCAAAAAAAAAGTTTCCACCCACGTTTCTCTCCGTTGCCTTGAACAGGCTGTGTGCTGCAAAATGCGCTGCAATTCGGTGTCCGAATTTCCCGCGCTGCCCTGCGGACGTGACGTCATATGACCTACATCCGCTGTTTTGATGCAGGAAAAAGAATTCAAGAATAAATTCAAGCACTGTAAGTGATAAATATGGATTCTTCTGCTGTCAGAAAACGATCCAGATCAACTGAAAGACACTAAAAAGTGAAACTACGGAGAAAAAGGTGAGTGAACAACATTATAGCTTCAGTTTGTGCACGCTCCCGTGACGACTTTGATCGTGGCTGCAGTTACCTGAAGCGGCAGTCGCGAGTTTCGTTTCTTAATCTTGCCTCAAGTCCCTTTAAGTATTTAGACCCTTTGCTCAGTACTAAGTAGAAGTACCTTTTGAGCTCGTACAGCCATGAGTCTTCTTGGGAATGAAGCAACAAGTATTTCACATCTGGATTTGGGATCTTCTGCAATCTTCCTTACAGATCCTCTCCAGTTCTGTCAGGTTGGATGGTGAATGGTGGTGAACAGCCATTTTCAGGTCTCTCCAGAGATGCTCAGTTGGGTTTAAGTCAGAGCTCTGGCTGGGCCAGTCCAGAATGGTCACAGAGTTGTTCTGAAGCCACTCCTTTGTGATATTTAGCTGTGTGCTGAGGGTCATTGTCTTGTTGGAAGGTGAACCTTCGGCCCAGTCTGAGGTCCTGAGCACTCTGGAAGAGGTTTTCTTCCAGGATCTCTGCTGCATCTGCACAGAAACATAACAGAAAGAATCATATTGTCTTTGCTGGAAAACAAAGCTGACAATCATCAGAAGCACCTATTGGAGACAAGCAAGATGAGAACAACCTGGATCACAACAAGTACTGAAGCATGAAAATCACACTCGCACACATAGAACGACAAAATAAATAAATAAAATCAAACAAACAAACTACTGGCAAGCAAAAGTAACTACTGTACTGGTGTAAGCCTATACAGCTTAGTAATAAAATTAAAAAAAAAAAAAAATTAAAGGAAAAGTGACATGAAAATGAATGTGAATGTTACAATATTAAACCATTACGATCAGTATCAAGCTAGACCCGGTGTCCACTACAAGGGACAGTGCATAAAAAGTAAATACTGCAAGTAAAATACTGATGCAAAGCTTACGAAGGCTTTTCGGCAGTTTACAAGAGACGACAGTCGTCATAGCGACTTCTTCTCTGTGTGGTTGTTTTGTTTATTAAGGGTGCCATGACATCAAATTTCACTCTTCTGGGGTTTTGGGGGTATAATATGATCTGTTGTGCACTGATGAGGCCATGTGAATGTGCAGAGTGAGAATCAAAGTTCATGTTTATGGTCTGTCAGCTTTGTCTCTCTGCTCAGAAACAGTTGAATCAGACAGCAGCCATTCTACGTAGTTCTATCATTCTGTTATTCAATTGCTCCAATAAGAGCACACTATCAGGTAAACAGCCTCCCGCCCTCCTCTCTCCTAACGGTCTATGCACCGTTCACTTCGCCCCCCCCCCCCCCCGTCTGATTCAGTTGCGTGTATGGAGCTAGTAGTAACTTCTGTGCAGTCAGGTCTGGGTTTTCAAACAAATGGATTTAAAAGAAAACTTCTGCAGCAACACTGAGGGAGGGGGCCACAACCTTGTCATTACCTGTAAGTTTATTTATTTTCTAAATGCTGTCTTGTCTGATAAATGTAGTTCACTGTCTGAAGTGCCCATGTTGCTAACAGATAGCCTTTAGCAAAGTTCGACCGCAGCTTGACCTAGATTCTCCAAATAAGGTCATAGCCAAATAAGGTGTAGCCAATCAAAATGAAGTCAACATGGTCTCCGGGTAAAGCTCCATATTATCACCGGACCCAACTGCTTTACTTAGGAAGTGAGGTCTGGCGTTTCAAAACAATACTGTAAAAAATGCAGTTTTTTTCTTTGGAGTATTTACATATGCAGTAATGCCAACGACTTTAACTAGTTTTTACTGCTATGTCATCACTACTTTAATCAACCGAAGCATTATGAATGATGTAAAAAAAGAAAAACGACCTCAACTGTTAACTCTGTGTTGTTGCTGGGTGTGTTGTTCTGGTGAGACGTATGTGCAAACGTCACTACGCAGTTGCTTACGTGCCTGAAGTGGTGTCCCAATTCCTAGGGAAGGGGCTTCAATTCGAGGGTGTAGTGATAGTGGGTGAGGGCTAGGGGTAGTGAGTAAGGGCTAGTGGTTTAAAGTATGGGGAACATTGAGATTGGGCCCATGTTTGTACTTTTGTTGAGTACTTTAATAAATGATATCATTATTTAAGAACTATTACTGTGGCCCTCCCTTCTTTGTTATGCTCTACAATGAGCTGGGCATAACACATCAATGTATTCCATGCTTTTGGTCTTCATCTCTTATGTGAGTGGTGTCTTCACTCACATGCAGGAGTTGAGAGCAGAGCAGATGGAGCACAGGCTTCACATATGACACAGTAACATATGACTCCCCAAAGTGGCTGTCGGTAGGGTCCACGAGAGGATCTTGCGCCTCATTCATAGACTCCCAAACGTCTATGTCCCTGCTTGGCACCAGGTGTGTTTGTCTGCAGCATGGACTTGGGAAATGGGCTTCTGTAGCTTCAGCACTCCTACAATAATTTTTTGCGGTGAGCCCCATATGGCCTCTGACTGACTGAGTGCATAGGTTGTGTCAGGGATGCCGCACTGTATCTGATCCTCAGCCAGGACTATGACACACTGTAACACGTCTTTTGTACATAGCAACGGCTCTTTCTACTCATTTGCCGTTGGACGCTGCACCTGAAGTAGATTTAATGCACTCAAGCATGCACTAATTCATGTTTTTAAAACCACAAACCATTGTTATTGATTTAATATGATTTTAATTATGTTAATTTAAATTTTATTTTGTAGTTTTTTTTCATATTCTATGCTGACTCAAACATTTAGTTTAGATGGAGTGTCAAAATCTAACCTTTAAAGCGGATTCTAACTCAGTACAGTAACATGGTACTCAGCGATGGCAGAGTGTGGACGGAGCCCAAAACACTGGAGTCAGCTTTCCTGATGTTAGCACCGCTATCAGTAGCGATGGACACAAGTTTGTGTTGACCCAGACCCCACGTCTCCAGTAGCTCAGACAAGCCTTTTGCTATTGCCTCAAATGTGTGGTCGTCCGTAAAGTAAGCAGTCTCCAGACATTTGCTTGTCAGGTTCCATTCTCTGTCTGTACATGAGAGTAAATGAGAGGCTGACGCAGGGGTTGAACATACGGCTCCACAAGAGGTCCAAGGCTGTGGTGTAAAAAGAAACTGATAACAACTTGTTCTGCACTGATTCCCTGCACTCATACAGATTTAGAAGTGCTGTGTTGAGGAAAAAAAGAGTTGCGGTGCTTCATATAATGAGGGTCTGAGTGTTGAGAAGCTGTTTGAATTCAGGCTTTTCAGCAACACATCCTTCGCCTGTTACTGCATGGGTGACGTCCTCATGCCACTTTGATGCTTTCTTGTACTTGTTGCTAAAACTAAAGCCAAGTTTAGTTTTCTTGATGCTGGTGGTGTTGACAGAGGTTCTAGAAGATACAGATGATGATGTGAAGGCACAACAAGGGCAACATAGTTCATATTTTCATGCTTGCTGGTGGGAGGAAGTAATGACTATTATTAAAGACCCACAACAGTCCGTGTATGGTTCATTCTTTGGTTTTTCTGTTTCAAAATAGAATGAGAAAAAATGAAAAAGCAGGTGGTTTGTTGTTTTTTATGTTTTAAAACTAAATTAGACAAATGAAAATTCCAAAAATAAATAATGGATTTTTTTTTTAATCTTTCATTTGAATGGATAAAACAAAAAGCCTTTAATGAACTGATTGGCAGCACCTGGAGGGAGGGCACCTCCCCTGATCAAATTGTCAACCGCTGTTTTTAAGCTGATGTGCAGACAGCAGAGAGACGAGAGAAGACTGACGGGGCAAAAGAGGGAGGTGCTGCCGGGCTCAGGCGATGGTGGCAAAGTGGAGAAGTGTGGCTATTGTGAGCTGGAGGACGGCCACAGTGAGGAGCGGCTGCTCAGAGCCAGAAGTGCGGCTGTGGGGTCCCGAAGAACCCTATGGCCTGAGGTGCGGTCGCCACGACCGGGATTGAGCCGAAGATACAACTACTGGAGACACCAGCCACCGCCAGCCTTTTTAGTCCTTTTATTATTTTACTACCTCTATTTTGGACTTTTGATTTATTTTATTAGTTTTATTTATTTCATCACTTCAATAATTAAAAAAAAAATTTTTTTAATCACTACCAGTCGCAGGTATTGGAAAGAACCACCACGTGATGTGTGCGTGCGTGCGCGTTTCTGTCTTCATGCATCTACCAGTGGCGTCTACTTATGGCATAGTTGTCTTCTGAAAACAAGATTTAATATGATACGTGCAGAGTTAAGGCCCTTTCAGATAGGACGCGTTTTTCGCCGAGTTCACCGCGGGGTAGGGCGCAGACTCGGCGGCAGACCCGGCGGCAGCAAACACGTCAGGTACGCGTTGCTAAGCGACAGACCAGGAAGTGTTTTCTCCCCGGCACGCTTCATTGTGAGAGATGTACATCTCATGGTCGCAGCAAGAGCTTTGCTCCAAGGGAGGAGGAGGAGATCAGCAGCAGATAAAAGGGTGGGGGTCCACCTGATCCTGATAACAAGGCAGAACTTGATGTTCAGGCTCGTCCGCGAGCTGCATTCTTTCACACAGACCGCTTCCAGGTTAACTTCAGGCTGAACAAGGACCACTTTTTTTCCCTGAACTGGCCTCTCCTATTGGACGCGCTAGGATGTCGTCACAGCGCGCTGCGCCCGAATTGAAAAATGTTCAATTCGAGCGCAGCAGCGTCAGCGCCACCGCGGCGGCATGCGCTCACCTTGTGCGCCGTGGTGCTCCGCGGCATGGCGGAACGCGCTGCCGCGGCGGTACCACATACACAATGAATGGGTTTGCCGCCGTCCTCTTGCGCTTGCCGCGTTCTATCTGAAAGGGCCTTTAGGTGTCAGGGTCTGCAGATCATGGCACGCAGGCGTGTGTGAGCACAGGTGTGTGTGTGGTATGCGAGGGCGTGTCTGTCTGGCAGCAGACAGAGCTGATCAACTCACTATTGCCTCAGTATCTGGACACTGGTCTGATCACTAGTCTCTGCCAGATCTTTGTTCTCATTACCATGGTAACATCATGTCCTCAGGAATTTGCAACTGCAGGTAGGTGTGTCGCGGATCAAGGATGCCACGCTCTGCCCCCCTCTGCAATCCCCGCTGTGGTTCACCGGTTGCCTGCTGTGACGAAGCAGCATTTCGTCACAGGAATTGTGTAAATAAAATAATGTACAGCACCGTAATTTGCATGTTTAAACTTTAATTTACATTTTGCACGTTTAACATTTAATGCAGATTTCTTTATTGATAATGGAACCATTTAACAATACATGTCTTTTGTCTTTCAGGTCCTGTGAGAGTATTGTAAGTAAAGTTCATGGTTTCATATGCTGGTTAATTGTGAAGGGTTAGGTACTCACCTATCTGATGCCCTCTCTAGGGTGTTTGGGCAAATGCTTTCCTAGAGGCATGGATGCCATTTAAAGGTCCCGGGAGAGGCCACTAGATGGATGTGGTTGGGGGTGGAATATGTTGTCTTTTGGGGTTTCAGGTGTTGGAAAAATGGTTTTAGTATTGGTTTAAAGTTTTCTGATTTGCTTTATTGGAAGGTAGATGGTAGGTATCTACATGTGCAGTTTAAAGGTAGATTTTTATATATTGTGGGTATTTATGAGAGGTTCAAACACCTAGTTGATGAAGTGGTTCAGGCCCAGTGGCACCTGTTCGATAAATAAGATCTGTTCTGACGACATCATTCAAGTTCTTACACGACTACCTGTGGTGATTACTGTCATCTGGACCAGTCATCTCAAAACAGTCCTTTCCAATTGTCATCTTCAACTATCAATTTTTAACACCAAGCCTCTCCTTCAAAGCTAGAAAGGGAATTGTATTAGCTCTTGTCATTATTACGATCTTGGTAAACAGGTTAGCAGCTGTGAGACTTTTTAAATATGGCGGGGCTGCACAGTGAAATCCCTAGTGTTAAATTTGAGTTGTTAAGTCATATTTACTCTTTCAGAGTAATTCTAACACCATTGAGAGTAAAATAACCACCAGTGCCGGTGAAAATTTTCAGAGTTAAAACAAGTTTCCTTTTTTAGTGTATAATTAACTCTATGAAGTGTAACTAAGTGCACCCAGGAAGACTCCGCCTTCTTTGGCTTGAATATTTCCCAGCATGCTTTGTGACTCCCCTGTATGGTCCTGCACCGTGAGTTGAGTGTATACTGTATGTGATCCCTTTGGGTCTCCTTGGTGTGCACAGTGTTTTGATTACAAAATGTTGTTGATGTTGATAGTTGGTGCTGACTATCAGTTCTTGCTTGGTAACTGTCAAGGTACCAACTAATCTTCACAACTCTCCCCAAAATTCTGTGCTGATATTCAGGACAGTAATTGTGGGTCAATGCTTGATGGGAAAAATTGTGTTAATATTAGGACTGTCAAAAAATTAATCCTAAATTAATTCTATTGTCAAACAAGAGATGTCCTTTTTAATTACTACTGCTATATGCAGAAAATACATTAACTTTTGTTTTACAACTTAAAGGCTAAAACCAAGTTACACATCCGGGAGTAGTCCAGGGGCCTGTACGACGAAGCCGGATTAACATGCCCGGGATTTATCTCTGTTACCTGGGTTGACTTAACCAGACATCTGCGGTCTTGATAAACGGTACTACGAAGCTGGTTATCAACTCGGTAATTCAACCCAGGGTTTTTCAATCTTAATCAGTGTGCGATCACTTAAAAGGGGCGGCGTTGGAAGCATCTGACCAATCGCAGACATGGCGAAACAGAGAGTGTCATATTTCACCATGGAGGAGCAGACGATGATACTTAACAAATATGAAGAATTCAGGAACATCATTCAGGCCAGAAGCAACACGGTCGCTGCAGCAAAAATCAGGAAGGAATGCTGGCAGATAATTGCAGACTCTGTTAATGCGTAAGTCCGTGTGATTGTACAATCATAAAACAATATCGGACTCTGATCATTTAGTGTCACTTAATCACACTACAGCGCATCCTCTGTGGATTTCCTTCTCATACATATAGCCTAGATATTTCCAGCATAGGCTCATGCACTCATTGTAACGGTGTGGATGGGTGTGCGCTCCATAAATTCATGTTTTCTGCATGTGTGACCTCTTAACCATATTTCAGATGCAACCCCAGCGGCGCAACATGATCATGAGAACAAATACAAGAATATCATCAGTGTCGCCAACGGTGTGCATGAAATTACCATTGAATGAATGAATGAATGATTTTATTGAGTGTGATTTGAACACAGTGCACAATTCTGCTACAAAAATTAAACTATTCAGCTGCATCAATACAGCACTGATATTTGTTTTCACTCGAGGTGAGGCATTGGTTTGAATTAAAATTAATTTATTGAGTCTATTAACCTGAATAAAACCTCAGTGCGATGCAGAGCATCTGTGGTGTTTTCGGTGCGGCTGCGATGCGTTACAATTGTGATGTTCGGCTCCAACAGCTGACAGATGTAACGGAGTCCAGCAGAGGAAAACCTCCATCTTTCATATAAAATGTCATCTAACAAATCAAAAGGGTTGCACCATCTCCGAATATTCTCTCTCTTCTAAGAACTCCTCTCTCATGATTGGCGCACCAGCTTCGACAAGTAAAAGTGAGCAGGCCATTTTCCAAGAGCGCTAATTGGTCAGGGGGTGGTGCTTTTATACTCTGTGATCTCTTATCCAGAACTTAACCTGGTCCGGACCAGGTGAGGCGTTCAGCATAAGTTACCGGGGAGATATAACCCGATCAGAAGTGAACCAGCGTCATAGGACGAAAAACCCAGGGTTAACCCTGAAGTTACCTCGATAAGAGAAAATCTGGCTTCGTCGTACAGGCCCCAGGACTCAGACCTGAATTTTAGCTTCACATTAGGACAGTTGTGAAGTCAGCGTGTGAGGACGTACCAGCAACATTCTGGACTAAACTGCAGCTGTCTGAAGGACTATAGGGAGACATGTAAGGACACGGTTTCAGTAGTTTAGTCTACTAAAGATAAATGCAGAATTCCTGGTGAGACACCTTTAACCCTAAATGTGTTCTAAAAGTGAAAAAAGCAATGTAATTAATCAGGATTAATTTTTTGACAGCCCTAGTTAATATTAATACATAATTCCAAATCCTTTAGTATTCACCTCCATTACTTCAAAGCAGGCCTATTTTCATTTTTATACTTGAGAGCAACCCTAAGAGTTCATTTTTTGCTCTTATAGTGTTAGGCTTTAAACTCTAGATTAGTGTTGACTTAAAACTCTGAGAACAGTGTAAAATGTACACTGACTCCTTGGACCCAAATAAACACCCAAATTGGTGTACAATATACTCCTAAAGTGTTGGATATACACTGTCAAATTTGCTGTGTGGAAGACGTGGAGCTCATGTAAGGGGCGCGGCTTGCCAGTTCTACCAATCACCAAACACCTACATTATATATATTATGTTATATGTTCTTTTAATATGTTATGTTATTTCATTGTACCAATTATTCTTTATGTACAGCACTTTGTGATTTTTATCTGTTAAAAGCGCTTTATAAATAAATTTTACTTACTTACTTACTTACATATTTCAGTTCCTATGGAACCCAGAAGAGACCCTGCCTTGGAGTAGGAGCTAAAAAGGTTATAGGAACTGAGGTCCGAGGTCCCTAGTTCCTTTATGTCCGAATGCGCAAAAAGATGGCCTGGTTCCTAAAAAGGTTATAGGAACTCCAAAAGGTTCCTAGTTCGAAAGTGCCTATTGTAATATGACGTGTGTGTGTTCTTCCTAAATGAGGCTGTGAGGCTTTATTATGCTGGAAAGATTCTGGCTCTGGATTGTCAAGAGCAACAAAGACAATTTCAGCAGTCACCTCCCCAGGCTCTCAAATATCAGCACCTAATTTCATGAAAATACTTCTGTCATATTTTAATAAGGCTAAAATCATTACCTTCCAATTTAATGCTGCTGTAACATTTGCAGATCCGTGCCCATTAAACCCTGCTCTACTTCATTACTGCAAGGTGAAACCTTGAGCAATTAATTGCTCCAGACTGTACCGGGGTGCAACCATAAAGCATTTTTTTCTGCTTAATGTAATCATAAAATGTGTCAAAAATCTGTAATGTTCTTTATTAGCCTGTGAAGAGGGATTTCTGAGTACATCCAATTATGTTGGGAAGCACCACCAAATGTCAGTGAGCGCTTCACAAAAGCACAGCTTTATATTAATGCCTCAGTGATTCTTCACCACCAATCATGATTAATGAGGCGACGAATGACACACGTACTGAATTATGAGGACGCTGGAGACACAGGTGTGTGTGTCTGTGTTTCTCTGAGAATTTGTGAGTTTCACTCTGATGATCCCTAATGAGAAGTAAATGAAGTACTAGTAATGTTGCATAAAGAAGCAAACATCTTGTGAGCATAGAAATGATTCAAACATGAATATAAAATGAAATGACACGAGTTGTGCACACAAGGTGCAGAAGTTCGAGAGCTTTTGTTTAAACATGACAGTTTGTGTTGTGATTTGACAACACTGACACATCAATAGGAATATATTAAAGATCTAGCTGAGTCTAATTTTCTTAAACATAATTATACACACTCAGCTGCTACTTGATTTGGGACAGCTGTTGACGTTCCTGTTAAAGAGAAGTTCACAATTTTTCACATAGGGCCTCGTTTTTGAGTTTGCCAGGATACTACTTTTCACTGGAGACTGTTTCAACATTTTTCATACTGTCATAGTTGCAGGAGGTCGCCGATGCTAATGCTAACACAAGTAAATAGAAGTGCGTGCTAGCCTGTCATTAAAAACAATCTTATCCTATCCACAGAACATCTGGCACAAATCATTTATGACACAAAACTTTGTAAATGCCGTGTTGGTACAATAATTTTACAAATAAAACAGGGTTCCTACACATTTTCAGAAGTTAAATTTCAGAATTTTTAAGACCACCTGAAACAGAATTTAATTCCCATTTCACCAACTTTTGGTCATCATTACTTGCATCTACATTATCATTGGCAGCCAGTTTGAAAGTTTCTTCCAAAAGGTAAACAAGATGTTCGCAAAAGCACGCAAACCCCAGGCAAACACGCTCTGATCTCTTCCTGATTGGCTGATATAAAGGCGCCGTCAAGATTTATTGGTTGGGAAAAGCACCTGGATCTGTTTTTGTTTTTTCACTGTTATTATTCTACGTGATGGAAATCTGTCGGAGTGCAAGGTAATTTAATACCTTCCATAAGAAATTTAAGACCACACCTGTCAAATTTAAGGACTTTTTAAGGTATTAAATGCATATTTGTGAATTTGAGACTTTTTAAGACTTTTTTAGACCCTGCGGGAACCCTGATAAAACTCACCTTGCATTGGCGCATTTTGATGGTAAAGTGTTTCAGCACCAACGTTTTATTTCCTGTATTTGGCAGTGGAGTGATATTATCTGCCGCTTCGTGCACAAATACACAAATATACAGAAATATGGTCATATATGAAAGGCATGAGGATACGTCATAATGTGAAGACGATTTTGAATTTTTTTTTATTAAATGAACTGTCACTACATCTATGAACTAGAATATACTGATGAAGGTAGTAACACTACCACCCGGAAGCAAATGAAAAACTCTGCAGCCAGTTGAGAAACTAGTTCCTCAAAATGTAATGCAAAATCTGTCATGCAAGGCTACTGATTTGCTTCGTGTGTTCTGTGGAGTGGAAAAGATGGTTTTTAATGACAGGCTAAGTGGGTCCTATTAACTTGCGCTAGCATTTGTATCGTGACCTCCTGCAACTAGAATAACAGGATGAAATATGTTGAAACTGTCTCCAGTGATAAATTGGACCCTGACTGACTCGATAATGAGGCCCGATTGTCAAAAATTATGAACTTCCCCTTTAACCCAAATATACAACCAGCCAATCACACGGCAGCATCTAGTCATGTAGACAAGGTGAAGACGACTTCTGACGTTCAAACTGAGCATCAGAATGAGGAAGAGAGGGGATTTAAGTGACTTTGAATGTGGCATGGTTGTTTACCAAGAATAGTGTGCAATAACCTGCATCATTGTAAAAAAAAAAACAAAAAAAAAAAAACGGTAATATTCTGTAGAATTACAGAGAAAAACTCTCATAAAAATACAGTAATAACAAGAAAGTCACCTAGACGTACGGTAAAAACTGTTATCATTACTTTTGCCAACTCTTCAGGGAGAGAAGTCACTATTGGCTGGTCCAATTACTGCCACTGCTGCATTAATATTTGTTTTTAGTGCAAATTTACACAGGTAGAGTTTGCACCATGAGTAAATCCAGAGTCTGTGATAGAACAGCAACACAACTTTCAATTAAATTATGTTGGTTCCATTCTGGATATCAAATAGCATTAGATATGATGATGAGTTTATGTCCATGAACTGTCCTTCAAACTCATGGTGCAACTTTGAGGGACTTGAGGCAAGATTAAGAAACGAAAACTCGCGACTGGCGCCACGACTGCAGCCACGAGCCAAGCCGTCACGGGAGCGTGCACAAACTGAAGCTATAATGTTGTTTACTCACCTTTTTCTTCGTAGTTACACTTTTTAGTGTCTTTCAGTTGATCTGGATCGTTTGCTGACGGCAGAAGAATCCATAACTATCGCTTACAGTGTTTGAATTTAACGTGACCGTCCATTTCCTGTATCAAAACCGTTGATGTAGCGTCATTTGACGTCTCGTCCGCATGACAGCGCGGGAAATTCGGACACCGAAATGCAGCGCATTTTGCAGCACACAGCCTGTTCAAGGCAACGGAGAGAAACGTGGGTGGAAACGTTATTTTTGGTATTTAGCACTTCATCACCCATTAGTATGAAAAAAAGGGACATTTATGTTTGTTTGTTTTTTTTTAATTCCTGCCTCAAGTCCCTTTAACTAACTTTCACAGCAACTTCTTCTGAATGTGAACATAACAAAGGCAGTTAACACTTAACTCAAATTTTTAGGATAACAATCATAAGAATCATAAGAGGGTCATTTCTGCTGAATTTGCTTTTCCCATGAGCCTTTGTGGTCCTGATATGTTGTGTTTTGAAAGTAGCCCCGCCCCTTTGTTGTTCCTGCATGCTGAGGTGAAACAACTTAATAAATTTAGTTTGAGTGAAAGTAAAAACATGTTTCAGATTAGAGAGAGGAGTTTTTAAGTTGATTTGACTAAAATAATGACAATAATAATCTTCAAACCAAAATAATTAAGTTAGATCAATGTAAAGAATTCTTTAATATCAACTACAGCACAGATACTCTTTTTAGTGTAAATACATGAAATTACCAAAAACATTTTTCTTTTGCTAAGAAGACATTTTTGTGAGGAAATACATTGAAAATATATTTTAACATTCTTTTTTATGTGAAATGAAATTGCATCTTCTTTGAAAAAATGGAAACTTCATGTCTTTTTACAGTTACAGGCTTTTCATGTTATTTCATGTGAGACTTGTAAATTCACAGCCTATTTCCATAATTTTATCATTATTTTCCGGATTTTTTGAAAAATGGGGAGAAATGTTAAATATCACAGAATAAAATCTGTGATATTATAGATTTTTTTAACAGTGTGCATTAACCCACTGAAAAATAAAACATCTTCATCACCGACAGTAGCAGCAGCATCATGACATTTGGTAGGTTACCACCATCATGTGACACAGAAGCTAGAATCTAGTTCCTTTCACACATAATTGCCTAAAACTCAGAAGTGAAAACAAATAGCATGTTTTGGATCTGTACAGTGGTATCTCCACACTCAAAAAAGTATTGAATCCAATTTTTTGTCTCGCTGGTATCATTGCATCAACTCCAGGGTATCGATATGCCCATCCCTACAATCAATGCAACAAACTAACCGAGCATAACTGCATACCTTTTATAAGTTTTCCATAAATAAAGTTTACTGGTAAGGAAAATCCATTACAAGATGTGATCTGCAGGAGCCTTTTGTGGTTTGCTGTAATGGTTGAGTCAGAGATGTGCATAACCGAGAGCAGCCTTGCTTGTAATTAGCTATTTTGATCCCATTATCTCAAGATCATGAATGAATTATCTTGAGATAACAAACTCCTTTTTAGGATGACTTTTTTTTTATCCGAAGAAATCAGCCTTTGTTTTCTTTGCATCATAATGTCTGTTTAAGGTAAACATGAAAATAATTTTAGTATAAGACCTAATGTTTCCTTCCCTGTAGTTGTGAGGACATTTGAGGGGGTATATTACATAAAGACATGGATAGTGTAGTAAACGTCTGCTCACAGCGCACACAGTGGCATCAGTAGATAAGAGTTTTACCGCTCTGCTTCAGACTGGGGCCACCCCTCAGGCCAAAACACCGTGTGTGATAGCAGAAACCAAACTTTCCAAGACTGAAGTAACTAAATATATGAGGCTGTTATCTTAAGAAAACAAGCTTTGTTATTTGGAGACAACACAAATTTATCCATTATGATGACAAAGCTATCCTTGTTATCTTGAGATAAAAACATAATTAACCCATTACCACAACACAACAGGCTTCATTAACTCAAGATCGTTAGAAAATTAACTTGTGATCTCAAGATAATGACATTAATAAACAATTTAAACGTGGTCTTTTTTGACTAACCTACAAGCATGGATAAAAACGAAGAGAAATTTGTTTGGATACGACATGACGGACCAGCTGAACAGCTGTGGTGTCATTTCCATTAACTCTGATCTGTTTTTCATGCCGCCTGCCTTTAAAATTACAATGTGGAACAAAAACAACCATCTATGCAGAAATTGAGGACATTATTAAAGCAATCCATTTTAACAACAAAATGCGAAACAGTTACAAAGTAGCGATCTATCGACTCCTGTCCACAGTTGTAAGCCTTTTTTTTTCTTTTTTGCTTGTCACTGCATATATAAATAGCCTCATACAGGAATGCAGCATCAGATCCTGAGCATTAATAATTAAAAATCCAAATATTGACTGTTGCTTCATGTTTGAGGAGTAAATAAAATCTGTGTTACAGGTCAGACGTGCTGAAGGATGCTGCAACACATACAGGACAAGGTCACCAAAACCAGACGTATGCAAGATGTACTTTTTTTTTTATCATACTTTCAAAGGATAACTTTCTTTTTTTTTCAACCTGGACCTTATGTCTAGGAGTTTGTATGAGCATTTACTCACTGGTAAAATTTCTGTATCACTTTGACTCCTTCGGACAATATTTTTTTGAGTTTCCATCCGGTGTATATCCATAAAATGGGAGAGACAAGCAAAATAAAAGGGTCTCTCTATAAGGCATTATCTGCAGCAAAACTTCTTCATTTCAACAATACTTTAGGTAGAATGAACTGATGAACGAGTACTTGTCCTTTCGGTTTTGCATGTTACCGTCGGTGTTTCCGTGAATCGTTTTTATTCCGACGGAGCTTTCAGACCGATTGTGTTCGGTTAATTTGGCTCCATCTAAACGTGGCTCATGTGTCTGTTTATTCTCTACTTGCTGCCTGGAGAAGTAACAGGGTTGTCCTCAGTATTTTTCCCCACTCTGCCCTCAGCAGCGTTTAACCTCTTACCAGACAGGTATCTGCTCATCATGTTTCATCAAAGGAGGGTCCAGTCTAGAAAGGTTGTATTTACTTGAAACATCAAACTCTTCATTGAATGTGAAATAAGAAGCCTGAAAAGGCTGGTGTGGATCACTCGACAGGTGTTTTAAACTTAGCATTTAGCCTTCTGACAAGAGAAGCAATAATGTATTTAATAATCAAAATACTATGTAGGCTATGCAGAAATAATAATGATGATAATAATAATAATTATAATTATAATAATAATACCCAAGCTCCAGTGCACCACCTGCTCACATTTCTCTGAAACCCTGCCGTTCCATTCCACATGATGTGAAGCAGCGGTGATGTCATCGCATCATTTCTATACTTTCTTTTTCCCTGATGATCAAACTCGTGCAGCAGGTTGAAGTTTAATCTGCATAAAATTAGAACAATATATAAACACAAAATTTCATCTTCTCTTGTGTTTTACAGACACCTTCTGGGTCACGACCAAGCGGCAACCTCCAGCAGAGTATATTGAGACCGATGTGGAAGTGCCGAGAAATTGCAGTTCCCCCTCATCCACTAGGGGCTGACGAGTGGGGCTAACGACACTCAGATACTTATCTATGAAGCCTGATGAAACCAATCAGTTTGTTTGGTCAAGTTTACTTTCATGTCAGCTGTGGGGGGGGGGGATTTTTTATAACTCATTTGTTAAGATGCCATTTGATCTTCAAATTGCACAGAATAAAGGGCGTGTCCTTTAGACTAACAGGCGACAGACTGGCTGCCGGCTTTCAGCCGTGGTGGCTACTGGCTAGTTACCTGCTTGCTCCCAGGAAGGTCTCAGGCTGTAGCAGATCTGTCGCACAATGGCGGGTTTTAGCCAGCTAACAAGAGAGTCCAAGGTTAGGGTATAACTTGGCCCGATTGGTTTAATCTCATTTCAACTCACCGGGTGTCAAAAGTCTAGTACAAACGGCCTCCGGTCACATTTGCAAAGTTGGAAATGTGCCAGTGTGCCTGTACGTTTTCGTAGGTGATAATGCTTGCTTCACTACAGTCCAGCAGGTGACGTTAATATTCATTTTTGTTTTTTGACATCCACCCAAATATACTGATGAAGCTTCGTACCTTCATAGTTTTTCGACAACTGCCTGATGGCGAGCTTGTGTAAGCTGCTGAGCTAAAGACTGCAACAAAAGCTGCATATCATGCTTTTGAAGACATGTTTCTGCTCCTCTTTGCGTTTTCAAGCAGGGACAGGGCTTCTGCGTAGGCGGAGTCTACATCTTCGTCATGTGGGTGAATAATGCAATCGTTCCGTGCCAGCAACTGTTGCAGACCACCTCTGGAGGTGGGCCTGGCCTTTAGCCTGCCTATCTTCATTAGCTTTTGCTAGCTCTTAGCTCAGAGTAAAATGGCTTTCAGTCATTTGCTCTGACGCTCACAGCCCCCTCTCTTTGTATTTTCCTGAGGAGTGACAACACAAGCGACAGCGAAGATGGCAACAGTGGGAATGCCTAACTTGCTTCACTTTTAGCTCTTCGGTAACTAGTGGGCGACATGAGCGGAAACTTTGTCCATTTTTATTAACTGATGGTCACGACCAAATGAAGTCATAGACAATAAATCCAAGATTGAAAATCAAAACTTTTCCATTGTTTTTTTTTCTAGAAACATTCTGTACGAAAACTGGTAAGAGTTGTTTTTTTTGTTTAACGTTTTTATTTCTTTTATATCATCTCCCAGTGAGTAAAGCTGCAAAGCAGTGTGTGGTGCACCCAAATCACCTTGAGGTTTCTTCGACACATTCTCTGCATGCATGCATACATAATGTGTTAAAAATCCTTGTTTCTGTAATCCCACAAGGGACATTTCAGTATTATGGCGGTACTCTTTATCATTTAAAAAAAAAAAAAAAAACGGCAACAATAATAATTTTAAAAGATACAATTGTCAATTTTCATTTTAAATAAATTAGTTTGACCTTTTTTTGTCTTATAAAAAGATGAGAAATTTAACAGTAGGTTATTTTATGCTTTGTTCGTGTAATTTATACTTACCATGAAAGATATAGCTATTTCTTCTATGTGAAAAAGTGCTAACATTGCTATCTCCTTTTCTGTTGTAGAGATCATAGTCAACCAGGAGTTACAATAAACAAGCAGTCAAACTGTCTGTAGGCCTGATTTTATTTTCACAAGTCATTTTTTATCCAGTCTGATGAGAGTATGGCAAACGTAAGCTCTCTGGACCATGGGGGTTAATTGCTATCTGATTCAATCACCAGCACTGTGCACACAGCTTTTTGCATTTGTTAATTTTATTTATGTATTGGGAGCTGTGCAACAAGCTGTAAAAACAACACTGGGATAGCATCGCTCCATAAAATTGATATAGCAGAGATGTCAGCAGCATGTGTAGCAATGGAGCAACAATAGCAATCATGCAGGTTGCTCATTCTATACGTCCCTTCTTTTAAAGCAAATGCATTTGAGAGTAGTGGGTTTCTTTGTGTGTGTGAGCATGAACAAAGACGAAAATGCTCCGCAGAGCTAAAGTAATTGATGGATTGCATTTTTGTAGCACTTTCCGAGTCTTATCAACTAGCACTTTGCATTACAAGCCATGTGAACCCACTCACACAAGACATATACAAACAGCATTTTTTCCATTCCACACCAGTGCTACATCAGAGGCAATTAGATGTTCAGTATCCTGCCAAAGGACATTTCGACAGGCGAATCGAAATTTTGGATAGCAGACGCTCAATCTCCTCAGCCATAACCATATTATTGTGCCTCCCAGCATTTCTCCAGTAGGTTCTGCAGACTGGTGTTAATGCACTTTGAGTCACAAGTTTAAAAGTTGCAATGGGGTCCATATTCACTATGTGTTTACTCAGCAAACACCGGGTCAATAGTTAAATGCTGTAGTAAGACTCTGCAATGGTTGACTGTAGTGTCTCCTATGGCTGCATGGTAATTGATTTTCCTCCACCAAGATATCCAGAAAGTGTTAGTTGAAAGCAGAACAGCAGAAAATGTAAGAAAAGTGTGTTTGTTAGACAGAAACGCAGAGTAGCTGCTGCTCACTCTGGCCTGATTGGCCTCCAGCCGACCACCCCACCCACTTCTTCTCCTCTGCTCTCCCTGATCTTTTTCATCACTCCCACTGCTGGACACTTTACAACCAGCCATAAACAATAAGCAGAGCGCTTGTCATTGTGCCCACCAATGCAGCAGCAGCTGTCTCAGGGGGTCATCTAATTAATGCAGGGGATTATTGCTGGGTCCATGAGCCGAGGCTGGGCCCCGCTGTCTCTGAATGGGGTCATTATGAGAGGTAATGAACAGGGTGAGCAATGAGTTTTTGGGCTGACTTGGCGAGGGGATGTCTCAAATGTCAAAGCCACAGTGTAATCATCACTTTGTTTGCGGCACTGGGGATGCACTTTGGGTTTTTGCAGAACTAGTAGTGTGGAAACTGCATGGACAGTCATGAATGGGCTCATCTGGAGCATGCGGGGTGATTAGTTTCTACAGAAAGTGCTGAAGTCTGAAACCCCTGCTGTCTCACTGTGACTGACAGATAGGCTGCAGTGACTTTGTAGATCCTACTGGGAATTTTACTTATCATACTGTAACTGATGCACTCATGTTTTTCTGTTAAATTTTACTTGTAGCTGGGACAGAAAGTAACTTTCCAAGCAGTCATTCCTTAAAGGGATACAACACCCACAGAATGATGTACCTTCATTTCCTACTCACCGTCATGCTGAGCAAGACTCTGGAGCACTTTTTTAATATCTTAAATGCAGCTGGAGAGATCCGGCGAGGCTTTCGTTTTCCACAGATAATTTATTTCACTAAGTGTAACATTTTGGGGACAGCTGAAGAAGGGCTGTGCCCAAAACGTTACACTTGGTGAAATAAATTATCTGTGGGAGCTATATCCAGCTGTGCAGATCCATCCTTTCTTCTTTATCTGCGTTTTTCTTGTCATCCAGAACCTGGTTTTGAGATTTTTCTTGGGATGAGCATGATTTTTCAGTTTTTTTTTTAGGATTTCATTTTCCACCAACTTTCATATAATGGAGGTGACCGACGACTGAACCAAAAAGGTCCACAAATGTCCACAAAAACTTGGCAATATTCCTCCATACTGCTCGTCCAATGTAATCCAAGTGTCCTGAGTGGGTAGAGTCCATAATTTACTAGAAACAACATGTATATTTTTACAGCCCAAACAGCAGAACATTGCACTTCCTATGAGCACGTTCATGCGAGTTCACGACACAATGGAAGCCGTAGCAGACAAGATCACACGTTTGTTTTTTCTTTCATTCTTTTTTCTTTCTTTCTTTCTTTCTTTCTTTCTTCATTTTAAATCAGTGGGCTCTATGCACAGCTCCACTACTTCCCAAACTTAAGGTAGCTACTTTGTTTCCTGTCTTTCATTACTGGACGAACTAATTAACCCAGGTGTGCCTGATCTCAGTAACTGGCCAGACACAGCCGGATTGCTGTGCCCAATAACCAGAACTCAATAAGATGACTTGAATTTTATGAAATATAACCAGAGGTGTTTTCATTTCTGTGTCAACTTTCTGAAACAGTGGTTTTCAAACTGGGGGTCAGGACACCCATGTGGGTCGCATGATAACTTCAGGGAGCTGTCAGATGATTGTAAAAAAAAAGATAAACAAAATGAGCCCACATTTATGAAATGATTTGAGATTTGGTCGGCTATCAAATTTAACATATTATTGGAAAGACATTAATATGTGAAATTAACGTTAATTAAAATTACCGTGTTAATAAAATTAAATTAAGGGGGAGTGGGTAGCATAATGGTAATGTTGCGGGCTTTGGCACGGCAGACCCAGGTTTGAGTCCCCGACATGACATTCAGGTGACCCACTATGGACCCCTGTGCAAGGTCCTTAACCCCCAACAACTGCTCCTTGGGCACTTTAAGTAGCAGCCCACTGCTCTCAGGTTCAACCTGAGATGGGTTAAATGCAGAGAAAGAATTACCTAATTGGCACTCTAATTGGGATTAATAAAGTATATCTTTTTTTTTCTTTAAGTTATACCTTTTTGATTAAAGCATAAATAACTAGGGGTGTGACCAAGGTGCAAACTCTGCTGGAAAAGTGTGAAGCCCGGAAGTTAAGTTTAATAATTGTAGTTCTCCAATATTGTATCGCATCATGACTAATGTATCATGATAAGTATCGTATCGGTAAGTCTTTGCCAAAACTCACTCCTATGAATAACCAATTTATAACGATTACCATGAAAAAATCCGAATTTAGCATTAACTCAGTGAGAGGGGCATGTCGTGCCTTGTCACAGCAGTGAACTGAATCCACCAGAAAAGATTGATCCTCCTCATTAATAACGTTTCTGATAGTTTTCAAGCCTTACATGTAGAGCTTTTATAAAGTGTCCAGAAACAAAGTTATTACAGGCACTTCCAGAAATATTAATTTGGCCATCTTTTTAGTGAGAAAAGCTGATTTTGGCACGTAGGTTCCTTGTCATCAAACCAAATCCACAAGAAAAAAAATTATCTCCTTATATATGATGGGGCACAAACATCAAGTTATTTTGGGGGTCATGGCTCAAAAAGTTTGAAAACCACTATTCTGGAAGATTAAAGAATGTTCCCTCGAAACCTGTCAGATGCATTGTTTGTTTTTTTCTGTTCCTCAGATTGAGTAAACCTGCAGCCAGCCACCAACCACGTCACTTCTTCCAAACATTTCTATATGACTTTTTTTTGACAGAACCTGTTCTGATCCTTGTCCCTGTTCTGAATCTTGCCTGTAGATCCTGCAGCTGATTTATGTTTCCATGGAGACCATCTCAAATGAGGTTTTGGCCAACAGTAGATGGATCAGCTGAAGGTTCAGATGCATCTCTCAGGTCTTTGATGGATTGCAGATCCTGTTAATCAGCTGTCGATAGTATTTAGTCCTGATGCCTCTTCTTTCGTTATCCACATGTTTCTTGAATTCTGTTCCGTTTAGAATAAAATATAATACATTTATTTCCTCAAGGCCTTGTGGTGCTCAGGGGAAAAAAAAAAATATTTTGACATCTCTTTTGATTTTCTCTCAGGGGAGAGTTGTTTTGGGGGTGCACACAGACTGTATTCAATGTAGTTCTGTCTCTGTGCAACTGACTTTCACACACGCAGATAGGCCCTGTTACCTGTGTGATAAAACAAAGAAACAATATTTCCATTTGATAACTGATATCTGCATAATTTTAGTGTAATTATTGAACCATTTAAACACAGTTTTAGACTTGTAATCAGCATGTTTGCCACAGAGAGAACTTCCAGTTCACACTGCTGCTTCAAATGAAAAATCCAAAATCGGAACAGAGTGCTCCTTATTCGTTGTTTTCCATGTTTCATATGAGCACCCAATTGAAAACTAAAAAAAACAAGTGGTTATCTATATTTGCATTTAGGTTTTGAAAACAAATACTGAGGAAACAAGTATTTATATATTTTTTATTTTTAGTTTTAATTTGAAAAGTGAATGAACAAATTATATATGGACCTGTTTGCTGCGTCATGGAATGCATTCTCAAGTGGCCTAGAAACAGACTATGCTTGTAAAGGACACAGGAAACAGACCTTTACATCTTTGCCAGTGAGTTTGATGTGCCTGAATAACATGGTCATCTGTCAGGTTCAAGAAATGAATGGGTTGGAAATGAGTGGGGGCGACAGCTGATGCCTTTCAGGCCTTCATAGAGCCTGAACAACTAATGCCCAAGGGGGTGATACAAGACTTACTTTTCTTTAAAGTAAATATTCTGACTTGCTTTTCTGTGTTTGCAAGACATTGGTGATAAAAGGAAGATGTCAAGCACGAGATCCACTATGCAATCAGATGCACGACTAATGAAGATGGACGTCCTCTAATGATACCATTATCAACACATGTTAAGTAAACACATGAGCACAGTAAACATCTATAATTACAATTACATTGGGAAATGTCATGGAACAGTTTAAGTCTGCTGTTGATCAGCTGCTTTAGGAACCATATGGCTACAATGACATAAGTAATTTCTTTGAACGTACTTGTCTTTGCTTGTTGTGAACACTTAGTGCTGCTGCATTTAACTACAACTGAGATATGTTTCTTGTAATTTGGGTTTTTGTTGTGACACTCCAAAACCTCTGCTTAAACAGCAAAACACAATGTCAGCATCAGATGAGGAAAACAAAGCAGTAACTGGAGAGATGTACACTTTCCCACTGGGTATTGTTGACTTTAACTACAATGCCAAGAGGCCTGTTACATTTCCTTATTTTTAATGAACAGTGTAGATTTAGTTGGGACAGAGTCTTGCATGCTACTCTGACTTAGCATCTCATTTAGAAGAGAGCAAATCAACATACGAACACTCGGAGGAAAATGTCATGAAACATTTATTTGTGTGTGCTGATCAGGGACAATGCAACGACAGCGCCATGACACAAATGTTTTCCTCAATATCTTTCCGACCAGACGGGCTGGGAGATATAATCCCCAGTTTGGGACCTGAATCTACTCTGAAGTCAGCTGGTCAGGCCTGAAATACCTCTAAAGGGAAACAGATATGAGGCACCTTTAGGGGGACGAGGACCATGTTAATTGGCTGCCCTCAGCATGACACAGCTTTGAGAAAAGATCCATTCAAAACTCATTTACTTAACTTGCCCCAAAGGCTGCTGTGTGGAGACCCCGAGCTCCATGTCGCATTTTGTTGTCTTGTAGGTTTTTGTTCTTTCTCCTTGGCTTTGTCCTCATTCTTGAATTGAAAAACAGTTTTTCCAGAGTAATAAGTTGCAGCTTTGTGCTAGCAGTCTCTAAGATTGATTTCATTAAAGGAATAATCAGTTTGGATGTCAACAAAATGTTATCTGAATGTTTTTATGTCTGACTAATAATGAGTAATGTTGTTGGATTGTACAGCAAATTCAAGATCACACATCACTGATCTGGGATCTACTTATTAGGTCTGAAAGATGACTCATGTTTAACAAGTCAGCCTGCAGAGGTTGGTGGGGGAGCGCTCCAATCACGAGTTTTCTGAATATTTTATTCATCTGAGCTTTATTTAAACATGTCTTCTCACGGCACTTCACGGACATAATTTTCTGAGATTCAGCCTCTATTCAGAGCATATGGGATGTTGGGCGACAAAAAAAATCCCTTTTAGTGGGAAAGAAACACCTCCAGTCTGGACTTGTCCAAGAGGACTGACGGAACAACAAGCATTCCAACTTTCAGCCAGGGACACCTGGGAAGTATTCCACCACTGTAGCTAAAGAAAGCCAGGCTATATTGGGAAAGCCTTGCTTAAACAAACCAAGCAGCAACCTCTAGTTGCTAACTGTGCAGCCATTTAGAAGTCCAAAAAAATTGTTGTTCACTCCTCATCTGCTGGAGGCTGGCTACAAAAACATAACAAATTCCCATAGACTCCCATGTTAAAAAGGCCAACTTCACAGCAGAAATAAACATGTTTACATCCTGGTTCAAAAATCATTTTAGGTTTAATAGGTCAAGTTTACCTTCATGTCAACTGCGAAGGGGGGGATTTTTTTTTTTTTTATAACTCATCTGTTTTGATGTAATTAATTCTGAAATTAGGGGTGTGTCCTTCTCATTGCCAGGTGACAGACTGGGTGGCGGTCTGCCAGCCAGTGGCTACTAGTAAGCTCCTTGTTTGCTCTCAGGAAAGCGTTAGCCTGTAGCAGAGTAGCACACCGGTGGTTTTAAGCCAGCTAACAGCAAGTCCAAGCACTTACCTTTAGCCCACCTATTAGGTGGTTAATCTTCGTTAGCTTCTGTTAGATTTGTATGAGCTTGGTCAACACAAATAGCTGAATAGTCAATAATGCGTAAATGATAGTAAATGATACATGTTGTCACATCAGTATTCAAGTCTCTAATATCATCAAAAAAAGTTGCTAGATTTGTCACCACTTGCATTTCTTAAATGAGTGGTTAGAGGTGTCTGGTAGACATTAC